>JARVGQ010000804.1:9443445-9454967 GCA_031762355.1 Hypsolebias martinsi | reverse complement strand
GAGCAAGGCCCTTAACCCACACCATCAGCTCCCCCGGCACCCTAGATATCAGCTCTCTGCTCCACACAGAGGGCTGTAGTAGCTCGGTGGTCTGTGGTTGTGTCAGGAAGGGCATCCGGCATAAAAAAAACAATTGCCAAGCCTTTGTGCGACTAGTTTGCTGTGGCGAACCCTGATGAAGGGAGAAGCCGAAAGAAGAAAAAAAATATATTTACATGGCCGATGTCCAATACTGTATTTAACTTTATTGCTAATATTGGCTGATACCAATACCGTGCCAATAATATCGTGCATCCCTATGTGCTAGAAGCTGATAAAATTAACAGTGATGTACGATTTTATTTTATGAATTGGTGTAACAGACTAATAAAAATAAACTGTAATACAATCACTTAAAACCTCTGATGAGCTCAACTACAAAACTTACCAAGATGCCAAAAGATGTGACTATTTTACTGCAAACAAAATAAAGTATTCTTCAAATTTAGACTTTTAGAAATCAGGATTCCAAGGAAACTTATAGACGAGTCCAGGGGAGATGGATTATTTCCAATATTTATCTTCAGCAGTGAAAAATGGCTTCCAAATAAGAAAAAAACAAACAAACTGTGGCCATCATGGTGTGTTCGATTAGTCCAGAGGAAATTTCCAGTATTTATTTTTTTCAGTTTTTTCCCCTAACCTCCCACTCTGCATTAATTATGAATTTGAAGTTATTCGGAGTCTCATTTCCCTGAAGCCCCCCCTCGGGCTCAACACAGAACACTCGTAGAAACCAGCTGGTGTGTGTGAGTGTGTCTGTGTGAAAAGGAGGGGTTGGTGGAGATAGGACTGTCTGATGTTCTTGTATAACGTCTACTGGTTTATCTGTGTTTGTAGAGGTGTGTGTGTGTGTGATCACAAGAATGTTGAGTGCTGTGTGTTTTCATTTCCTGACCATCTGACTTTAACTGGTGGAGATTGAGCAGGTTCAACTGACATAAACACTCAGACTCCAGTGGAGTTGCACCATTTCCCAACTGAGGATTTGTACCTTGAATAAACTCACTAACACTCAATACAAAGTATTTCTTAGAAAATATTAAACAATTAATAATTTCTCCATGAAGGTAAAGGTGCAAATCAGAATTTCTTTGTCCTGTGAAGTTACAATCCAAAGAAAAGCAAAGACAGATAAATTAAAGACCTAGCATATCTCCTCGTGTCTTTTATGCTAACGTTTTGAAACAAAACCTTTGGGTGGTGTGTGAGGGATCTGTGTATGTGCTGGAAATGCTTTTCAGCTACCACACCGAATATTAGTTCAATGTCTGTAAAAGAGCCTGATTTGGAGTTAGTTTTGTGTTTGCTAAAGTAAATTAGCTAAATAAATACAGTACAATACACTGCCTACTCCTGTCACAAAGCCAATGAAAACAGATAACCAGGTCAACAGCTTTCATTCAGATGGTGAAGAAAAATAGTGTTAACTTTCAAGGAACGTAACTTTGTTATTTCGCCTTTGAAAATTGCTTCATTTGATGTGAATCTGTAGCTTTGTATCAACCTGCCTGTGTTTTTGGAGCCGACTGGATAAGAAAAACTAGGTTTTATCCTCCTGTCACTCACAGCTGAAGTGTCTGTTTGCTTCAGTGTGATTTATTACTGTGGTTTGCGTTTCACAGCTCCACTGAAAAACTATGATTTCTCTGGTACCCCTTTTTAGCAGTCCGCTCTTCAGGAACGCGTTTGCTTTCCAGATGGTACAAAAGAAAGGGACAGCTGTTTGCGGCCGCCAGGGAATCCGATTTTGTTGTTGTTGTCATTTGAAAGCAGGGGCTACATGCCTAAAATATAAACTATTGTTTTGCCTCTGTGTGCGTGTAGCCAATGGAGCAGAGGATTTGCCACATGTGGGATCATCCCGTCAGTTCAGCTTCAATCTCCAGAGATTACGTCAAAACTCTGCTTGAAAAACATAGCAAAAAAAAGGTAACAGGTAACAAGGTAAGAGCGTGTCCCATGTGCTTCAGAAACATTTTTTTTTTAAATCCCACTTTAAAGTGACTTGTCTCAGGAGTTGCTGCAGATGTACCTAAATGTGTTTCCTTCTCCTCAGGGAAGTCCATACACTGGGAGCGACAAGCCCAGCTTCAGGCACGAGTTTCTACCTCTTACCTACTTGGCAAAAACCCTGTCGACTATTGAAGCACAAGGTGTGTGTGTGTCCTGCATAATCCAGATATGAAGGAGTTTAGAGGATTTATGTGCAAGTTTGACTAAAAAAAGAAGTAAAAACTGCTATCTCTGAGGAGCAGGAAGTGTAGAAAGACCAAGTGTGTAACTGTTATGTCCTCTCGTTTTTCTCTTTGCCTCACTCTGAACAGCTCTGAACCCGTTCGTAGAGCAGGAGAATGTGGACGCCAGGTTTGTGGAGGAGACGGCCCTGATGCAGACGCTGATCCAGCTGGGCTTTGAGGCCAAATGAAGGATGGGGAAAGAAAGGGGCGAAGGGCGAGGTCTGGGATGGATGGAGGGAGAAACTGCTTGAGGGAGAGAAAGGCTGCCTCTGACTGGGCCTTGAAGACGCATAAGTGATGGGCCGTCGGGGCGAAGGATGAGAGGCAGCTTGCTCATAAACAAGTTCTCACTGTTTGACAAATTTGTGTGGGACTGAAGGCAGATGGATGGAATCGTGAGCAGAATGCACCTGCTCGAGACGCAGAGCATCACCTTATTAAAAACCGCACACGAGTGTGAGAATGGTGACTAAAAATTCTAACGACTTCAGCTGAAGGAAAATTTATACTGAAAGCCATTTACCGCAGTCGGCTGTTTATGCAAAGAACTTCTCTCTAGCAGCAACAATTCTTCCCCCAAACTCTTTCCTCCGTACAATTAATGAACATCGGCATCAAACATTGTTAATGGTATTTATAAATCAAACATGCTTTTTCTTCCCCTCCTTCCTGTAACGCCGCTGCATCCCATCAGCTTGATTACGTGCTGACAAAAGCTTTGCAGACGGACAGGCTCGAAATGGTCTGCCATGCATTAAATCTGATTTTGACACCGATTTGTTCAGAGGATTTGCAGCTGAATGTCTAAAACGCACAAACTGATATTCAGATGTTGTGCAGAGTTTGTGGGAAACAACCACGTTTAAATTTAAAAATCGCACCAAGTGATTTCAACCCATCGAAATGACCCAGCTTGGTTTTGTTGGGTATTTCTTACCAGCCAGATGCTTTTTAGATCTCATCTCATGTTGTGATTTCTTAATGTTTACACCCCAGAAAAGTTTTTTTTAATCAGTGTTTACATCAAAATGTGCTGGATAAAATGGAATAAAGACTTTTAAACCATACTTTTTTCTTCATCTTGGCACTTTTAAAATGGTACACAGAAGGTAGGAGGGCTTGTTAACTATTTAAAAGGACATTTTTCTATTTTTTAAGAGGGATTCTCTGGAGTTACTGGGCAATATCTCACCAATACTAGACACCACTTAATAATTAAAAAAAGCAGATAATTTAAAAAAGCAGTTCTGGATAAAAAATCAGTGACTTCTTTGAGAAAAAAATAGTGTTAAAAATTCCAGCGACACAAAAGTGAAGCAACTCAGGCGAAGAAATTGAAAATCCTTGTGCAAGTTGCTAGACAGTTTTGGAAACTTTCCTGCAAATGCTGTTTGTATTTGTCACAGTATCTAATATGTGAACTATTACAGCCTTAGTTGGACTAGCAAACTGCTTCAGTGGCAACTTTTTTTTAATTACATTTTTCATCCAACCTTTATTTATACAGGTATGTCTCACTGAGTCACCAGGAATCATTTTCAAGAGATCGGTTTTAGACAAAATCACAGATAAGGTACATGCAACAATAAACAGCCATAAAATCCATATAAAATGAAAAGTAAATAAAAGTAGTAACATAAAACAAAATAAAATCAAGCTACGTTATGAAACAAGGTAAAATGCTAAAAACAAGAACATGTCTGCATTGACTTTTGCATTGAACTTAACAGTTGTTTGAAATCCCTTGTAGAAGTCAAGGTTGAGAGCGTCAGATCTTTTTGTAAGGTGTTCCAGGAGCAGAGTAAGAGAAGGCCCTTTTGCCAAGTTCAGTCCATACTGAGAGGACACTGCAAGTAATGATGGCCTGAGAACACACCAAGGAGTGATTTATAGATGAAAATGTACCAGTGTGTGAGAGCCTGTGTAAAGTTAATGATGACCAGTTGACCAGTGAATACAGGGTGCAGTGATGGGTACGTACGGTAGTTACAGCCAGTTATGAATCTTAGCACACCATGGTAGACAGCATCCAACATCTGAAAAGTGCTTGCAGGAGCATTCATATAAATGTCACCATAGTCAATGGCTGGAAGGACAGTAGCAGCTACTAGATGTTTTGTAGCATTCTTTTGTGAAAAAGAAACCCACGCACACTTTGAAGACCCAAACAAACCACCCAGCACCAGACTCACCTCACCACCAGAAGACGAGCTTCTCAGCATGACCTCAGCTGAAGTGAGGAGTACTTTCAAGATGATTAATCCTCACAAAGAAACTGGCCCAGACAACATCCCCGGGAAGGTGCTGAAAGACTGTGCCGATTAGCTCTGCGAGATGCTGGCCAACATCTTTAACTCCTCACTCACCCTGGCAACAGCTCCCACCTGCCTGAAGACCGCCACCATCATCCCAGTCCTAAAGAGCTCTACAGTGACTGGTCTGAATGACTACCGGTCAGCAGCCAGTGCATCAAAAAAACTGGTCACGACCCACATCAAAACAACCATCAACATCAACGAGGACCTTCATCAGTACGCATACCATAAGAATCTATCAACAGAAGGTGTCATCTCCTCTGTGGTCCACACTGCTCTCACCCAACTGGAGCAGAAGGACTCCTACGTCCTCTTTGTGGACTTCACATCTGCATTCAGTACTATGAGTTTCTTTACCAAGTTTTCGACACGAGGCTTAAAAGAGAGATGTGCATCGATTCCGAAGTATTTGTAAGAATCTACAAACTCAATAGGAACACCATTTGTAGATAATATAGGAAGAAGGACTGCTGGCACCAACTTTCTGTTTGAAAACAACATCCCTCTGGTTTTATCAGCATTTAACACCAGTTTAAGACAGAACAAGTCTGACTGGATGATGCTGAATGCAGACTGTAAAAGCTGGAAAACCTTAGCAACTGTTTGAGCTCAACAATAAACAACTGTGTCATTGGCATAGAAATGCAAGGATGTGACAGGAATTTTCTGACCTACATTACTAATGTATACTGTAAAGAGTGTGGGTCCCAAGACTGAGCCTTGTGGTGCTACATTATAAACAGTTAAATAGCTGAACGAAGTACCATTGTGTTGAACACATTACTTTTAGCCTGAGAGATGATTAAAAAAAAACATCTGATAGTGTGGTCTGAGGAACAAATATCTGAGAGCTTATGGCATAAGGTGTCATGGTCAACACGCTTTAGACAGGTCTAAATAAAGTGCAGCACAGTAGTCCTTAGCATCCGATCAACACCATCGTTAAAAACCTTCAACAAAGCAGTCTTTATTCTCTAAAATCAAAGTGGTAGCATCTGTGTGGGCAGAGACTGTGACAAATTGCAAATTACATTAGCAAGAGAGTTTGCAGAATGTCTAGAAACACTTGCAATTCTCATTTTTCCTTGTGTGACTTGCAGGACTTCACTTTTGTGCCACTGGACCTTTGAACAGGTTTGAACAATTTTCATGTCAAAGTTTCTCTCAAGATAGTCACTGGTGTCTGGAACTTGTCTCAGTTCATTCTCATTGTGTTACTCAGTTAGAGTCCAAGTGAAAATTTGAGTATTTTCTTGCAATTTTGTGTCTCCTACCAGTCCTCATATGTGACATCCCAGTAAAATACTACAAAACTATTCTGACCACTGTTTGCTACAGGTAGCTGAAATACCACATTATCCAATAAAAAAAAAAATGGAACTATCCCTTGAACCTTAGAGCCCTGAGATGAATTGACACATCAGCCCTCAGTGAAGTCGTAAATGGCATGAAAATCTCGAACATTAAGAATGCCAGGTGTCATATTCTTGTGACATACCCATCAGAGATTGACTGAACGCACAAAATAATCCGTCGCCACACAAACCAAGTCATATTTAACAAAGAATACACGCACTATAGTTTTTACACGCTTGTTTTTTTTATTCCCAACATTGAAATGATTTCTCATTTTGTTTAGAGTAAACAAATGGCTCATTCTCCCTTTGCCTGCCTCCCCCACACTCGGTTATGCAGTCAGTGTTATGTAGCAAGCGAACAGTGAGGGGCCGAGTTAATCTGACAGCTTTCAGCATGACTTTGCAATGGATGATCACACGCGCACATCATATCACTGGGTTACCTCTTTAAAAGTTGACTCACGCAGCGAGCAGCACCAGCCAGGTCTATCTCGGTGCACACCAGCTGTTCCACATCTGTTTGTACACTTTTGTTTTTGATCTACAGCATTTCTTTTAACCGCTTATTGAAAAATGTTGACCAAGCTTTGCTGTATCCTCATTATTTTCAGTTGTTTTACTGTTTTATTTCTTTTTAGGTATTTATGAATACGTTTTTTTTTTTTTTTTTGGGTTTGTTTTTTTTTTTTTTTTTTGTCGCTTCTTTGCGCATTACTTTTTGTGGTTTAAAAACTCTCCGAGGCAGACTCTGTGGCATATCTTAAGGAGCTTCAAAGGGAACTGACTTTGTTTTTGGTCACAAGTAACCAACTCTGAACTCTCCAGTCAATTTACAGCCCTTCTTTCATCCTGCTTTTTTACTTGGACTCTCCTCTGCCGCCTTCTCTCACTGCTATCTGCTTCATTTAATATCCCTTTTCTCTTTGTCATTCTCTAGGCTCTTTCAGTGCTCGAGCTTTTTCTCCAGATTTATCATTTCAGGCATAATGCTGGCGCCCCTATCCTTGCACATAACCTAAAACCCAAGGCGCTTTATTCAAAGATTACGACCGTGAAGGGCAAAAAACAACAAGGCTGAAAAATGTGTAGGAATATTCAAAGCGTCCCTGAAAAATGAGTTTGTTTTTGAAGGAAAGGAAGTTCAAACAGTTGGGATTTGTTGCTGGCAACTGAATTGAATACAAACCCATACCAGCCAACATTATGTAGCACATTTCCCTCTGAATCTGTCATCTTCTGTCAATTAAGGTACTAAGTGGTACTGGAAGCTGAGCGTACACACTGCCAATAAATTTAGATAAAAAAAAAAGAAAAAGAAACTACAACCAGATGCAGCTTAAATGACTAAACTGTGAAGACTCAAAAGTCAAGAGGATTGAGCATTTGTTAGACTGTAGTTTAGGCAATATACCCGTTAATTTCTCCTTTTTGGAATGTTAGAAGTGGTAAAGTAAATGGATTATATTTCATCATGTATAAAAGAAAGGTCTTTAGATGTGCACATTTTTGCAGTAATCTGCATATGTGTGATGTTTATTGCATCTCCAAGGGTTTGTGTGTTGGTGTCTCACGTTGGCTCCTGGTTAGTACGGCTTAAAGGGGGCGTAAGCGCCGAAGGGTTTGGGCAGAGGTAGAGAACCGTCCTGGGGGATGTACGCGTTGGGGCGGGCCTCAGCAGTGGTGTACACTCCATTTGGCATCAGTCTCCATTTATCCTCAGCAAGCTGCATACACACACATCAGAAGCGGTTTTTAATATTTAATTTAAGCGTGCATGACCTTGAGTGAAATACTTGAATTTTAACTTTCCAGAAAGGTAATCAAGTAAATGGAATAATCAACAATGCAATTCAATTTTTATAAGAGCTAAAGACAAACAGAAGGGCACCAGCAAAAATCAGTGTATGAGCTGAAAGTAAAGCTGGGTAAAATGGAGATAACAGTGGTGTTCTGTCAAGGGACGAATGCAGAATGTTGAGTTTAAGGTAAGGAGCCAAAGAAGTTAACTTCTTGACCAACTAGGCTCCTGATAGTTTCTTACAAATAACATGAGAAACAATAAGCAACTGAAGAAGAAACAAAACAACTACAAACAACATAAATACACAGAACAACCACAAAGAGAGACAAAACCTATACAAAGTGTGGAAAAAATAACAAACAAAAACTAAATAAAGATAAATAAATTAGTACAAATCAGGTCAAAGAGAATACCGAAACAACAAAAACTAAAGAAGATGCATAAAACAACAGCAAAGTGAGACTTGAATTACTTTGAAATATATAAAATGGTCCAAAATTAACTAAAGACTAAGACAAGACCAACTAAAATGGTTACAATAAAGACAACTACAGACAAACTATAAAACTATATACTAGGGCTATTCAACTGGCGGCCCGGGGGCCAAATTAGACCTACGGGTGAACTCAGTTCAGCCCACCAATGGGTTCATTTTTAAATAAACAAGATTTTAAACAATAAAACAAACTTAATTAATGACAATAACTGCTGGATGTCTGACCCTTCAGCTCTTCGCTTTCAGTAAATGTGTCCCCCTTAGTGATGCAGTTGAATAGCCCTGTATATATTGTAGGGGTTGAATAGACTAGTTGATTTTAGGATATCTCGCAAAATTTTTAAATTTCAGGTCGACTAGTTGCAGTCCGTGATTGTGTCACATGTCACGTGTCACGTGTCAGTGCCGGGCCGCTTGCTAGAAACCGGATTCTTCCAAACAAATGGAAGTCGAAAAAAAGTCCAAGTCTTGCCAAACAGGTAAAAACTCATCAACAGTGTGGAAATATTTCACTAAAGATGACTCGTCCGGTTCAACCGCCTGCCCCATCACCACCCGCCCCGCTGCTTTCATTTTTATTTAATCCATTAAATAAAATTAAAATCAAAACAGAGGTGCAACGCCGCCACAATGGTTTATTTTATTTAGTAGATTAAATAAAATAAAACTAACTTCTGCAGCTTAATAATAGTTTTAGTTTTCCTGTGGCTTGTTTGCAGTATGATAAATGGTAAATATACACTCCCGACGTTTTGTTGCTCTTTTTTTTGTAAATAATAAATTAAATTTTATTGTGAACAGCATCTTGAGTTTCTATGATGTCACATCGACTAGTCGACATCAAGTCGACTTTTATCATGTTGAAGTCGACTTTTAAAAATATATAGTCGTTCAACCCGTAATTTATTGTAGAGACATTTCAATTGAAACAGAAACTAAATATCTGGAATAAAGAATAGAAAGAAAAAAAAACAGTTAATGAGAAAACACTGGGAGTGTTCATCTACCTGACTGATAGGCTAGGGCACATAAATACGAAGTACTAGTTTATATTATCTGAGCTCAGAAGCTGCACAACATATTGTTTTTCTTCAGTATTTATTTTAGGCCTCAAAGAACTGTCGCTTCAGGGATTGAGTTGTAAAATGGCTTCAAAAAGCAGTGAACATTATTGGGTAGATCTATTAAAAAAAAAATGTTTGCATTTAAACATCTCCCCAGATTAGCTTTAATATGTTAAGAGCTGAGTAAAAGCTGTGACTGATTCTTCTCTTGATGACTCACAAGCGACTAAACCAGACCAAGCCCAGCATTTGTTTATAAACTGTGTGCAAGAAATGCAAGCACAAGTACCGGTAAGTCACTTCAGCTTGGGTACATTTTAACTGTGGAAGGGAGTGTTGTTGTTTTTTTTCCTTCATCGACTTTAATAAAGTCGAACAAACAGTCTACAGAACACAGACAGTAGTGGGCAGGATTGATTTGAACCCAACATGGGTGATGGATCAATGCGTAATCGCTGTGGACTCCTGTGGAGGAAAGAAAATCAAGATCAATTGTGTCCATTTCCTCATGACTCGTTCTGTGACTTCCACCCCACAGCAGTATGCAAATGAACCGTAGCTAATTCTGACTGAGGCTTTAAAACATGTCTGTTTGCTTGTGGACAGTTTAATCTGCTGGCGTCTGATCTGAGGAGTACGCAGGAAAGGATGACGAATGGCTTTGAGAATAAAACCGAAACGGCCAATAAACAGACAGGAATAAACAGCATCTGGAGTATCAGCAGGTAACGAAAATAAATCCTTGAATTTCTCCCACTTTTATTTATTTTTTTTTGTTTTAACCTTGTGCTTTCAGATTGTTCTTATTGTTGTGAACCAGTGACTGGAAGTGGGAAAATGCTGTAAGAAAATGCCTTTTTGCACATCTGACTCTCCTGTCTTCATTTGCATGTGTTGAAAATGGTTCCTGACTTCCTGATTCTAGATTGCCACCTCGCCATCATGTTTACTGCAGCACTCAGCCTTTCTGTGTTCTTCTGTTGCCCCTCAGCTTCATTTAATTTCTGACTAGTGGTCTCTGTGTTTGTTTACCCTCTGCCTCTCCTCTTTGTTCCTCTGTCTTCTCTTCTTGTCCCGAAGCATCCTCCTCCGCTCCTCTTCTATCTCAGGAAAAGGCGTCAGGCCCTGTTCCAGCTGCTGTTGGCATCTGTCCATCTGGAAATACAAAAGCGTGCAAGAAACCATTCACTTTGTATTCCTTTCACTCCGTCCACGCGGCACCCTCACTGCTTGGTTCAGTTCGGACTGAACCCCAAAAACAGGACGGCCGCACGAGTGGCAGGGTGTTGGCAAAGTTATGCCTCTCCATTTTTCTATCTCTAGTTCATGCGGCGTGCTGCGGGAAAACATCAGCTGTGGGGGTTCTGCAGATTATTAACACAAATCTCTTAAAATATTAAGAGATGATGTGAGGAATCCAGAATATTTTATTTTATTATAGCGACAAATGACGATTGTGGTCAAATTAATGTCCGTTTTTACAAATGTTGTTTTTTTTTTTTTCTTCTTTTGAAAAGCTTTAGCGCTTCATCTTCTTGATTTACAGCTCACTTGTTCAATAAACATGATAATACGTTATGGTTGTGATTTGTTGACAGTGTTAGTTACTGAGGGCCTGTTCACACCTGTAGATAAATTTCTGTTTCAGGTGATTTGATTGCAAGACGTCAGATCTGATGGAGAGCATTCACACCTGGCCGTTTAATGTGCAGTATCCCATTACTACATTGCAGTTCGTTTTTCGTGGACTCGCTCCATCGCGGTTTTTCAAAATAAGATTGGACGTGACACACAACTGGCTGATTAATGGATGAGCCGCACAGTCAGCATGGAATTTTTATTTAGAATAAATCATTCTAAACTATTTAGCACCTGCTGCACATTTGTGCAGCCCGCACTGCAGGATAAGCTTCCTGCTGCAGCTGATCGGTGTTCTCTGTGCAGAGCGTAGAAGTGGGCGTGGCCAAGAACGCTTGCAGGTGGCTGAGAGCAACAGAGGCAGAAAGAGGGAAATCATGACATACTTGTGATCTTTTAGAGATTTTACAGTTTAGAAATGTTTAGAATATTGCAATAGTATAGGAAGTGTTTAAAATGTCTTTACATATATACTGTACAGGTTGTCCCCGGTATCCGGCCGAGTTCCGTTCTAACGGCCCGGCCGGATACCGGAAAAGCCGGTTACCGGGACCGGCTCGCGGGGCGGCCG
>JARVGQ010000804.1:9326917-9343258 GCA_031762355.1 Hypsolebias martinsi | reverse complement strand
CCTCTTACAATGCTGTTATTGCTAGTATCACTCAGCCCTCTGTGAATAGCAAACAGCCATCAGGGCAGTAACGATCAACAGTTAAGCTGATGGACCTCCTTTTGCATGTGAACATAGTTTTGGCTGTCACCAGCAAACTGGTTGATGAGAAGGTGCTATCTATATAAGACTGAGTTTGTTGCAGCTCCACAGTCTTTTGAATAAAAGACAAAATATTTCAGCAAAAAAGAATCCACCCAGAAATCCTGACTCAACCTTTTTAGACTACCTGTTATTTTGCATTGCATTGAAACACACTGGTCGGATGCAGTGAAAAGTAGTGTGAGAGAGTGCACAGGAACAAGCGAGGGAGGCAGTGATGATCTGTCTGTATAGGTAGTATCCCACTGGGCTGCCACTATTGGAAACTATTTTGGTTTTAAATTAGGAGAAAATTAGCTCATTTTCCATTGCAGTCTCACTGAATTGTGAATTTGTCATGCAACCAAGTTTTGCATGATCTGTTTTTATGTGCATGGCTTGCAAAACTATATAGGCTATGTGCAGTATCTTGAAGCTCACCTCTGTCCACATCATAGCCACCTCAGACCACTTTGCATCCACCTTGGCAGTCAAAGCAGGTTGCAGCTTCATCCTCTGTTGGTGTCATTATCAGAAACTAAGGAAGTATAGAGGTGTTACGTCACATTGTCATGGAGTTGTCTAATGTGCAAACAAAAGAAAAGTACTCTTAGAAAAAAAGTTTTCCAAGATGAACGGAGAAATATGCATTTACTGGTGTTTTGTTCACCACAAATCTATGTGTGGGACAGCTCACATTTCATCCATTGGTAAAATGAACATTCAAGTCAGTTAAATCGTCTGACATCATATGTGCCAAAGTTCAGGCATCTCGCTGAAGGCAGACTGAAACAATTCTCCCCTCTGTATTTTGACTGTCTCAGGGCATCATTGAATTTATTGTTGTAGTGTCTTGTTGCCTTAAAGTTTAATTCATTAGTTGTGTTTAGTCTTTTGAATCTCAGCTTGCTATTTCAAACATTCCTGTTTCATCTTCAGGTTTTGAGGGACAACATGTTCGCCCAGTTCACCCAGCTGAAGAGCTTAGACCTCCAGCAGAACATCATATCTGTGGTGGAAGATGATGCGTTTAGCGGCCTCTCCCAGCTCACCACCCTGCTCCTTCAGCACAACCGTCTAAAAACGGTCTCAGAAGAAGTCCTGCTCCCTCTGCGCCGCCTCACCTACCTCCGAATGTTCGACAACCCTTGGAGCTGTCGCTGTCCGCTGGACAGCCTGGTCAGGACCCTGCAGGTTCCCAGTAACCGCAACCTGGGAAACTACGCCAAGTGTGCAGAACCATATTCACAGAAGGGCCAGAAGCTGAAAAAGCTGAATGTGGACTTGTTGTGTGCTGAACGCCCAGGGACGGAGGACGGAGACAAACCACAACCAGGTCGTCCACCAATTAAAGTGAAGCCAGAAGCTGTTTCCATTTGCACCTATAAATATGCTAAACTTCTGGACTGCAGCAGCAAAGGTGAGAAGAATCTCTCCAGTTTTAGGATATTTATAAAACAATATCTAAACTCAGTGTTTCCCAACCATGGTCCCTGAGGAACACCATCCTGCATGTTTTAGTTGTTCCTCTGCTCCAACACACCTATTTGAAAGATAATTAAACCACTGAATCAGGTGTGTTGGAGCAGAGAAACAACTAAAATATGCAGAATGGTGTTCCTCAGGGACCATGGTTGGGAACCATTGAATTTTAAGCAATCTGAATCTGCCAATATTTGGATGCCACAGCAACATAACTGATCGTTCGTGTTGAGAGCAATGAATATCTAGACAATTAAGTTGCCTTAAGATCAGAACAGATCACAAAATCCAGCAACACAAACGTTTTTTTGGGTTTGCTCTGCACTCAGTGTAGACTCAGTCTTATGTGTCCGGTGAAAGTTGGCACAAAAGTTGAATTTGCAGTCGTGTTTTGGTTACAGGCAGACAGCGAGGAGAAATGTTTGTTTTCATTAAGTCTGCTGCGTGAGATGTGCCAGCTTCTGTGGAAGGAAGAGAGCTGCCTCCAGCTCAGTCCAAGCTCTTTCGAGCTGTCGAACTCTTTCACTTGATGGAAAGCTTGGCTTTATGTGATCAGAATTTATGCAGGCGTTAGCTTAATGGATGATTAACCTGAAGCAGTGGTACAGATCTGTTGAGGTGGTGCTTTCTAAAAGATCTGAACCACCACTGATGAGTTGTCTCACAAGTCCTGGTGTTGTGTCGGTTTCAAAAGTCTTTTAAACTGCATCTTTTTATCCGTTTTTTATGTTAAATCTAACCTCAGTGGTGTTTTGAAAACAGCACAGTTCATCCTAATATTTAATATGGAAATGTAAGTTCTAATCTTCTGCACATTTCTGCTTTCACGATCAAGCAATGCAGATCAGAAGCTACAAATGTCATAAAATCTGTCGTTCAGAATTAGAAAGATTTTCGTTTTATGCAAGCAAGCTAAACGCTAAGTGCTAAATGACAGCTGGGATTTGTTATAGAGGCAGAAACTGTTTGATCAAAGTTAATATAAGCTAAATATAAGCTAAATTTAGAAAAACAATAGTTTATAGTTAAAATTCTCAGAAAGTTTTTAAAAGCCAAATTGTACCTAAAAGCTAAAGACAAAAAAGGTACTTAAAGCCTAAAGTTAGTAGAACAGCTAAAAGGTAAGCTTAGCAAAACAGTAGCTAAAAACTTAAATGAACAAAAATTGTTGTTAAAAATTCAAATGAGCAAAACGGTTGATGAAACCAGAAAAGCAGTAGCAAAAAGGATCACGAATAGTTGAATAGTTAAAAACTAAAATTAGCAAATAGATAATATTTGCAAAACTGTAGCCAAAAGTTAAATGTAGCAAAACAATACTTAAAAATAAATGTAGCAACAACATTGAAAAAAAAAGCACTAAACACTAGCAAAACTGTAGCTAAAAGCTAAAAAACTTTTTAATGTAGCTAAAAGCTAAAATTTAAACATTAGCTAAAAGCTAAACATATTTAAACAAGAGCTAAACCTCAAATGATCAACATATTTTTTGTGTCAAATTCATCTAAAATAAAATAGAAATGCATATAAATTAAACAAAAACCATATTTAGAAAAAAAAAATCATAGTCCCCATCTTCTGAATCAGCTGCGGGATTTGATACGTGTACGAGTAAAATTTCTGATTATGCTGAAGGAATAAAATGCCAAAACACTTTCAGAGGAAACTGAACAGGAAAACATTGGTGTGACTGACTCTACATTACTGTAGTGCTTTTTCAAGGACACAAAGACAAGAGTTTATGAAGAGACACAGATGGATCACTCATTTCTGCTTCCCATGTCTCATTGTTTTACAGCCTTATGAATTAATTGCACACAAATCAAAGACTGTTTTTGATGATTTTTGCATTTATTTATTAATAGAGAGCCTCATGCCTGTCAGAGAGAGCAGATCTTCACAACGACAAGCCAAAACCACACAATGCAGTGTCTGTGCTGTCTAACTGCTTGAGGAAGCTTTTGCGCATTTTCCAGATCATTTTTCACTATTTAATGTCAAATACATGAATCGTCTCTTTATCTGGACTACTATAAAGCTCCTCTGTTTTTCTCGCAGTGTGATTATCCCATCAATCTCTTCACCGCTTTCATTCTTTAATAGTAACTCCACGTCCTGCTTCCATTTAAACCCGGACTCGTGAATGAAACGAGGTTTTTGATGTGTGAATGGTGCCTAACACACTGCAGCTGCTATGCATCATATTCATATTATAATTGTCTGTGTTTTTCCCTTGAAAGGGGTCTAATGCATTGCTGCTCTGTAACTTGTTACCAGATCACTGGAGTCTGGCTTTTCTTGTTCCTGTAGCATTTTTTTATTCACCACAGCGGTTCTTACCTCCCAGTTAGAATCAGAGGTGAATTATAACATTGCAGTTATTTGCCTCTTAGTTTAAACACTGACAGATGTGTACAGATGTCATTAGCATGCCATTATGGCAGCCTTGAAAAATGTTTGTTTGACATAAACTAGAGAAACTGCATTTCCTGTGAAAATGCAGTGTGAATGCTTATTGCTAAATAACTTGCTGAAAAACAGCTGAAATTAGCTAAAAAGCATGCTGAAATGTAGCTGAAATGGAAGAACAAGCCGAAATTAGCAGAAGAAAGCAGAAAGAACACATATTTGCTGAATTAGGTTTAAATAAGCAGAAATGAGCCCGAAAATTATAGGAAATTAGCTAAAAAGCTGAAATTAGCTGAACATAGCTGAAAAGTAGCTGAAAAGGCAGAAAGGAGCTTAAACTACAAGAAGGAAGTGGAAGGAGCTGCAATGAGTTTAAAAAAAACGTAGAATTAGCTGAAAAATCTACTTTGTAAATTTTGCACAAAAACAGCTAAATAGTAGCTGAAAGTAGCATAAAAAGCTGAAACTAGACGAAATAAGCTGAAAGGGGAAAAACAAGATGAAATTAGTAGAAAGAAGTTAGGCTGAAAGTTGCAGAAATTACCACATAAAAAAGAAATTTATCTGAAAACAGCTAAAATGAGCTAAGTGCTAAAAAGTTAGCTTAAGTTAGCTTAAATTAGCAGAGTGAAGTAGCGAGAACAATTTTTCCATATTAGGCTGAAAGAAGCAAAAATGAGCACAAAAAATGCGACATTATCTGGAAAAAGCTGAAATTAACAATAACAAAAGAAAAACGCCAGCTTAAAAGTAGCTAAAAATAATCTTAAATTACCAGAAGGAAGTAGAGAGATCTGATTTTTGCTGAATTAGGCTGAAAAAATAGTGCAAAAAATGTGGAATTACCTGAAAAGGCTAAAATTAGCATAAAACAGCTAAATAGTAGCTGAAATAGCAGAAAATGCTGAAACTTGTAGAAATAAGCTGAAAGCCTGACAAGCTGAAATTAGCAGAAAGAAGTTAGAAGAAGAAAAAATATTGTAGTTAGCAGAAATAATCTGAAAGGCTCACACAACAGCTGAAAAAAAAAAACTGCTGAAATTAGCTTAAAGTAGCAGAATTTATTTTTAAAATTTGCACAAAGAAGCTGAACCAGAACAAAATGTGAAATGTGCAGTAAAAGGCTGTAAACAAATCTAATGATTTGAAGGATGTACATTAAAATTAGCTCAACTCATTTTCTATGGAAAAACAAGTGGCAGAGAAGGATCAATATTTCAAAAAGCTAAAGTTGCAACAATAGGCTACCAAAAGTCTTAGCACCGTTCTCCTGAAAAGGCCGAACGTTTTGATTTATGATTTCTTGAAATAGCACAAAAAATGTGGAACAAAAATAGGCAGGAAAAATGTACGGAAGAAAAATGAATCACATAGCGTGAATGCTTCATAAACATTCACACAATGAGCATACAACATAGCTGTCTCTCAGATTGTCTTGTTTTTGAAGTTTTTTTGATTCGGTCAGATTTTACGGAGCTACACGGCTTCATCTGGAGCAAGTCATGACATCTGGAGATCAGCACGACTCAGTCCTCTCCAAGTTTTGCAATGCAACATCTCAGGCATGGATTTTGCTTTTAGGCCTCATAGCACTAACTTTATGCTACTGAAACAGAATCAGTGTCTACAGAGCTGTGGGAATGTGTTTTATGTAGATGATGCTGGGATGAAGGGGGAGAAGCTGCACTACCTCAAGTGACCAAGCAGGAACACAAGTTAGCATGCATTTTAAAAGTTCTTTACTCATTCATTTATTTACCCTTTTTTATGTTTTATCATTTTTTTACATTTCTTATTAAATGCCTGTTCAGAAATAGCACATAAAATAGAAGTTTAAAGTTTTGTTTGGGAGGCACTGCACTGTTATAGAGCTGATGCCTCTCAATGAGAAGGTCGCCGAATCAAACCTCGACCTGCGATCTTTCTGGGTGGAGTTTGCATGTTCTTTCCGTGCATGTGTGGATTTTCTCTGGGTACTTGGTTTCCTCCCACAGAGCAAAAAACTTTCATTTTAGATTAATTAGTAACTCTAAATTGCCCCTAGGCCCTGTGACGGGCTTGCTACCTGTCCTGGTGTACCCCGCTCTTGCAGTGACTGCTTGATATGTGCACCAGTGACCCAAAAAGGAAGAAGCGGGTACAGAAAATGGATGGAAGGTCTGATCAAATGTATTCTACAAACATTCTTGATATGGAAAAGTACTACAGAAATACAGCATGTGTGTTCAGTTATACCAAACTCAATTAATACTGTTGCATAGAAACTCACCTGCAGAGTTTGTTTTGATTTATTAACGTTTGAGACTGAGCTCACCGTGTCATTAAATCATTGGCTAATGGAAACACATAAATCATAATAAAAAGGGGTATTTAAATTTACTTTGACTTAAAGCTATTTGTAAAATGCAGCAGCAACGTGACTTATGTTTATGATGAGATGACTGCTCCATATTCCTGACACGATCTGCTGCTTTTCTCATCTTGGACATTTATACAAAAGGAAGGTAGCCCTGGATGTCGCCTGAGTGCACGCTGTCAAGCTGCTCTAAAACTCAAAATGAGGTTAAAAACTTACAAATTCATCTTAAAGAGAGAACTACACCAGGAGAATCTGGCTTTTAACCCTAAACATGTCATTGTCATAAATATAGCAGATATATAACATAAACAGAACAGGGATTGTGTTTTTTAGACAACGCTGTTCTGTATGTTTTGTTCAGTCGTGTCACATAAACAGCGCAAAGTGGTTAATAAAAAATAACATTCATGTAAAATTTTCATCCAAACTGCACCGCTTTACATTGATCTTTGAAGAATCATGTCTACTTCCTTTTCTGCTGCTTAAAAGAAACAGGTCTCACTTGCAAATGAGTCCTCGAGACTCAATATTGTATAAATAAATGTTAAGTAAATTTTAATAAAAGCATGAAAATTTAATAAAGCACCTGCTTTCAAGTAGATGATTTCATAGTTTGCAGAAGGTGATAACAGTAAAACCACTCAGACATTTTACTGGAGAGTTTTAAGATTCAGAGTTTTTACGTCCCTCCACATGTCCCTGTAAATCATCCACAGTGCCCTCCCATTCCGTCTGGGACCAATGGAAAACCTTGTTAGTCGTAACAACTTTTTTACTTTGAAACTTAATGAGGAATTGTGTAAATTAATTAGTAATGTATCAGAATCAGAATCAGCTTTATTGTCATTGCACCGAAGCACAATGAGATTACATTTCAGTACAGCCCGTCCAAGAAAACAAACAGACAAGAGGAGACGGAGGTGTCTGAGGCTGCGACCTTCAGGAAGCACTGCTCTTTTAATTTAGATAAGAACAAGAGAAACCCAAGGGGAGGGGAGGTATAAGGAAAAAATCATATCTCACACTGTGTCCTAGATGGGACACAGTGTGAGAGTTGCAAAAAAGACCTCAGCACAGAAACAGCAACAAACAGTGTACTGATGACTTCTTGTTTGCTCCCAGTGGAAGGCAGACACATCCTCCTCTGCTCCATCCCTGCTTTGCTCTTTTGCATTGCGAACCTCTTACAGAGCCTCTTTTTTACATACCTTCCAAACTGTCCTCCTTGGATGTTATGGAAACAAGGATGCTCTGTCCCCCTCCTCACCCCCTCCCTTCCTCAAGGACATGGACCTGTGACAGAGCTCAACCGAGCTGGCTGATAAATAAGCATGTCTTATCAGGACTATGGCTGTTTTTCTGCCCAGTTAAAGGGATAGTCTGGTCATTTTTGAAAGGATGTTGTGTCAAATAGTTATCCACATGCAGTACCTTATCCATCGTGACATCAGTCATAGAACATAGAGTGTGGAGAAAACAGTAAAAGCCTTTGTCTTTGACTAATGACCAGCCAACCTGCTAATTATTTTTTGTATTTCAGTTTTATAAAACAGTCCTTTTGCAAAAACAACATGCTGCAGTGGCTTCGGATATTATCAGCTTATTAAATGGATGTTATTGTTCCTCCTACCTCCTAGCCGTTTCAAACGTACGTTGTTATTGCTGATAATATGCAGCTTCGCACGCGGGTATACAGGAATTGTTTTTCATGCTGATGTGAATGAATGCTACGTTAGCTAATTTAAACTTCTACACTTTTGCATGAAGCTGTTTAGTGTATCACAGTTTTTGAAATGCATGCAATGTTTGGTTGACAAACTAAAAGAAAATTAAGCAAAACAAATGTTTTTCAAAAGATCTACTACAGCAGATTCAACAAAGATAGCGTCTAACTCCAGTTCTGATTGACTATTTATCCAGTTTAGCTGGATAATTTAGCTGCAGCCACTTAACAGAAGACAGTTTAGCTGCTGATTTCTTACTTTAAGCTGCTATATTCATACCCATTTGCTCACGACATACTCGTTTTCAAGCGGCTGTTTAATACACCATATTGTATTACCATATTTTTCGGACTATAAGGTGCACTTAAAATCCTTTAATTTTCTCAAAAATCAACAGTGAACCTTATAATCCGGTGCCCCTTATGTATTAATTCTGGTTGTGGTTACTGACCTCAAACTGATTTTATGTGGTACAAGGCGCTCAGTAATTTGTCAAAATGTTTTAGTTTTGCTTAATGCGCCTTATAGTCCAAAAAATATGGTACATTATTATTGTTTAGCATATATTGTAGATCCTTTTATACTGTTTCTTTTTTATATTCTTGCTATTTTTGGGTTTTACTGGGACCTTGAGCACACAGTTTCGTTCCACCTCATGTACTACATGTGATGCAAATAACAATAAAGTCACTTTGAACCTTGAATTCATTCACCTGATCTCTCCTCCTCATTCATTCAGCTGTCTGATAGGTAAAAGTATACTTTAACACATACTGAAGCTTAACATTTCATCTGAAGCATTTAGATCATCAGACAAAGACTTTTCTGAAAGTGTGTTCAGGAAGCAAACAAAAGCAGCAACTTCTGATTACATGTAAGATAAAATCAGTTCTGCTGTTCTGAAACTTTCCATACTGGAAGACATCTTGCAGTACACCATTTCGAGGATAATCCGTGTTCGCTGTAAAACACAAAGGACAACAGATGGAGCGCCGCTATACAGAAGAAAATGTTGCTTTTGGCTCCGAAGGTGGAAGTCTGTTAAAAGGAGCCTGGGAATATGAGTTTTTGCTTGTCGTGCCAGCTGTTTTTCCTATTCTTCTTTAAAGCTGGAGGTCTGCTCAGACAAAGCTGCAGACACGTGCACGTAAAGGCCAGCTGGGGTTCTCTTCGGACCTCTCAGAGGACAAGTCCTCACCGCAGATAGCTCGGAACATAAAACTGAAGCGGCGTCAAAATGCTCTCTCGGCCTGCTGCGTGTTCATCAGCATCACAGGAAAGGGAACCGTCACGTTTCCTGCATCTGCGTTCACAACGAGTGTGTGTGTTTAATTATGTCCTCCCTGATGATTTACGGTAACTGCAACATCTGTGGCAATAAACCAGGTAGACAAAGACGACATCTGCTCCATAAAAAGCTCCGTTAAGTGTTCGCTTCAGCCAAGTTAGACAGTCTGTGTAAATAAATACATGCAGGAAACGTGTCAAATTGAGCTTTCGCACACAGATCATACACAAGAGGCTGGATTTGTTCAAATGTGGATCAAAATAAACCCTTTTCGATGGTGTTTGAAGCAGCACCCACAGTCTAAACATACATACTCTCAACTGCATGGGCCACCTACTCGGAATATGATTGCTTCAGCGCATGTGAATGGCAGTTTTCAGGTTCCTAACGTTGCCCTTTGCACTGACAGGTGACATAAGCCTAATGACTGGAGAAACCACTAAACTAATTCTTAGCTCATTAAAATGTCGTTTTTGGCTTCGGCTTGTCTTAAATGCTCAACATGTGCGGTTACAGCTTTAAGATGTGTTCTGTGTTCAAGCTTGTTAAAATTTCACCACTTTGTTGCCAAAAAGCGATGGCTGGCAATGTTTATGTCTGTGTCAGAGTCAGCCCTGTTAGCAAAATATCAATTCAGTTCAGTTCAGTTTATTTACATAGCGCCAAGTCACAACAGGTCATCTCAGGACACCGAACAGAAACATTTCTATATGAAAATAATAATTTAACAGTAGTTATCTGAGCAGACTGCTTTGAATTTACCTTCATCACAGACTCTCATCTTGAGCAAGCATGAAGGCAACAGTGGGAAGGAAAAACTCCCTCATGAGGAAGAAACCTTTAGCAGATCCAGGCTCGGGAGAAGCAACCATCTGCTTCGACCGGCTGGGATTGGAAGGAACAGATACACAATGGCAGGTCAAGAATCGCATGTTAAGATAGAAATAGTATCAAATGAAAACTATTCAATTTGAACAATTCATTTAAGGAAATGTGGTCAATTTGTCCTCTAGTAGTCTAAGCCTATAGCAGCAACCCTAACTATAGGATTTATCAAAAATGAAAGTTTTAAGTCCAGTCTTAAAACTGGACAATGTGTCAGCCTCACAGACAGAAACTGGAAGTTGGTTCTGCAAGAGAGGAGCCCAATACCTGAAAGAGCTTCCTCCCATTCTGCTCTTGGAAACTAGAAAGCCGCAAGTTAAGCCTGCAGTCTGAGCGCAAAGTGCTCTGTTAGGAAAATATGGAACAATAAGATATTTAAAATAAGATGGAGCTAGGTTGTTGAGGGCTTTGTATGTTAGAAGTAAGATTTTGAATTCAATTCTGAATTTGAGTTATCATGGACAAATCTGAACAGGACAGCATAGCTTTTCTGCTTTTTAGAGTCACCTCACACACGCACACACGCACACGCACACACACACGTTCTTGTAAATGTACTTTTTGGGGACTTGGCGTTGACTTCTATTCATTTTCTATAGCCTAACCCTGACCCTTTACCTAAACCTAACCATTGCCAGTACATGCCTAGTACTAGTAATGGTAAACTAGTACTAGGCAACTACTAATAAACCTAACCCCTAACCCCCGAGTCTTGTCCTTATGAGGATCTGGCTTTGGTCCCCACAAAGAGCAATTGGTCCCCACAGTGTTACCTGAAACAAAAACGCACCCCACCCCCCACACACAAATGGCTGTTCCTTCTTAAGATATTGACCTAAACTTAGTTGTGATTGTAACTAAGGGTCATTTAGAGCTTTGGAGTTTTGACAAAATCAGAAAATGTTGCATTTCAACTTTATATTAACGAGGAATGTGTGACACTGGAAGACCATAGGAAAAAACTGTTTCTTATGGCACAGAAGTCAAACACTGTTGCGCACGCTGTCCTCCTCTGCTCCATTTAAAAAAATTAAAGTGTTGCACACAGCCCACATAACATCTTGAAAACATATAAGATGTGGACAGATTGAATTTCAGTGTCTGTTCAGGTCTCGTGTGTTTTGCACATCTGCCTCAGGACCATAAATCTATCGACAGAATGATTTTTCTTGGGGGGGTGCGGGGTAATATTTATGTAAATACTTTTTTGACACTTTAGCAAATACTCCACTTTTTTTGGTTTAAATATGAATCATGAGCTTTCTCTCCTTTTGCATTTTCTTCCTTCTTGGACGTGCCTTCAGAGTGGAAGAGCTAATGTTTTTGCTTCCTGTCTC
This sequence comes from Hypsolebias martinsi, assembly GCA_031762355.1. Lineage (NCBI taxonomy): Eukaryota > Metazoa > Chordata > Actinopteri > Cyprinodontiformes > Rivulidae > Hypsolebias > Hypsolebias martinsi. The sequence continues at coordinate 9,331,654 of JARVGQ010000804.1, read as the reverse complement.
CCTCCTCAGATCTAAATCACATCCCTCCTGAACTGCCACCGGAAATAGTGAAGATAAATCTGTCCAATAACAGCATCAAACATCTCAGGCCAAAACAGTTCCTGCTGTCCAAAGACCTCAAGCTGCTCAACCTGAGCAGCAACGACCTGCAACAGATAGACACAGGTAACGCAGCCGTCCTCCATTCTGTCATCCTGTCATAGAGACAGGATCATGCAAACACATATTTTCTCCAACTTTGTATCAAATTGTTCTTTTCTTAAAAATGTCATTGGCTTAACTGCATGCAGATGAGAAAGCCTGATTTAGACTTCAATTTTGAGCCACATGAAAAGGCTGCTTGAAGTCATTAAATGAGCTGCTTAGTTCATGTGAGGACAAAAACAAAATGACTAAAATGAGCTAAAACTTTATTATTTACATAAAAATGAAGCATAAGCTGTTGGTTAAATGTTGAATAGATTATCCACTGTTGGGCTGCTATATTGATGGGGTTTTTTTTTTTCTTTTCCAAGGTTGTAAATACATATTAGAAATGTTGAGTTTCCCATTGCAAATTAAAGAAAAGAGCCTGAACAGGCAGCGTAATCCTGCAAATTATTTATTTTGAAGCTGAGATGCCACATCAGAATTTTGTACTTTTTGACCTCTTGTTCTCAGCAGCAGCGCACGACTAACAATTGATAATATTTTCTCGATCAGAAACAAAAATCTAAATAAATTATTATTATTATGTCAGAAAGAGAATCAAAGAGGTAAAATGGCTAAATAAAAACTGTAACTTTACTCCGGCAGCTTGCAGAGCTGGGCTAAAGCCTTCATCTAGGCTAGGCTAACAGCTAGCAGGGCCTGTTAATTGTTTTTCCTTTGTGAAAGAATGCTACATTGGCTCAACCTGAGAACCAACAGTTCAGGGGCCAGGCATTTGGCCATTATTGCCATTATAGACAGTTAATTTAAATTTTCAAATGTAATATTTTTCAATAAACTCGTTGGTAAGCAGACTGAGCTGTATAGTACAGGTAGTCCTCGACTTACGACATGGATCCGTTCCTATGCGGCGTCGTAAACCGATTTTCGACATAAGTCAGAACGTACGTAATTATCGTACCATAAACATGTACTGTACCTATTTTACCAAGCACTTAGCCTATCCTAACGCAGTACCCTACATAATTATCAAAAAACACATAAAATACTACAGTACGTTTAATAATGAAATAAGTACTGTATTCTTCCGTCGCCGCTCCGCAGTTTTACAACGTCAAACCAACGTAAAACCGACGTAAAATTGTGTAACTTGAAATAAGGAGATGCGTCGTAACCTCAAAACATCGTAACCCGAGACCGTCGTAACCCGAGGACTACCTGTATAGATTATCTAAATAACCTCCAGTGGTTCCCAACCATGGGAATGCCATCCTGTATGGTTTAGTTGTTTCCCTCCTCCAAAACACCTGATTCAGTGATTTCATTACTTCTTCAAGTTCTGCCAAAGCCTGTTGAGCACCCATTCATTCAAATCAGGTGTGTCAAAGCAGGGAAACAACTGGTGGTGTTCCTCATGGACCAGGGTTGGGAACCACTGGCCTAACCTGTACTGTCACGTCCATTAAAAAAAAAAAAAAAAAATTCTCGCACAGATTTCCTTTTTCCAAATTAAAATGTAGTTTTATTTTGGTGGGCCATACTGCATTTACAATGTTGGCTGATTTTAGGCCGGGCCACCACTTCCATAGTCCTGTGCTTCGTTTTGCGTGACACCGTTTGTTAAGTAACTTGCTTTTAAATCAAAAACATAAACTCACGCTCGTTTGGCTAGCCATTAATGATAATTATTTGACAGAACTTTACTTTCAAAGTGAACCAACTGTCTGTTTAAAGCTTGTGGGGTGCACAAAAGCTGGATTAATCATTAACAGAGGAAAGATCCTGAAGGCCAGAGAAGACAAGTCCAGATGCCCTCTTATGAAATACATAAGATTGATGACAGGATGCACAGAAACTGTTGGAAAAAACCAGTGAAATGTTTAAGCCAATAATATGAAAACAATTATTTATGATTCACATTTTGAATACAAGTCAAAATGTATGTGTGATGGATAAATCAACAGATTAGTGCCTTCAAACGAAACACCTAGAATATTTAGCCTTACAATCTTTGGCAGCATGTGAGGACTTAAACAACAAAGTGATTGTTCATTACTGTATTCTCACCAAGCTAATGATGGACTCATGTCTTCCTGCCCAGGAGGGAAATCCTCTTCCTCCTCAACAAAACAACAAAAGCTTCTGGGTTTCTTCTTCATATCCCATCAACACATGTAAACAATCTACCGCAGCTTCACCCCATCGTGACTTAAAGTATTTGTAAACTGAAAAAGAAATCCTGGGCCGTGGTCCCACGTGGTCCCAATCCTTGCAGCTCCTTCTAATCATCCTCGCATTCAGAGTGAATTTGAAAGAGACTGTTTTGTTCATGCCTTTCATGTGGAGGATGACCAAAGAGGAGGAAAAAAAAAAGATGGATGAAAATTCAACAGAAGGGTTCTTGGGTTGTAACCAATGGACGCAAGCCTATTTATAACAGGGAGTTGATTTTGGCCAAACCTTGTGCTGGATTGTTGAGGGGACAGATGTTTCTTATGAACTTAAAAACTTGAACTTGAACTTTTAGGAAATAGGACAAAAAGAAAGTTAGCTTAGATAAATTCATTTTATCTCCAAATTTCATGAAAAATATGACATTCCTTGAAGGAATACGTGTTTCCCGTTTGCCAACGTTCTAAACCACACATGTCAAACTTAAGGCCCGAGGGCCACATGACATCTTAACTAGCCCCCAAGATGATATTTTAAACGTAAAATACTTTTTTCACTTGGATTTTTCCAGTAATCTTTGATTCTGATGTCAAAAGTGCAACAGAGAATGGCACATGAGACCAATCAAAACTCATTTTAAGGAACCTGCATCCAAGAAAAGATGTTGGATCTAACTTGAGTTATAGAAATGTTTGTGTTTACTACAGTAATTAGTTGTGGCAGCCATCTTGAAATGGCAGAAGTCCAAAAGTAATCAGTTGTTGACTTTTCTGAGTTTCAATAACAACTTTTCACTAATTCACGAGATATTTTGCTAACAGACAGACAGGGGTTGACACCATCAGTTTAAGCCAAAGTTTTAGTTATAATCGCTCAATCAGTTAGTGATTAGAGTATGCGTTATGGATAACTATCAGCTAAATTTTAGCTCAATAGCTGTTAAAAGGCTAAACTACATCCATTTTTGTGTTTACTAATGTTTCACTGTGGCAGCCATCTCTAAAGTGGGTTGACAGAGTTTCATTAAAATCAAGTGATTCATGAGACATTTTGTTAAAAGACATGATTGCTCATGGTGTTGGGTGGTAAATATGGTGGCTCAGAAAACCAAAAGAACAGTAGTTAATCTGGAAAAGCTGCTCTTTTTGAGTCAGGAGATAAGAAAGGGGAGGTAGAGGACATCTCTGTGTGCTTCACAAACTTTATTTCCTCTCCTCCCATTTACTTCCACCTCCTCCCTTTCTTCCGCACTGTAAAGATCAAAGCTGGGCCAGAGGCTGGTGGACAGCAAGAAACAGTCTCCGCTGTGCCATTACTCCCACTATAAAAACTCGCACAAGTTGGGACTAATGACAAGCCTGGAAGCTTTCGAAAACTTAATTAGTCCAACTTTAAGTCCTGGACTAATGATCAATTTGTGCCAGCTGCTCACATTCTTTTGTTTAAGGTTTGTTTTGATGTTTCAAGGAAGCACAGCTGACTTGCGATGTTTTACAAAGTGTTTTTTTTTTAAACACAAATCACTCACCGCCTCAGGCGCTGCTGCTGTCCACTGATGATAATGTTGTATGCTATGCTCACAACCCACCACAAGCATTTTAGACATGCATGGGTCACAGGGATTGATTGCTTGCAGCTGGGATAAAGCGCCCCCAATGATACCCAATGGAAAGTTGGAGAAATAGTATGAACAAAGTACTCGCCAAACAGAAACTGGCTGTCTTGAGACGTGGGAAAAAAATGTGCCATCTGCCCAAGGAAAACACAAGTTGGTAATGCTGAGTATGTACCTCAGTAAGAGCTCTGCAAACTGGTTAGGAGGCATCTGCATGTACAACACAAACTCCCATTGTGACTATCTCCCAACTCTTGAAACAGGGTGTGATACTGGTCAGAGAGCGTTTGCTGGTCATTTCATAGGCACACCCACCAACCACTCTGCCGTCTCACGTTCCGATGATAGTGTTCCAGGAATAGCAATGCCCATTTGACTTCATGTCTTTTCTCAGCTTCCATCATCTGTGTGCAGAAGTCAAACACCCTCAACAACATTCTTCTTCCCCTCTGCAATCATATACGCATCAGAATGGTTCCTACCTATAACACATATGCTGGTACTCCTTGTGTTGCATGCAATTTGCATATGCTGGATTCTCGCCAGTGCCACACATATGAGTAATAAGCCAAATATACTTCTGACTTGTGTGTATATATATATATATATATATATATACACATATACAGGTGGTCCTCGGTTTACGACCTACCCGGGTTACGGAAATCCGGATTTACGTTCGCCTCCCCAGTGATGTCATCACACTACACAAGGTGCCGTTTATATGTTTTTTTTATGTATTTTTTGAGGGTACTGTGTTAGCTAACTGCTTGGAAATACAGTACTGTACATGTTTAAGG
>JARVGQ010000804.1:9315153-9325529 GCA_031762355.1 Hypsolebias martinsi | reverse complement strand
ATTACGAATAAAATATTGACATTTGCCATCTCCACATCATTGCATTCAGTTTTTATTCACAATTTGTTTAGTGTCCCTACTTTTTTGGAATCCGGCTTGTATATTTTTTGTGGGGGAAACCCCTATTATCAACATTTCCAGCTTATTTGGGTGTTTAAAAAGTTGGGTTGAAAGATTACCATTTCCCTCAAAGTTCATTTCGTGCAATGTTACCTTGAGTAGTTTACCTTCACAGGGATAGTTTTGCCATTTATGAAGTGATGTTCTGTCATATAGTTTTTAGTAGTTAGCATTTTAGGTCCTCATTGGCCATTAGCCTAGCCTGGACAAAGTTTTCTGTGCCTTTCTCTGTATTCTGGGACTGATGTCCCGGCTGATACGATATTGACTACAGATAAACAGAATTTCACTTCAAAACTGATCAGACTATCCTTTCATGCAAAATATCAGGAGATTACAACTTATTTATCTTTAGCCATTCCACTCTGTTTCATGAACAAACGTCTGATGTCCCATCAGAAGACCATCTTTCAAATCTCTACACAATCATTTTCAGGTGCCTTTTCTTGACTGTTGCAGTACTTGTTGATTCAGGAAATATATGTTTTGTTTAAAAAGTGCTTTTGGAGCTTTGTTACATTAATGAATGGTATTGTCTGCCTGTTTTCTGAAAATAAATGTTTGATTTTTTGTTTTGTTTTCTGAATGAATGTGTTATAAAGTTGGAAACCCGATTTAAAAAACTAAATTTGAAGCTGAGCATACAGTTCAAACTTCCAGTCTTGAATAATGACAGGAAGCGGATAATTTCCTGAGATTTGGAACACATCTCACTGCTACTGACCAATAAAACATGTTGCTTGTTCATAGTAATCTAATTTAATCAAGTGATGCTTATAGACTCCGCCTCCTTGCACCTTCAGCTGGCCTTTGGTTGCACTTCAGACAGTTAATTACTTATGTTCTAAGTTGACATTTTAATCAAATGCAGAATTAGAAGGAATAAAATGCTTTAACAGCTTACAGAGCAGACTGTGGATCTTTTATCTCTACAGTCCAGGTCCTGTCTAATAAAATCAGGATACAACGGTGCAGATTGGTCAAATCTTTGTCAGAACGATTGATTACTTCACGACTTCAAGGTTTAAGTTTCACTACAGTCTGCTATTTTGGCATCTGACACCAGGAAACATAATATCCTAGACCTGCTGATTTGACTTTTTATGTCTCCTAGCTTGCATGTAAATTGAGTTAATTTCTGCTCAAGCACACACAGACACAGACGTTTCAAATCATCCTGTATTGACAATGAGCGTCCAACCTGCAGTTAGGTAGGGCCCGTGTGTTGCAGCGGAGTGCCATCTACTGGACTTGGAAGGATTTAAGGACGTTTGCTTCAGTTTTGTGATAAAACCCACACGCAAATGAATGAAGAAACACGGCAGCGTTTCAAGGTCCTGCCTTGACGGTGCATTTAAACAACACTTAATACTTTCAAGGCAGTTTGTTCTCCTTTGAAGCTCATCACTTCTTAAAAGTCCATTTGGACCCATTCTCTTTGTTTAAGCTGACTGCATTCACTGAAACCCATTCATAACAGAATATGTCCAGTTGTCTCAAATGAAACTTAAACTTATATTTCACAGGGATTTTTGCATGCAGCAGATTGTTTGAAACACTTTAATTCACATTGCTGCAGGAGGATCGAATATCCACACAGAGGCACCAAAACAAACATTCCCAAAAGCGTTTAAAACATTTTTTTTTTTTACCAAAGACACATATGAAAATAGTCAACAGATGAGGAATTGCTCTGTGCTTGTCTTGTTGCCCTTCATTTTACGTCGCTGAGGCTAGAAAAGTGCTGAAACGGCTTGGCTTGCTGGTGTTTTGGAACAACATGGCGCGTTACATTTTCCACAATTAAACTGTTAAAAAAAAATACAAGAATCACAACAATGTCCTGATCACTTGGAGATGATGTAACATGTGGGGAGCAGTTCAGGTGCAGCTGATGTGAAGGATACCGCTTGACTTAAATGCTCCTTGAACACTGATCACACAGACCAACACTTCTTAATAGATTTTTGTAGTTCTTGAGGTCTTTGCGTAGTTTTCAATCTTCTTTTCATTCCTCTTCCTGAAAGCTTGTAATAAATAGTGTCCTTCGCTTCCTCCCCTATTCACTGACGACTCTTAATCGTGTCTTTTCTGCATCAGCAACACGTCTTCTTCTCTGGTGGCTTATAGGCGGCTACGTTCAGATCGATCGAGCGAGTATTTTCTTGGAGGAGGATTCTAGGCGAGCTGCTTTCCGAGTCGCCCCGCTGGACGTGAAGGCCGTTACGAGACATCAGCTCTCTGGCCATCATCAGAAAGGCTTCTTCCACATTCTGGCTCTCCTGAAAAGAGGCAAATCTTCAGATCATCAACTTCAAATGGTCTCTGCGGTGTTTGTTCTCGCCTTTGAGGATTACCTTCGCAGACGTTTCCAAAGCAGCTAGGATGCCTCTGTCTTTCGCCAGGTTGCAGGCTCGCTCAAACGGAACTTGACGTTCAGTCTCCAGGTCACATTTGTTTCCTAAATGAAGATGATCAAGAAGCTGTTAGGACTTATAGTTTAGATTTCACAGCTGCTGTTTGGTCCGTCGCAACACACACAGTCTTCAGAATAGTTCAAATCACACTTGCCTATGAGCACCAGAACAATATTGGCTGCTCCGTAAAGCTCCACCTCCTTGATCCAGTGGCTCACCGAGTCGAAGGTCGAGTCTCTTGTGATGTCATAGGCGATCATGGCACCGTGAGCACTGCGGTAGTAGCTCTGAGTGATGGTGCGAAACCTCTCCTGACCGGCCGTGTCCCACACCTGGATCTGTACCACACAGACAGTTAGTTTAGGACATCTTTGAAACTGATCATATGGTCTTGAGGTCTGTGTGACCTCAGGTGAACAGTACGTGACAAAAACAAGGTGTGGCAAAAAAGCAGAAGTTAACGTGTGACAACTGATTATAAACTTGTTCCCTTCGTAAAATAATGATATTAATCTAATGCACCGGTGAAATGAATCACAAGCAAATATTACCATTTTATGAAAGCATGTATTTTGACATTTATATAGATAATCAGGAACATAAAAGCACTAAAAGAAGGAAAGACACTGGCAGCTATATTTTCTCTGGAAAGGGTTCTAAAACCATTTCCAGACAAATTGGACTCCACTATGCTACAGTGGGACAGATTATTCAATGATTAAAAAACAAACTAACAAACAACAAAAAAACATTTAGGATGTCAAACAATCCTATTGTTAATGAATGTCACGCTCACTACAAGGTTAGTTTGTATGATGCTCAGAGAAGTTGCAAAAGTCCAAGACCAAAATTTATCTTTAAAGTGATTGTGGCAACAATACATTAACTTTAACATTAACTAGAGAAATTGCATTTCATGTAAAAATGCAATTTGAATGCTTGTTGCAGAAGAACTTGCTGTGAAAAAGCTAAAATGAGTTAAAAGCATGCTGAAATGCAGCTGAAGTGGAAAAGCAAGCCTAAATTAGCAGAAGCAGAAAGAATACATATTTGCTGAAATGATATAAATAGGCAGAAATTAGCACAACAAATACAAAAAGCTAAAATTAGCAACAAAATAAGGCTGAAAAGTAGCTGAAAGGCCAAAAGAAGCTGAACCATAATAGTTCAGTCTCCAAGAACCGCCTGACCAGCTTCCCTCCTGAGCTCTACTCTGAATGCCTGGACCTGCTGAACACCCTGATAGCTTCTGATAACTTAATCGAAAACTTGAGTGGAGAGATTCACAAGCTGTCTGCTAGAGGGAACCAGAAAGAGCTGCAATGAGCTAAAAATATGGAATTAACTGAAAAGCTAAATTGACTGAAAAGCTAAAATTAGCGTAAAAACAGCTAAACAGTAGCTGAAATAGCAGAAAAAGCTGAAATGAGCATAATTAAGCTGAAAGGAGTACAATAAGCTGAAATTATCAGAAAGAAGCTATTTAGACTGAAAGTAGCAGAAATTACCACAGAAAATTGAATTTATCTGAAAACAGCCAAAATTAGCTAGAAAATCTTAAAAAGTAGCTGAACAGGTAGAACAAGCTTAAATGAACATAACACATGTTTGCCAAATCAGGCTCAAAGAAGCAGAAATGAGCACAAACAAGTGGAAATGATCTAATAAAAGAAGCTGAAATTGGAAAAATCTGCTGGAAAGTAGCTGAAAAGGCAGAAAGAAGCTCAAGTCACCCGAAGGAAGTGGAGAGAACATATTTTTGTTGAGTTAGGCAGAAAAATGTTTAAATTTGTGCAAAAATGTGGAATGAGCAGATAAAGCTAAAAATTAGCATAAAACAGCTAAATTGGAGCTGAAATAGCAAAAGCTGAAACATGCAAAAATGAGCTGAAAGGAGTAAAACAAGCTGGAAGCAGCAGAAAGTAGCTAGAAGAAGCACAAAAATGTTGTAGACAGCAGAAAGAACCCAAAAGGATCACAATTACTGAAAAAACAGTTGATATTTGTTGAAAGTAGCTGAAAAAATGTTTAAATTTGCACAAGGAAGCTGAAAGAAGCTGAACCAGAACTAAATGTGAAAGGAGCAGATCTAAAACAATCTAAAGATCTGAAGGAGGTAAAACGAGCTCAATTCATTTTCTATGAGGAAAAAAGTGGCAAAAAAGGCTAAATATTTCAAAAAGCTAAAGTTGCATCAATACCAAAAGTCATAACAGGATTGTTCTGACAGAACTGAACCTTTTGCTATATGATTTTACAAAATAGCAAAATACAGTAATTGTGGAATCAGAAAGATGCCGAAAAATGTATGGAGGAAAAATGGATCACAAAGGTGTGAATGCTTCATAAACATTCAGACAACAAGACTTTAATCCTACTTTGCAGAGGACAAAGCACTCATATAAAAGAATGCACGGTGGTAGATGGATGATGGTCTGGGCTCGTTTGGCAGCTACAGAACCTGTCTGTTTATGGTTTATCAGTTAACCATCAACTCCTCTGTACACTAATGTAATCTATGAGCTATTTATGAGAACCTTTGTTAAATAAACTTTGGTTTAAACTAAAGTTAAACTCAAGCACGCTGTCAAATCTAGTCGAAAGGCTGAAAAGAAAATAAATCAAGACAAGCGTTCTGTAGCGAAACATCCACAAATCTTAGGGAAGTGATGACAAGAGTGAACCAAAATGGTCTCACATTGATTTAAAACCTTCATGCAGACAAGGAAGTTATTATTAATATGTCCCAACATAAAAAAAATAATTAGAATGTTGTACTTCCCTTTTATCACCATTACTGTTTGTGGCAAGAGCATTGTTACAGAACTGAAATGATAATCACCAACTGAAGGTGTGATTTAAAGAGGAACTGGACACACAATTATAGGTGCAGTGGATTTACGTTTGAGCGCTGATGTTCAAATTATTATCGGTTCTGCATCTGAGAGGAGGAATTATTATAGTTTATGGTTTAATGCATGCAGATAAAGCGCCGAGCAGCAGACTTCAGCACAAAGGTGACAAACTGTTTAAGCCTAAGCCATTAGAGTCCCCGCAGAGAACAACAAAGTCATCATATTTTTCATGGGGATTCTCTGAGGAGCTGACAGTCGTAGCAACCAGACTCACATGCCCAACACATTTATTTTATCTTCTGTTTTACAGTGCTTTTCTGTCTGGAAGAAGGTTCAGCTGTAGCTGATCATCACTGTGTTTTCTTTACATCAGTGTAAGAAACAAGAGGATTAACTTCAAGTTGTTTTTATGTTGGCATGTTTTGTATAAAAAGTTGGCATGGTATGTGGCTCTTTTTGATTAATGTACACTTTTTTTTTTTGCATTAACTGAATTCAGAAGAGTAATAAAAAATAGCAAGTTACTCAAAACTATTAATAATCAGGTCATTTGGATTAAATAAAAAAAGAGCATGACTTCTAAATTTCAGCAGCGTAAACTTCACAGCCTTGGGCAGACCCTGAAACATGAACCACCTTAATAATACCATAATCACCAGATGTAGAAAGTCCCCATGTACAGTTTAATACAGCCATGAGGTGTACATCGAACAAAATGTTTTCAGAGTCATTATTACTGTTTCGGATGCTCTAATTCAGCAAAATTTCAGACATTTCCTCCATAATAATGAGCTCAATTGGTTGATGTTTAAGAAAAAATAGTGTGCAATGATTTTATCATGCAGTCACACGTTTTGTGGACAAAACCACACAGCTTCTGCATTTGTGTTAATGTCTGCAATAATGTTTTTGCTTGAGTGTGGCATTAACTATTGGAAATAATTATTTTAATGAGTGAAATGAAACATAAAACTGCAGATTGTGAGCTCAGTTTTGGTGTGGTAGCTAAGTCTTGTCGCTAAACATGCAGGATCTGTACTTTTTGGTTATTTTTTTTAGTCATCTTTTGTGTTATTGTTAGGTTTATTCCTGTCCTTTCCGGTTTGCATGTTTATTGTCTGTTTTGTGACCTTTTGTGTTTACTTTTCTGTTCCTGTGCCACCAGTTCAGTTCATCTTCTCTGTACTTTTCCTCTGCTCCTCTGTCCTGCCACACCTTCACCTGTTCTCTGTTGCCATCAGGCCACCTGTCTCTAATCTTCTCATCAGCCCCAGTCCAGTTATTTCCCTGGTGGCCTTATCTGCACTCTGGCATTGTGGCGTCCACGCCCAGTCTGGTTCACCTCAGTGGCTCCTCAAGCTGTTTTGTAGTTACTGCAGCCACGTCAGCACATCTGTCTTGTTTCTTTAATAAAACTCTTTGCTTTAATGTGACCTCTTTGTGTTTGCATATATATATTTTTTTGGTCTATCTCTCATTCAAACCGTGACACTTCAAGTGCAACAGCATTTTAAACTTGTTTGTGTAAATTAATTTATTTTATTGGAGGCGTTGACCATTCAAAATAATTGTAAACCATATTTTGAGATATTGCAGAATAAGGGCAACATCTTGGCTTAAAACAGGGTCTGTTTGTTGGAGTTTGTTTCTCCAGCTCTAGATTTTATTGAAACTGCCAGAAAGTAATTTTTAGCTAATTTACAAACAATACTACTACTAATGATACTTTTGAAGTTAATCCAATTCAAGATGGCTGTCACAGCTAGTCAACCTTAGCAAACAGAAAATTGGCTATAGCGCTGTGATTTTGACAGATATTGAGCTAAAATTTGACGTGGTGGGATCAGATATCACATGAAAGTGCATGCACTGTTTTCAAAATGAGCCTAGTTGATTTTTGTTTAAAACTTTGTCAAAAAAAGCAGTGGATGGTTAATTTTTTTTTTAACAAAACTTGCCATTTCTTGTGGCTATACACTGCAAAACCTAATTCTGTGCAGTTGTTGCAATTAGTTGCACTCAAACAACAAAATGAAGTCAAGTAGCCTGAATTAGTTTTATGCAAGCAACACAATTCATAATAGACTGATTGTACCGGTACTTAATTTGAGATTAAAAATTTAAAATCAAGCTACTTCATGATGTAAAAAGCTGTAACTTCTTTAAATCCCAGGTAAATTTCAGACCGAACGTTATCGCCACAAACGTTGCCTTTTGTAGCGTGATGACGATACAGAGGTTTCATTCCACATTTAATCTCTGCATCGGTTGGAAAAACCTGACCAGCAGGTTCTTCAGGCGAGAAACTCGTCTGACTCGTTTAAAGGCCGAGTCAAACTGCCACTGTTTCGAAGGACGCCTCACTCTGTCATGCAGGTTACTCCCAAAGGGAGTGGACTCCACCACACGTGACTGTCAAAAACAAGGCCGAAGAGGCACCCGTGCTCCACATTTATATAATTAGCCCCTCATTTAATCTACATGCACACAGACATACATATAAATATTAAAAAACACAACCATATGGAGCACTTACCTTCACTTTCCTCCCTTCGATGTTCACCGTTCTCACAGTGAAGTCCACCCCAATGGTGTTCTGTTGCCTCTCGGCAAAGATTCCTGACTTAAAATTCTGGACCACGCAGGTCTTGCCTACGTTGGTGTCTCCGATGAGGATGAGCTTAAACAGGAAATCAAACGTGTCATCGTGGTCGGGTCCAGGCGCCTGCATGGTTGGAGCGTGTGTCGTTTTCTGAGTGAGCGAAGGAAACGATCCTCGGGCTGCACCTTTAGGTCACTTGGAATGTTTGACCTTTGAGGTCAGAAGATGATGGATTATTGTTTTAAGTGAACAGAATAGCCCAAAGTAATAAAACTAATTCAAGTTGCGCGAAAATGATTTAGATTTGAGGGACACTTGTTCAGCAGGTTTAAACTGACCCTTAAGGCAAATATACTTAAATTACTCCACATGTGGCACAAAACAACCTCAAGGAATTCTGTCAGGGTGTTTAAAAAAAAGTAATAAAAGCTCAAGAAATTCTGTTTACCATTTCAAAATAAATTTCTTTAAGATTTAAAATGTCCTGAACATGCATGTTGCAAATAAAAGTCAGTAGTTTCTGCATAAATCTGCTAAAAACAGAGGACTTTCTTTCTTATTCAGCATTTTTTCTGCTTATTTTGTCCCCAGATGATCCAGTCTCCCTCGTGTCTCGTCTTCTCTCAGTGAGACAAAACTGCCTCAGTTCTGCTTCTCCTTTCAGCTCCTTCTCAGGTGTTGACCCACTTTTGAGTGAAAGCACGTCCCATTCTTTTTAGTCCTCCTGCACAGGTGAGTTGATGAAAATAAAAACAAAATACTCCTGTAAAGTAAGAGCTGAAAGATGTCTGCTGCGTCAGGCACTTGTTTCCTCCCTCTGAGTTGCTCCTTCCTTTTGTTTCTGCATCTTTCCTCCCGTCTGTTTTTCCTGTTCTGGCAGACTTGACTATTTTTTTTTCTCTTCCCACCACCTGTGGTAACAATAGAAACTCGCCACACCTGTATTTCCTCTGCTGCCCAGCCTTATGGTTGCTGTTGCATTCTGGGAACTGCAGTCTGTTTTAAAAATGATTGACCTCCTAATCATCTTCAAGAACAATGCCAGTCAAGGGCTGTTAGATGAGTCAAAGAAAGTACATTTATCACAACTGCAAGGTTATTAACGCTTCTAAGGCGAGTGATAGTGTGTTTGACCATGCCTTGGTGCGTTTTATAGTTTGTTACTAAATTATCTCATGAACCACCGGATGATTTAAGTGAAATTTGTCAAACGTGATCATTGAATGTGCATCTACAACTTAGTAACTTTTGAAGTCAACCCAATTCAAGGTGGCTGCGACAGACAACTGACCTTAAAAGGGCACAAAACTGGCAATAACTCACTCAATATTACAAATACTGACATAGATTTGGTGTGGTAGTAGCTGAGAGTCATTCACACCACATAATCTAAATGGTACTCATTGTACAAGACTTTTTGATTAAAACTTTAACATTAAACTTATCCTCATTTTACATTATCCCCCATACAATTATTAATCATTGACGAAATAGTAGAAAAGTGGTGGCTGAGTTTGTAATTTTTCCTTCATTTTATTTACAGTTTCTGTGGTGATGAAGATGAACTGGGTTGGGCAAAGAGAGTAGAGGGATGTGCAGAGCTGTTAAAAAGCTTTGGACACCTTATTCTTTATTGTTTTACATTTTGATTAGTTCACTTCAAAAGTTTTCCTCAGCAGCAGTTCTTAAAAATGTTCAGACTGTCCAGTAATCTTTACAGTTATTTCATCTATTTTACAATGAGTAAAAAAATGCTTGTTAAGCTGGTTTTTTGCATCATTTGTAGATACAAAAATAAATTAAATAAAAGGCCCAAATTTGTAAATCCTACACAAAAATGAGAAAGTAGCTTAAGATCCATTTGAAGGACTTGTAGTTAAAGAAACTGTTGTACAACACTTTGTCTTTGAGTTATTTGTCTGAAGTAGATGTTTTGTATTTTCATTACTAAATATGACACATTTGGTAACTAATTACTTTACAATTGAGATTTTTAACACAAAGAAAAACCTTTGATAAATACCTGTTACTAAATAAGCTCCCCGATATTTATCCAGATGGTGTGACAGTTAATCTACTTTAAGTTAAAAAAAAAAATCATAATGTTTTTCTGTCCCTGTGATGGACTTGCAACCTGCCCAGAGTGTGTCCCCCGCCCCTCGCACAGTGATTACTGGACATGGGCATCAGCGACCTTCGTGACCCAAAATGGAAGAAGCGGATAAAAGATAATGGATGGCTAGATGGATGGATGGATAATGTTTTTCTTAACAAAACACCAATTTCACACATGATTATAGCATCATTGCATTAGAGCTAAATTCAAATCATTACAGTACATGCATTCAGAAACTCTCACATCCTCAAGAATTGAGCTAGAAT
>JARVGQ010000804.1:9189116-9199984 GCA_031762355.1 Hypsolebias martinsi | reverse complement strand
TTTTCCAAATTATTGGACATAATTGGACAATGCGACTTATAGAGCGGAGCGACTTATAATCCGGAAAATACGGTAGTTTGTACTGCTCAGAAAAGTGATTTTAAAAAAATAAATAAAACTTCTTCAGGATTATATTTCAGACATTTCCTTTAAGGGGTCCATTGATGTATGTATTCATCATATTTTGACAATCTATTTTTTTTTTTACTTTTGCACATATTGCCTATACCTCATACTTGACATAATCCTCAGTTAGATTTGTTGTTTTATATTTCTGGACTTTAGTTTGATCAAGCTCAGCTTTAAGGCTCTTAAGTTAAAAGAAAAAACTGAAAATGCATCATAATTCATCTGTATCTGCGTAGGCTGCTCCTCCAGATCATCTAATTGCAAGGCTGTATGACCCACATTCATCCTTGAATGCAGGACTTGTTTGCACTTCTCATGCAGCCCTAATGGTTTATGTCCCCCTTGTTTAATACCATCATTTTTACTTTAAGGACAATACAGTTCTCTGCTCTGAACTTAGAACTCATTCATTCGGTTGCCTTATTTTTTTTTTTTTTTTCTCTCTTTGAGTTTTGTTCTGAACTGAGACCACCACAAAAAACAAATTTCCTTTTCCTTATACTTTGTGGCTGAGTCTCTCAGTCACACATCTGGTAAAACTTTGCTTCTTTTTCCAGTTGGTCATAATGTCATGTCTACTTGGCCGGAGCATTTTTGTAAGCAAAGGGATAAGCAGAAGAATTTATTATGTAAAATGTGGAGTAGAAATCAGGCTAATGTACTATGTAAATTTAAAAAATCCTTCATCCATTTACAAATGACTTAAAACATCTGGTGGAAGAAATGTTTGCACATATCAGACTCTGTGCATATGCATAATTTTGGTCATAAATTTTCATTGTTTTCATGCATCAGGCTCCAGAATAACGTGGACCTCCATGAAAGCCTAGAAATAATAAAACCCTCAAGGTTTGCCTACATCTCTTTAAGTCACGATCAGTCCAGAAATTATGATAAAGTAAATATTTGAGTAAAAAAATAACCAAAGTTAGCTACAGTGGTGGTGAAAACCAAAGTAACCCAAGGCGGTTAGTTCAGAATTGTTGTTCAAAAACTTATTCCTGATTTTTTCATCTAGTCTTTAGATTTGAGCTTGGTAGCAAAAAGTTTGAAACCATTCAAGGTAATGTGTTTTTTAAGAAGTGAATATTGTCTTCACTAATTGATTTTTTTAATTGATAATATGGATCAATTTTGTCAGAAATTGGATCGATGTACTGTACCCTGTATTAAAGTAATCACTTGGAAAAATGCAAATCTAGAAGTGAAAAAGCATGAGCCCAAATAAAGAACCTTGTGGAACACCACATCTAACTCCAGTATCTGTCCATCCATTATCTTTTACCCGCTTCTTCCATGTCGGGGCACGGGGGTCGCCGGTGCCCATGTCCAGCAATTACTGTGCGAGGGGCGGGGTGCACCCCAGAGGGGTCTCCAGTCTATCACAGGGACACATGGAGACAAATGACCATTTACTCTCTCACTCACACCTAGTGACAATTTAGAGTTACCAGTCAGCCTAACATGCATGTGTTTGGTCTGTGGGAGGTACCTGGAGAGAAAACCCACGCATGCACGGAGAGAACATACAAACTCCACCCAGAAAGGCCCCCAGACCGGGATTCGAACCAGGGACCTGCTCACTGAGAGGCAGCAGCTCTACCAGTTGTGCTGCCACTCCAGTATATGAACTGGATGGCTTGCAAACACGAATAAACTGTAACAAATAAATGTTCATCAGATGAACATGACTTTTGGATCATAATAAAATGTTAGTCTCTGTCATTCTGTCATACATTGTAGTCTGCAAGGAGTCAAAAAGACTACAAATAATTTTAACGAGCTGTTTTCTGTGCTCTGATTTGTATCAAACTTTTCAAAAAGGTTATTAATGTACAAATGGTTACACAATTGATCAGTAATGAAAGAATTAAATACGTGGATCAAAAAATTGATGGCTCTGTCAGCTTGGCTATGCTTACTGAAAAGAAACCTGAGATTGTTATAGGCAGTTGAAAGCCTTTCGCTTCTGTCAGAAACATTTTGTTTAAGGATTTGGTAGGCTAAAAGACGCAATCAGGTTAAACCATCAGAAATCTGTGCTAAATGAGGGTCTATATCCCTCAGTTTGATTCTACCGGCTTTTCCATTCAAGAATCCAGATGAACAAAACTAAAATGATCTTTTTCTCTTGTGGTGCAGTTTCAACAAAACCCCAAACCAACACATATGCATAAGGAAGATTGACAAGTGGGCAAGAATCGGGCTGTGGAATCCAAAAAGAACCAAAAACCACAAACCAAGAAATGTCTGAAACGGCAAAGTCATGTCAAATCAAAACGAGAGCTGGAAGGACTAAAATTCTATACTGTGCAGTAAACAGAAGACTTAACAGAATAGAAAAATGTAAAGCTTTAAACACAGCTAATGGGGGTGCGGAAGCAAATTACCGTATATACAGGTCTGAAAATTTATAACAAGGAGCAGGTGAGCAGAGTAGCAAACTAAAAAGAAAACATTTTGTGAATAATGTTAAAATATAGAAGAGCCCAAAATACTGTAAGCTTGTGGAGAAAGCCAATAGTGTAGTCGCTGACTATAATAATTAACAAACACATTGTTGGTCATAGTGATGGTCTATATTGGTGTTGGGATAGGCCCAAATCCCTATTTGTAACAAGAATTAGACCACAACATCTGAAGTCTTTGTGTGTATTAGTTCACCAAAATTTCCAAGACTTACCAATAAATCCACTCAGTGAGCATGTGGCACAATTAATCCTGAATGCAGATTAGAGAACAATCAGCTAATCCTGGACACAACAGAAAGTAGAGCATCAGTTGTGGCCATGGAACAGCTCTTTGTGTTACTGAGCTGCTGTATGTGTTATGATCCAGTTTCTCACCACTCTGCTGAGCACTGTGCTCTGTAAGCTCTGCTAATGTAGCCAGCATGAATCAGGCAACAGTCATAACTGTTACAAGAACCCTCAAACACTCCTGCAAGGTGACTTAATTCACCATTTCACAGAATATTTAAGTTGTTACACATTTAACTGATTTTCAGATTGATCTCCTTTTGTCTATATAGCAGACCACAGCATTTACATCCTGTCTGAATCATACAGAATGTAACATACAGAATGAATGTTTATGTTCAATCACATTAAAATAATACAAATTTTAAAAAAGTATTGTTTTCTGGAGGGTTAAAATGCAAAGTAAAACAAGTCAGCATGCAGAAAAACTGTTACTAGCCAGAGAAAGTGCATTTCCTCAGAAAATGCAGTGTGAATGCTTATTGCTGAGAAAAATTGTAGACACCCCCCCACCCCCCGAAATTAACTAAAAACATGCTGAAATGGAAGGACAAGCCTAATATAGCAGAAGAAAGCAGAAATAACACATTTTTGCTGAAATGTTGCTGAAATTGGCAACAAAAAATGGCTGAAAAGTAGCTGAAGGGCAGAAAGAAGCTTAAACTACCAGAAGGAAGCAGAGTAGAAATGAGATTTAAAAAAAATGTGGAATCAGCTAAAATAGCTAGTAGCTGAAGTCGCAGAAATGGCAGATATAGCATACTGTAACTAAGAAACTGAAAGGAGCATAAAAGTTGAGATATGCATTAAAAAAGTTAACTAAGCTGATAGTAGCAGAAATTGTACAAAAAACTTGAATTTATCTGAAAACTGAAAAAATTAGCTAAAAATGCAAAAAAAAAATTAATAATAATTTAAAAAGTAGCTGAAACGATAGAACAAGCTTAAAGTAGCAGAAGAAAGCAGAAAGATCACATTTGCCCACTTAGGCTGAAAGAAGCAGAAATGAGCACAAAAAAGTGGAAGTTATCTGAAAAAAGCTGAAATCAGCCAAAACAAAAAACAGCTAAAAAGGCAGAAACATAAATTGCAGAGGGAAGTGGAGAGGGCACGCTTTTGCTGAATTAGGCTGAGGAAAATGTTGAAATTGGTGCAAAAATGTGGAATTAGCTGAAAAAGGTAAAATTAGATTAAAACAGTTAAATATTAGCTGAACTTGTACAAATAAGTTGAAAGGGGCATAAGCTAAAATTAGCTTAAAGAAGTTAGAAGAAGCACTAAAATGTTGTAGTTAGCAGAAATAATCTGAATGGAGCATAAAACAGCTGAAAGTAGCTGAAAAAAAAGTTTAAATTTGCACAAGGAAGCTGACCCAGAACAATGTGAAAGGAGAAGTAAAAGGTTGTGAACACATCTAAAGATTTGACGGATGGAAAATGAGCTCAATTAATTTTCTGTGAGGGAAAAAAATGGCCGAAAAGGCTAAATATTTCAAAAAGCTAAAGCTGCACCAATACCAAAAGTCATAGCAGTTTTGTCCTGAAAGAGCTGAACGTTTTTGAAATGATTTGTTGGAATGGCTTAAACTGCAGGATGAGAAGTCTGCCGAGAAACATATGGAAGAAAAATGGATCACAATAAACATTCACACTATTACAGCTACTATGCAAATTAGTCATGCAAATCTTATATTCAGATAGACAGATGGATGGATGGATAGATGGATGGATAGATGGATGGATAGATGGATGGATAGATGGATATAAAATACCATATTCATGGCATCTCTTATACATCGTTCAATAGCCTAACTGAACAGAGTGGCAGCTAAAGGATACAAACTGTACCTTTTTTGTTTTTTTTTTATAAATATATGGTCCAAAATGTCAGTTTTTTGTTGCCCTTTTCAATAACTAACCCCTGTGGACTCAGGCTGGGATGCTTTGTTGGGATATGGACCATGTGCTTGGCCCAGCATTGGGTTTCATTGTGACTCAAAGGGGTGTGAATAACCTGCATGGGATTTCTGATGGAAACCTTTGTGTACTAGAAGCTAGTCTGCTGCAATCAAACAAAAAGAGGGTGTGAGGGACAAGTTTGGCCGCACCAGAGGTTTAAGCATTTAATGACATCAAACAGTGTACAGGTAACTGAAGAGAACTGGAGACTATTTTTCCTCTTTGCCTTTGTTGCCTAGGAGAAGTACTGGTATACTGTACTTTGACTTCTGATTTATTTGAAATGGAAACCGTTTACAAGCTGTGGTATTTTGAGTTATCTTACTCAGAAGTTGGATTAATTCAGGCACGGCCGGAGGTTGTGTCTAAATCAGCATATGTTTTCATGTTTTCTTCCTGCCCCCATTTTCTTGAGTCAACAGAAATTGGGCCAGTAAGTAAATGAATAGAGGCTTTATTCCGTTTGCTGTGCTGCATCAAGAAGCAACTCTAACTTTTCTCCTAGGTGGTCGCGGTTCAGTAGCAAACTGTAGTAGAATATACCTCCTTAGTCTTTTTATTTTTATCCAATCACCAAGGAGGAAAGTACTTTAAGTTATTTGGCGTCGATATAAAGGCTACATTTAAAATGCTGCAATGTGATTAGCAGACTGATGCTACACAAGGACGTGACTTTTTTTAAATGGTGTACTTATGATGACTCTAGCTTGCAATCTGTTTAAATGGATGAGCGAGATATAATCAAGCATGATGTATGGTTTTGTGTTAGGGTGGGAGCTGGTTGGCAGGAAAAGCCCATCCATCAAACCAGCAGCCAACCCATTTAGCTTCTGTCTAAACACTTTAAACTGGGTCTAATTTGATTTGACTTCTGCAAAGAAGCATTCCCAAACCAAATTTGCAAGAGATGCTTCTTAAGTAGCCAGGTTTAGCAGGCAGGCATCTGGACGGTTGAAGGTCGGTCACAATGGAAGACACCTATTCATTATTTATTGATGGTGGTATATACAATAGCACTGCTGGACAGAAGAATGGATGACTGAGGTCAATGTGCAGGATATTTGGTTTTCCAAAAAATATATTAAAATAACTTGATATTAGTGTTGTGCAAAAGTGGTAATTCTTTTTTAGAAAAAGGCAATTGGTGTACCGGTAGTTCACCCTCTGACTACATATCGTACTTGCCGCCGTACACATCGAACCACCATATAAGTAGCATCAGTCAAAATATATCTAATAAAGAGGAAAAAAATGTAAATAAGTCGCTTTGCCGCACAAGTCACATCTAGTATGCATCGTGTTTTGTTATGTATCACCACTGAACACCCGCAAACGTGGGCCGGTGCTGTGCCAAAAATCGACAGGCTGCCAAATGGCGGCCGCGGGAGCATGCACGGGAGGACTTTTAACAAGAATTTAACAAGATTAACACTTAAAAACAATTATTAGTTTGCTCGACATTCTAGCAAAGGTGTCTCAGTTGAACTTTTCCTTTAATAAATTCACTTTAATGGTTAAATCGGCTGCATTTCGCCACACCGCCCAGGCGAAATGCAGCTGATGTTTGCTCAAGGAGTTCTGGAGCGAGATGAAGGTGGCATCTATGGCAAGCCAGATGTCTCGTTAATAGCCACCTTTCCTTATTATTGAGACACTTGGCTTGCCATATTAGTCGAGCACCCTCTAGTGGTTGAAAATGGTAGTGTTAGTGTTCATTATTTTCCATGTCAGAATGAATGAAATCGTCAGATCTCAGCCAAAAATTGAGTTATAAATATGGGGGGAAAAGTTGTTTCGCTGTAGAAGTCGCAGGGCATGCTAATTTATGCAAAAAGCTGTGACTTATACAGTGATACAAATGGTAATCAAAGTAAGGAATGTTAATGACCGTTAATGAAATCAAAACCATTAACCATCACCATGTGAATGTCTTTGTTTTGGCTGAGGTGAGCTGGGGTCACCTCATGGTGTTTTCTCTGATGAGCTAAATTAGACCGATGGGTTGCGAAGACGGGAAAAGTCCCTCTGAAGGGTTTAGACATGATTGTTCAGCAGAGCTGCCCTGATCCATCGTGATGCAAAGTCTGCGTATAATGAACCTATCTGGGATAAATGAGAGCGTCTTTCTGGAGCATTGTTTGTGTAAAAGTTTGAGCTGTCAAACTGAATGAGCTCCTTAATCTGTTGACTCAAGCCTGTAGGTCCCGGGTGTCGCCACTGGTTCCCTCAAGGAAAAAGGACCTTTAACCCCCTGGTAGTCTTGGAGGTCATTATTCTTTGACCTCAGCAGTTACAAGGGTGCATTCCCACTGAGAGGGGCTGAAGGCCTTGAAGCCCAAGGCAACAAATGCACACATTTTAACATTTGTGCACACATTCATAAACAGAGACATACACAGATACGACTTGAGCGCTGCAGCTGAGTCAGCAAAAACAAACTCCTGGGCTTCTTTCTTATAATAATCAAGTTTGACTTTGAAGGTTTTCCTGTGAACCTTGTTAAATTTCCCCAGAGCCACAAAGTCTGGCATGGCTTTATTAATCAGTGCAAAGTGTAGCAAGTGATTTACAGCCAGAGACTTTGGTGTCAGAGTTTAGAGTGGTGCAAATGGGTATCATTAGTCTGGAAGACTCTCTAAGTAGTGGCCATACACACATAATGAATGCTTTCATTAGGAATCAAGGAGGATTGGTTTTGCTTGGTGAGTATATGAATGTGCATTTGTTTGAGTGAAAGGACTGCATGTCATCATGTTGCTCACTCTGCATTGCCAGCCGTGTCTCTTTCTACTTCTTTGTTCATTTCTTTTTACATGACATGAACATTATTTTCAGGATCTGGTTGTTTTTTGGTATTTGTTAGTTTTAGATTTAGTTCTTCTTGATGCCACTTTCATCAGTTTCTGTTCCTTAAGCTCATGCCCCGCCCACTTTCACCTGCCCTCAGTTGCCACTATGCCAAGTGTTGCCACTCCACTCATCAGCTTCTGTTCATATAATCCATTTTCTCTTCTTCCTCAGTCTAGCATAGTGTCTGTGTCACATCATGTCCGGTGCTTCTCCATGTCTGAGCTTTATTTCCTAGTAAGTGCCATCACGTCAACCTTTTTTATAATTCAGTAATCATTTAGTTGTTTTGGTTAAGCTTCTCGTGTCCATCTGTATTCCGCAAACCCTGATAATTAGTCTGTTTTCCCAATAATCCCTAGACTTGAAATATAAAAAAAATTGGTAGCAGGTTTAGGATTTTATGAAAGAGGATACAAGTCTCAGGTTTGCGAGGTGCCTTCAAAGTAACTTTAAACTATGGTACTGATGTCTTTTATAAACCTATTAACTTGCATGCACGGGGCAACTAAGCAATTTGCAAAATGCAACAAAGCTTTTTAAAATGTAAAATAGTTTCAGCACAGTCCCACAGCAGAGCATAACTTATGAGTTGGCTGCAGAAAGGTGTGTCGTTGACGCTGAGGAGACAGAAAGATCTCTAACCTTATGTAATCTGTGTACGTCCTGCAGGCTTGTCATCTGTTGGTGAATTAATCATTAAGTTCTGCTGCTGCTCTGGCCTCTCATACTTTTTCAAGCTGTGCTTCAAGCTGCTCTATTACATAATAAACCAGGACCGTTTTTTTTTTTTTTAATTGAGGGCCAAAATATTTGTAAAGGGAGGTAGTAAATGAGAAGTATATGGCTTATTGCTGAAGAACTTGCTGAAAAACAGCTGAAATGAGTAAAAAACAGCGGAAATGCGTTAAACACATGCTGAAATGGAACAAGCCTAAATTAGCAGAAGAAAGCAGAATGAACACATTTGTTGAATTAGGTTTAAATAAGCAGAAATTAGCACAAAAATTAGGGAATTGGCTTAAAAAGCTGGAAAAGCAGAAAGAAGCCTAAAGTACCAGAAGGAAGTGAAAGGAGTGGAATTATCTGAAAAAGCTAAATTTAGCACAAAACGGCAAAAAAGTAGCTGGAATATCAGAAAAAGCTTAAACTAGCAGAAAAAAACTGAAAGGAGCATAACAAGCTGAAATTAGCAGAAATAAGTTAATTAGACTGATGGTAGCAGAAATGATCTGAAAACAGCTGAAATTAGCTAAAATCAGCTGAAAAGTAGCTAAAAAACAGAAGCTGAAGTTACAAGAAGGATGGAGAGAGCACAATTTTGCTAAATCAGACTGGAAAAAAGTTCAAATGTGTGCAAAATTTATGGTGCCGTAAAAATTTGTGGCATTAGCTGAAAACTTAAATTAGCACAAATATAGCTAATAGTAGCTGAAACTTGCAGAAATGAGCTGAAAGGAGCATAATAAACTGAAATTAGCAGAAAGAAGTTAGAAGAAGCACAAAAATGTTGGTTATCAGAAAGAGCCTGAAAGAAGCACAAAATGGCTGGAAAAACAGCTGAAAGTAGCTGAAAAAATGTTTAAATTTGCACAAGGAAGCTAAAAGAAACTGAACCACAACAAAATGTGAAAGGAGCAGTAAAAGGTTGTAAACACATCTAAAGATTTGAAGGATGTAAAATGAGCTCAGTTCATACGGGGGTGGGAGGGGAATGGCGGAAAAAGCTAAATACAGTATTTCAAAAAGCTAAAGTTGCACCAATATCAAAAGTCATGGCAGGATAGTCCTGAAAGAGCTGAACATTTCCGATGTGTGATTTGTTGAAATAGCTTAAACTGTGGGACAAGAAAGACGCTGAAAAACACATGGAAGAAAAATGGATCACAATAGTGTGAATGTTTGTATGCTTCATAAGCATCACACTATTGAAGCAATGGTCCTTTTTTTATATTGTTTGAAATTATTTTATCTGACTTTTTTTATACTAGATGGCATTACATCAGGAAAATTAAGCAAAAGTTGGTCAAATGTGGGAGCATTTATGGAAAGTCTGGGTGCTTATCCAGAGGGGAATCTATTGATTGATGGGTTTGGTCCTTGGTGACTCATCCATCTGAGCAGATTTAATCTCCGCTCCTGTCCTCCCTGCTGTTGCTTGAGTTCCACCAAACACCATTAGACCTCCTCTTTCAAAAAAAGTACTTTCAGATCTGCTCAGGGTTACTGTTACTGTAGTTCTATTCTTTTATCTGTCCGCCTCTCACGGTGCATACAGGCGGGCTCTGTGGGAGTTGGCCGCCAGGGTTGTTGGCTGTGTGTGATGCCAAGGCAGCAGCGACGGTGAATCAGAGCTGGCCAGAGCACAACAAGGAGGCATGGCGTGGCATCGCAGCACACAGTGCCCTCTCTCAGGCAAAGCTTCCAGACAAGGAAGCAACCAGATGCTGTGCAGATGCACACGTTTCACTGCTCTGTTAGAATCACTGTTTATTGTTTTCAGTGAGTTTTCCAACCCTCTGATACCGGTATGTGTTCATGTATATTTGTCTCTCTGCCCTCTGCTTATTTATTCTTAGCCTCTTTACAGAAATTCCAAGAAACACTAGTAGTTGAAAGCACAATCAGCTTAATGAATAACCTCATCTGAATATGACATTAAGCCTCTTATTCATCATTTTGTTTGCATTTTGGGGCAATAATGATGGTTACAGCAATCTTTGGTGGTGTGTCAGAATGACGCCTGCGTGTGTATGTTGGCAGTCAGCGTGTTTGTATTCAAAGGCTCTGGAGAAAGAAACTACATGAAAGGAGTTGTTCCCTTTAATTGAGCGTCTGCGATCTGTAATTCAAGCTGCGATGGTCTATGTGGGTGTTGCAGCTCGGCGTGGCACCACTCTGACTTTTTCCCTCATTGAGCTCAGTAAGGACGACCAGCAATATTTCTACATGTACTTCCAGTTCTGCTCTGATATTTGTGTAAGAACGCAAAAAAATTGTGAACACGGGGATAAATTTTGAATCTTTAAGTTGTTTTGTGACTTCAATAGCCCTTAGTCTGTTGTAGATGGCTTTTTGAGGAACCTCAGTTTGTAGAAATGGACTTTGAACACCAGACTAGTTTTTTTTTTTTTTTTTAAATATTTTGGAAAATTGCATTCAAGAATTAATTAGC
>JARVGQ010000804.1:9152594-9169096 GCA_031762355.1 Hypsolebias martinsi | reverse complement strand
AGATACCCTGATGCATGCTCAGTAATCCAGGTAGAAAAATCCAAAAAAGCTAAGTCTGGTCCTCTGGACATTCAAAATGTCCAGAGGACCCAATGTCTGGGTGTTTATAGAGATGTAGCTGTAATCTTTTACCACGTTAAGAGTGCATATTCTTAATTCACATTCCTCTGTTTGTTCTAAAGTTTAGTCACATATTTCTCAGCTCTGCCAACTTGTACCTTCTTATCATCCTGACCCCCATCTGTTTGTTTATCTCCTTCCCCTGGGCTGTAACATTTGGATTTATTTGTTTCCCTCCTTGAGGTTTTAACAGTTTGTGCATCAGCACTGTGTTGCTGATGCTGTTATTCGGGCTCGCGGCTCCACTCGGGTATCTGTACGAGCTGCTCGTGCCCCTGGCGGTGTCTGCCATAGCAGTGTCATTCCTGTTCTCCATTTACCTCTACATCCGCTCGTTTTGGGCCCCTTCCCATGCTTTGGCTCTCGGGGGGAACACAGGTGAGGAATTGCTGTTTGTTATTAAAAACATATCAAAATGAAAATGTGGTTATAAAAAACAGCTGTAGGCATTGCAGTATATTTGAATGCTTTGGGGGCTGCTGGGTTTTAGTATTCCTGTGGGTAATTATTTACCGGTAAAGCTCTGCAGAGCTCGCAGGCATCAGGCATCCTGTGAAGGCTGTCTTTCAAGTAAGCTGACCCTGCTGGACCAGCTACTCCGTGTTCTGCTGCATCCTCAGGCAGAGTGACTTAATAATATTTCAAATTGTGAAAGGATTACTTTTATCAGGGTTTATGAAACATCTACACTGTTTCCACAGCCATGCTATGTGCTTTGTAGTATGATTTATGCGGTAGGCTGAATGTGCTGTAAATATAATAAAGCTGTTTGGGGTTTGTACTTTTAGAAAAATGGTTTATAGCATCACAATTCTTTAAACTTATTTTACTAATTTCTAAGCCTATTTGAACTTGCTGATGTACAATTTATTTGCTGACTTTATATTCACCGAAGGAGCTATAACCATGACAGTTTAGAAATAAATCCACATTATGGTACAGGGAAGTATTTATACCTTGAAACCAGGTCACATCATTCGTTACGCATCTAACTTATTTTATGCAGACACGCATATGAAGAGTTCTGGAACAAAAGACTGTTTCTCAGATCAGAATGACCTGAGCCAGTACCTCTCAATTTTCAAATTTCCATCAAGATAAAACTTTGCTTCACAACCAAACATACTTTTCTTACACACTATATATAAGAGGATGTATGAAACACAGTTTTGGTTTTATACTGAATCACTCTGCCCACCAACTACTCAACATTCTGCCCTTAATGTCCCATAATGTTTCAAAAGCTCTGTTGTGAGCTGTTGTTGCATATGCTGCAAGGTCAAGGTCACAAATAAAGGTCAATTGCTTTAGATTGTCCAGACCATGACTTGCTCAAGATAATTTAATAAATTGATATTCATATGAAACATCACTAGACGGAGTGTTGTATGCACTTTTCATCACCCCTTCTTCAAGGTCAAGGTCACAAGTCAGGGTCAAATGTTATACAAGGGCTTTTCTTGTCCAGCCATTGCAATCAATTGCTGTATAATAGATTGTTGATGGGCGTTTAATGTACCGTATGCATTGTTAATTATATATTTAGCTGTGTTATTTAACTTGCTGTGACTATTTTATTTTACTTAAAATGTGTTAACATGTTTTGTTCTCATTGTGAGGTTTAAATGACAATAAATAAAGCTGAAGCTGCAGGATGTGATGCATGAAAATTTCAACGAATGAATAAATGAACAACGCAAAAAATATGACTAAATATATTGCAACAAATTAGCTGTTATCTAAAGCTAGAAGCTAGATTTATAAGATGCTAGCTCTGGCTTGTCAGTCAGCTGTGATTTGTGTTTAATCCTACTGGAAAAAACAAAATTACACACACTGTATTTAAAATGGCGTTGTGTTGCATAACAGTGTTGAAAATGTACATGTAGTTTTAGTGTTAGCCTGTGAAAAGCCATTTGTTGACTTTAGCATTTAGCTCAAAGCATCGCAGCTGCTAGCTGTTGACACCACAAGTTTTTTTTTTTTTTTGTCTATTGAAACAAAATTAAAAACATTTCTGTTGCTTCAGAATAAATGAAACGTTTTAGCTGTACAAATGCTCCCTGTCAAGATGGTTCCTTTCATTTGAGACAATCATTATAAATACAACCGGACAAAGAGGTAAATCTAGTAAAACCCCAAAGTTTAGCTTTCACAATGTGAGCAGGAAGGAAAAACAAATATGAAAGATTTGAATTATTTTCAGCTTTACAAATAAATACAGTAGTCCCTAGTTTATCGCAGGTGTTTGTGACTATTCCCACCCTCGATAAGTGAAAAACCACGAAGTAGGGATACAGTAGTTCAAGTTCAAGTTCAGTAAACTTTGTCATTACATGTGCCAGGCTGTAATCACACTCATCACCTGTTGCTCCCAATCTTCCTCCTTAAATAAACAGCTTAAATTTAAATACTTTCATATTTTAAATAAACAATCCATGCATCATGGATTGTTTATTTAAAATATTACTGTACAGTATTTAAATTGTAAAGAAGAGAAGTGCAGCAGGACATCAGAGGGATGTCACACAGCTTCATCTCTGCAGCACAGAGCAGGAATGTACTTCTTGATCAATTACACTGAAACAACTGAACAAAGAAGTTATAAAATAATTAAAAATAGCTTTTAACACTTTTATATTTTGCGATTATGATGATTTTATAATGTGACATTCTTTGAATTTTAAGATGGAAGGCAAAAGTTGATTGATGCAGCAAGAGAAATGTGTGTGGCAGCGAGCTGAGATCATGACAGGCTGCAGGAGGGAGCTTCTCCCTGCACTTGTGGGCTGCACACATGGTGCAAAATCATTTAAAATAATTTATTTTAAATAAACAACTCATGACTCATCCATCAATCAGCCAACTGTGTAATGTCCTATCTTACTTTGAAAAACCGTGATATAGCGAATTGTGAAAAACAAACTGCGAAGTAGCGAGGGACTACTATAAAGTGTTTATAAAGTTAACAACCAACAGTTAAAAGTCATTAAAGGAAGCTGTGCTTTAAAAATGCCGTTAAATGTAATGAGTAAAAAGGATCATCACAGCTATTACGTTTTGCAATAAATATGGGATTTTATCAAACCATTAGTAATAACTTTTAACTACAGATTGCTGAATGCTAATGCTACTGCTAATTAAACTTACCAAGCAAGCTTCAACCAACCAAACATTATATCTATAGCAACTTTCATCCATCCTGTTTTATTACTCCATATGCCGGGGCTAAAATCAACGTGTTTGAGAATTTGTATGTTTTATATGATAAGTTGTATATTTTCTCTTTTGTTGCAGGAAATCCCTTGTACGACTTCTTCATCGGACGGGAGCTGAACCCTCGGATTGGAAACTTTGATCTAAAATACTTCTGTGAGCTCAGACCAGGTCTGATTGGCTGGGTGAGTCATCAATTCTGTCAATGTCCAAATGGAAGAGAAGTTTATTAAATTTCATAAACATTTTCTCAGAATTCAGCAGGACATAGCAGCTTCATAAAATATCAAAATTTGCACACACACACACACACACACAAAAGATGTCATATGTAAACCAAGCAATGGTTTCAGTTTTTTTGGAGGTACTGGTTTATCCAAATTTGTTACAAAATGCACTTTCAATGCAGTGCAACATTTTCTCTTTAAAACCTAGCCTGAGCTCCAGGTGGCAGTGTCGCTCTCCTCTGATCAGTCCAAGTTTGACACAACCCAGATCTGAAGCTTTGACCCAGCACAGTGACTGGTGTATTTTAGGACATCATCATTTATATCTGCGTCATCAGAATAAATGAGACAAAACATACCAGTGAGAATTAAATCAGATATTATCACAAGCTCCTCGTTAACTTCACAAGTAAAAACAGTTGGGAATCACATCAGCCTGCTGGAATATGCTGCGTTCTCCCCCCCCCTCCTCTGTATTTACAGTATAAAGAGTGAACCTTTTGTATATGTGAGTGTTTTAAAGCAACATGTGTAGGAGAGCACAGAAAAACCTTCCACCAACTGGCTCCAGACAGTGTGTGGGATTTTTTTTTTCCACTTCCTGTTAAACGTTAAAACTACTTACTTTTAATATTCAGCATTGTACGACTGCTGTTGATAAAGTCCCAGTCTGACGCAACTGAAAACTGAATTATATGTTAACGAGTCAGTGATGTTTAGTGACTGTTAGTGGATCTGAACTGTATGATCATGTGTGTGTGTGTCAGGATGAGCAGGTCGTGATTATCCACGTCTCCTCAGGTGGTCATAAACCTCGGGATGCTGATGCAGGAGGTGGAGCTTCGAGGATCCCCCTCCCTCGCTATGATCCTGGTCAACAGTTTCCAGGTGCTTTATGTAGCCGATGCTCTGTGGAATGAGGTGAGCGGCGCGTTTCACTTTTCTAACGAGACTGTTTCAGCCTTCTTCTGATTCTTTCTAATACTTCCGTCTTCCTTCAACATGTTCTCCAGGAGGCTGTTCTGACCACTATGGATATTGTCCATGATGGTTTTGGCTTCATGTTGGTCTTCGGTGACTTGGCCTGGGTCCCCTTCACGTACAGCTTGCAGACATCCTTCCTGGTGAAGCACCCACAGAGCCTGAGTTTGTTTAAGGCTGCCGTTATACTAGCTCTGAATGGTGAATACATATTTTTATTAAAGTGAACAATGTTGTTTTAGGATACAGAATTATAATCAACATGTTTGTGTTTGCCTTCAAGGTGTGGGCTATTACGTTTTCAGAAAGTCCAACTCGCAGAAGAATCAGTTCAGACGAGATCCAACTCATCCGAGCGTTGCAGGTCTTTCATTTTTCTGATTCTGTTTTTTATTTTTCAGTGATTTCCCACAAGCTTCATAAATTCATTAAATAAAAGGATCACATTTTCAAGAATCTCAGCCCATGAGTGTCCCTTCGTCAGAATAAGAGGCAGACGGGTTGGTCGGTACACGTGTTGCTCAAAAGCATCTGAATTCTCCACGGCTCGTTTCAGGCCTGGAGACTATTGCCACAGCGACGGGGAAGCGGCTGCTCGTGTCAGGCTGGTGGGGTCTTGTTCGTCATCCCAATTACCTCGGTGACCTCCTTATGGCGCTGGCATGGTCCCTGCCATGTGGTAAGCCAGCTTAAAAGTTCTCAGCTTGGCTCTTGTTGCAACCAGTTCTCACTCATGCAAGACAGTCACAGAGGCCCTTTTTTATGTTGTGGATGACGTCATGAAAGATCAATGCCAGACTGAGGCTTTACCTACATCTAATAAGATTTATTTTTAGATCTCGTTCACTCTGATCTCCTTCTGAAACCTGACTCATCCTCGGGATTATCAAACTCCTACTGTCCCTGCTGCACTTTGCTCCATGGCAAAAACGAC
Organism: Hypsolebias martinsi; assembly: GCA_031762355.1. Classification (NCBI taxonomy): domain Eukaryota; kingdom Metazoa; phylum Chordata; class Actinopteri; order Cyprinodontiformes; family Rivulidae; genus Hypsolebias; species Hypsolebias martinsi. The sequence goes on along the minus strand of JARVGQ010000804.1, from coordinate 9,163,618 downwards.
ACAAATGAACGGGTTCCGGACCTAAGGACCGTTCGTACCTCGATTTTGCCGTAACTCGGAGCGCCGGCCACATGGCTGCCGTAACTCCGGATTTTCGGCCGTAACTCGGAGCGCCGGCCACATGGCGGCCGTAACGTCTTTTTAAACACGTTTTTTTTCAATGTAAAATAACAACAGCGTACTTAGAACACCGTTTTAATGTGTTTCCAAGCAGTTAGCTAACAAAATACCCTCAAAAAAGTCAAAAAAAAAAAATGCTGCATAAAAAAGACAATGTAAGGTGTGATGACGTCACTGGGGCGGCGCCGTAAGTCCGAGTTGCCTTAAGTCGATGGCGCCGTAAGTCGGTGACCACCTGTAATGTGATGCAAGTCAACTTATTCTACGAGTTTGTCAGCTGCAGTCTTCTGTTCACCAGAACAAACATCAGATTGTTATCGGACTTCTCCTCTCGTTCTTTCCAAAGAATCCCTCAAGTCAACGCAATTAGATGCCTTTTGTGTACATAATGAGACAAGACGTTTTACTGGCTTAAATAATTACATTCTGGATGGACGGGTTTATTTTGTTTAAAGATGTCAGAGCAGGGAGGGGAGGAAAGGAGGATGTTGAGCAGATTTTAAGATGTGAAGGTCACCGTTAAGAGTCTAGATGAACGTGGCTGTAGAAGAAATGAATTATGAAAGCAACAGCACAATCAATACCATTAAGTTTGTGGACTATTTTGGGCATTTTTTTTTTATAGCTGATTCCTGTTTCATTACATATTTTCTTTCCTGTGCTACCCAGAGCACCAGACAGGAAATCCAGCTCAGATTGTTTTGATATTGTTGGACACTGTCCTGGAAAACTGCTTTATGCTCAGACCAAGGGTGTTCTTGATTTAGAGCATCTGACTCCGTTGTGAGAATACATCTGATCGCAGGAGTAACACTGTTCCAAGTGATCAAGATGTGCTGTTTTTCACCCAGAAATTAAGTCCAAAACGTCTTAAAGAACATTTAAACAAGGATGAATGGTAGGTAACTGTCAGAGCAATGCTATTAAAGGGATAACTCATGAGACAACAATGTAAAGTTGTTGTTTTTTTAAGTAGGGTTTGGAAATGCCCCTGATCATTTTATCTTTTGACATTTGAGTCATTTTAAGGAAGGAGAAATCCACTCTGGGCTTGACCCTTTGCAGCCATTAGCTCATCATTTTAGTCAAAAATAAACTCCCTGAATGGCATCGAATAAAATAAATGGAACTAATGAGGAGCATGAGCCCAAACTTGAAGCTTTATGCTTCTATGTATTTAAAACAATAAGAGATAACCATGTGTCAGTGGATCAACACTGCACTGTGTGTACACCTCATCGTGTGTACGCACAGGAGTTTGTTTTGTCATACTGGGATTAACTGAGTGTCTAAATCATTCGAATTTAAAAAAACATATCGTGTAAAAACACATGCACACAGGCTTGTCAAGCATCTCTCCCCTGTTGCATGCAGGTCAGAAGAATCTTCTGTTAGTCAGGACTCACAGGCCTTAAATTAGGTTTTTATTCAAGGATGACAAGGCCTTAAATTAAATAAATAAATAAGGCCTAGCAGTCCTTGAAGGAATACAAATTGCTCTAAACCTTCCATGCCATGAATTTTACTGTAATGAGGGAAGAGCCATTTTGATCAAACCTTGTACAAGATTTTGTAAAATCTCATCATATGGCATTGCTTAGACTTCAAGTTTGGAATGAGTCGCTGGATAGAAAACACTTTTGCTAATGCAACATTTAAGAAAACAAATCCATATAATAAACATAACATTTTACAAGCTTATACTGTATATATACCTGGCAGTTTTTGTAGATCATATTTAGGAGAGGAAAAAGCATTTTTTGAAATCCTTGTGCTAAAATACATTTCTGCTTCTTCCTGTTTTGGTTTAGGTCAGGGGTGTCCACACTTTTTCTTATGTGGGCCAAAATTATCAAGATAAAAGGACTCACAGGCCACAAAAATGTGAATTTCTCAATGTGAGCAATATTTTTGAAGAAAGGACAAATTGACTAACTTTGGTGAAGAAATAGTTTAAATTTTTTTGTAGCTTCAAAACATTAAAAGCCTCTAAAACACTAAACTTATATTTTTCATTAAAGAGTTTTAGATTTGTTGGGTTTATGTTTGTTGCTTACTTGTGTTTGTAAAGTTCATTTTAATTTGTTCTCAGCAACAAAAGCGTAATGTGAGTGTCCTTTTTAAAAGAGGGTCGATCAGCTTTTTGGACCATGGACGACCCAAAAGGCTGAAGCAAGTTTTGGAAACTCGTCCAGCTGTCAGTCGCTACAACAGATTCATAGAAGGTTTGATAAAGTTGAGCAACTCGTATGTCGATGATACCACGCTATATTCATTTAAAAATGTTGATTATTTCATCAACTGCGCTATTTAACTAAGTTAAATGAATCATTATTCAAAAGTCTCCTTTCTGCTAGAAATCTTGGAAGGTTTTTGGTGCTTTGTACCATGAAGTGAAAATAAAAATATTGCTCATTTTGAGAAGATTGTTTCTCATCAGTTTTGCTGTTCAAACCTAGACATTATCATGAAAAGGATTACCAACTAATTTGCAGAAAGTCTGCATCGACCTCTTAAGCCTGCTGGCCAGAATGATACCATAAACTGCAGCTGTGGGCCACACAGAATCGCTCCAAGGGCTGCAAATGGCCCTCGGACCACACTTTGGACACCCGCAGTTTCTCTGTTTTCTACTCTAGTTTTTGTCGTTTCTCGAGTTTTCTGAAAAAAATGGTCATTTCTTACTAAAATCAATTTTCTGAGTTATACTTCTAGAGCGCCACAGTAAAACGAGTGCATCATCGCAAAGATCTACTCGGTTGCAACTCTAAGACTTTTTTCTTTTTACGATGTGACTGAAATGCCTGCTGGGCATCAATCTTGGTCAGGTCTTTTATGTATGTGTGGGGGGGCTGGGTCAGCAGTGTCTCATGTACAAACACTTATCATGATCCCTGGGCTCATTGAGTGGTTTCAGACCAAACCCTTCAGGCCGCACTGGCTCCACAAACCTGGTATTATGGTCAGCTTGTGGGTAAGAAAAGTAATCCGAGGCTTCTGAGGACCATGAGGAAACTTGAGTAATGGACTCTGGAGAAGAAGTTGCACTCAATTCTGTCAAAACTTGCTCCCGAGCTGAAATGGAGTTGCCCGCAGAGCTTACTGAACAGAGAACCGTGATGTTGCTAAGCGTCGCCGACTCGTGCCTCCAAGTGAGAGTCGATTTGGCACCAACTTAATTACCTGTACACAGCTCTATTTGATGATGATTAAAGCCACGCTGGGTGTTTAGAAGCGCACGCCTGCCCAGACACTACCAGCAAATATGGAGACATTACGGGTGGTGGTTATTAAGATGGTAATAATTAAAAAGCTTTAAAGCTAAAAATAAAAGGTGAAGCTAGAAGCAGAGTATAGGAGCAAGAACCGCGTAATTATTTCGAGTCAAATGACCACCCTGAGGCGGAATACAAATCATAGCTTTCAGTTTTTGTTTTTGATTGGGGTGAAGTTGAAACAGATTCTGGGCATTGTACTGCCATTATGGAGGTGTACTTCATGTTTACTTGATCGTGTTTCAATTTGCTGTTCCCTGGCCTCTTTTGAATTTATCTGCGCTCATCATGCCAAAAGGGGTCTTGCTGTTGATAAAAGCTGACTTTATTTAGGCATGGGAGCTTCACGTGCAGCAGTGAGACAGTAATTGGAATAAAACTCTTGGCATGACGCTGCAGAAAGCTGTTATTAGGCCAATATACAGAGAAACGATTGTACTATTCTGGGATGAGAGCCTGACTTCGCTTCTGCCTCCCCTCCTTAAATTAGACTCATGTGTTGGACATTTTTCTCTTGAGGCAAAGACAAACTCCTGCGCTGAATGTCTCGAGTCAAATGTAATCAAGAACAATCTGTTCCTTTTCCCTTCTTTTACTGGATTTCTGTCTTTCTCCTGTTTCTTTTCACCTCCGAGGATGCAGTACGCTCTCTGGAGCTGTGTTTGTGAAGACATCTTCAGCGTTGTATCATAGAGATGAATAAATATAGTTGGTGTTACCTTGGGTGGTCATTTGAGGTCTCTTGAGTTTTGCCCTGTCTGTCACTGTGGGCCCATGTTGGCTCCCATTGACCCAAAGGGTAAACCAGCTTCTTAATGTATTCAGAGGGGAAATGGCTCACTCCAATCTGATGCCACCCAAAGTCAGGAAATGGTCTAGTGTGGTAAATACGGTGTAATTAAGGGTGGGGGAATTTTCTAGATTTGGCCAAATTTGCCTAAAGCTGCTTCAGCATTTGCAAGAGTCTTTTTGGACAGGAGCTAAAATAAAAACTTTCTTACATCTAGTCAAGAGGCAACAGCTGCTGCTCCCCTTAAGAAAGTTAGTCAAACACTAAAATAAACAGTTTTTTTTTAATTATTGTGTAATTGTGATGCTAAATTCGAATGATGTGGCATAAATTTGCAATAACCTTAAAATCTCAGATTATAAGATCAATTAAAGCCAAACAAAGTAAAGATTGTTGAATTGTTTTTCAGATGCTATCTTGGCGATCGTCACCATGGCAAAAACGGTAAAGTGAGGCCCTGCTCGGTGTCATTTATTAACTTGATGTCAAAAATATTGAGCAAAAATCCCATTGTATTGCAACAATTCCTGCTACCATACTGGGACACCAGAAAATAGCAGCTAAAAGTGCAAAAATTACAGTTCTAATCGTTTCTCAACACAAAGACTTCTTAAGCCTCTCAAAGGTACATGGAAATGGCCACCTTCAAAACACTCACTGCCCCTTGCAGTGCTTTAAAGATATTTATTGTAAGAAATCATACATTTAAAAAAAAAGGTTTCAATGAACTACATCAAATGGTCATGTGGAAGAGTTTACTCCAGTACTTTCCAGATTCATGTACTGTACGCAATTCTGAAATGTGAGTACACACTCAGTGTAAATAAAGCACTTTTGTCTGTATACTTCACTCAACACGTCTAAATGCATATCAGTGCTATGAAATAGTCTGACTTCTTCATCTTAAATGGCTCGTTCAAGGATGCCACCATTGTTGAGCTATTTTAAGCCACTTTGGCTGTTTCCTAGGTAGACAAAAGTTTGTGCACTCTGTGGCCTGAAAAGACTCAGTGTGGGTGCACAAAGTAAACGGGGAATAGCTCTGCAGATGTTTGCCATTTAGTGTTTCTGTAGAATAGTTTGCGACAGTAAAATGTTGTAGATGCTGTCTGCTGCCTCCAAGTGGCCAAAAATGGTAGGTTTTTGCACAGACAACTGTACATGTTTTCAAAAGACAATATTTCCCTTTTGCTGCATGAGCGCTTTCCCTCTTTTTTGCCAAATCCATGCCTGCTTGAAAGTTCTAGTGAGCTTTCAAATGGGACATCAGATACTCAAGCTTGGGACTTTCCAAGGACGTGTCACAAAACGTCCATAAACAGTGATTTGACTCTTGTCCCCGCTTCACTGCTGTGAGATAATTTTGTTTTAGCTTGCGTTTTTGACTGCAAAAAAAGCTTAAATGAACGCTTTGCATTATTGAGAAGGTAATTAATGTTTGAGCTGTTTACGCAAATAATCTCAAAACCCCGACCGTAAAGTAGGGGCAAAGGGATTCATTATCTCGAACCGGCCACCCATGAAATACAGCATGTGGGGCCCCATTCCTGGGCTAGTGCTGATGCACATTTGAGGGTTTGCATGTGTTTTTATTTATGCGACACATTGCATGTGTGGGTTACAATGTGTAAGCATGTTTTTTCCAACTGCCTCAGTCATCTCTTGTGGATGGTTTATATATACAGTATTAGTAATAAGTGCACATCATAGCCCTGCTTAGCCTTTGCTTAGGACTTGGTTAAAACCCTGTTGTTTTGTTCAGACAGGAACAAATACTACTTCCTCTCCAAGTTGTGTCCCATCTGGTAAAGATTAAAATCCAGTGTGTGTTTCCAGAGAAAAGCCTGTCACCGGGCGGGACAGATAGTACACCCATAAGGTTTGAGTCAGAGCTGTCAGGTGGGTCTGAAATAGGAGGGAGGCCAACTGAGGATATGTGTGTGAGAGGTGGGGGTTTGCAGGAAGGAGACGGGCAGGAAGGAGGGGTGAGACGGGCTCCAAAACTACACCGCAAGCCCAACAAACGGTTCATCTGTTTACTCGTGGAACTCCGGCCCTTTACTAGAGGGTCGGTGTGGAATGCCAACAGAGGCTGTTCGGATAAAAATCAGCCACAGGCCTGGTGAGAGGAGAAAAGAGGCTAGTCATCCCACTTTTGTTGTCATTTTGAGCTAATTGAAGCAATTTTCATGTAACGCACAACTTTGGTATCTGTCACCCTTCAGCTCATATAAATCAGCTGTTTTGTCCTCCGTTAAAAATTCTCTTGATCAGTTGGATACACACTACATACGATTTTTTTTGTGCATTGCGTCCTCACATAAATTGGGTTTTCGGTGAGAAAAGCAGGAATTTTTAAAAACTTTTCATTTGGTAGAAATGCGTGAGCTGGAAATACTGTCTAAGAAACAAGGACGTAGCATGGTAACATCAAAGAAAAAATACCATCTTAAATGTTTTAGCCAAGCTAGAGATGGCTTTTCACGGAGCTGCAACTGTTGGGGACTAATGTAACAAAGTATTTCCTGTAAATTTGACTGTTTTTGTTGTCACAAACTCGGGAGGATACTATAGTTTTTCTGCACGCCTTGCTAAACTTTGATAGTATGCTAAAATAGTTCAGAAATTTTAAATCATATCTAAAGAGCTACAGTAATTTTGAGAAAATCTCAAGCTGTTTGTTCTTTTGTATTTTATAAGTGGTAACATGGTCTCGCCACCTAGTGGAGCGGCACAGGTATTTCAACAGTTTGGTTATAATAAAGTACCTGGTGTAATATTACAGATGGCTTCTAAAAGTGTGTGTGGGGGAAGTGGGGTGGGGGATTACCCACCAGTGAAGTGGTTTCCTAAAACCTTTCCCTGATATCCTATTTGTCCTTGGACGGCTGTGGCTGAGTAGTTGGAGCAGTCGTCCTCCAATGCAAGAGTTGGGGGTTTGATTCCACCAGCAGTCACATGCTGAAGTGTCTCGGGGCAAGACGCTGAACTTCTCATTGCTTCCGATGTGTGATCCAAAGCACTGATTATGCTTTGTGTAGATCTAGTAGAGTGCTGTATGACTGGGTAAATGAAGGCACAGATTGTGTTGTAAAGAGCTTTGAGTGTCTTTATGAGATAGAAAGGTGCTATATAAGTACAGTACAGTCCATTTATCATTTATACGTGCACCACAGTACAGTAACTCTGATGGGAGCTCCGCTTTGACTCGCTCATTGTGCCTGCATTGCACACCCACGCTACGGGTATGACCGTGACACACTTTTGGAGTTTTGCGTGTTGCTGCCTTGCCATCGTGCTACCATGGTTCAGTTCCCGGCCTCCTTCCCGCCTCTGGCTCGGGCTCCATCCTGCCATGGCGACCGTCTTCATGATCCTCCATCTGCCTGCATGGACCGAACTCTATGGAACAGTTCAGTTCTGCAGGGAAACTTTGGATGTTATGTGTCTGCCAGATCCGGTTCTGGAGGGCAGTGATCGTCCATTGCTATGGTCGTTACTATCATCATGCTGCTAAAAGGACTGAGCTGCTAACAAGACCACACTGCTAACATTACCGTGCTGCTAACGGGACCGTGTTGCTAATAAGAGAACCTCTCTGCTATAGGACCATGCTGCTGCAGATGCATTCTTTTTCACGTTTGGCGCCTTGTTTTGTATTTTGTTGCATGCTCTGGTATTTCTTTATTGATGAGTCGAGACGGTTCTTCTCATCCTGAGCGTTTCATTGCATTGTTGACCTTGTGTTGACCTGCATTTGACAATAAACCTAAACCTTTGGTGCAAAAGACCAAATTGTAGCCAGTGTGCCCAAGTGCACAGGGTTACAAATTCACTCAAGCCACCTTTCCCAGCTCTTGCTGTATTTCTAAGTTATGCTGAATTATATAAAAGAAGGCTGTGTAATACAGAGATGGGTGCATAAATGTGTATTTGTCTGTTCCGCTTGGCTAATCCACCATCCAGCCAGGTTTCTAAGACATTGTGTACACAACCCCCACAACTCTGTGGCCTCTATCTCTCCTGTTTAAAAAAAAAAGTCATAAGGGATTTACACAACATAGAATCACATTCCCATCCTAAAAATGATGCAATGCTGCCATTTGACTTGCGTGATGTTTCATCAGATTAAGCCGTATTTGCATTTCTCATTCGTATGGTTTTGTTTCTCACGGGGAACATTTTTGGATCTACAATGAGTGGCACAACTCATTAAAAGTCCTGTTTCTTTTGGCCAAAATGTGACATGGTATAAATCACACAAATGGATGCTTGCGGCGTTAGAGGGACAGATAAATAATGATTCATCATTCTCAGTTAAATGAGAGTAATGTTTCGGCCAGGAAAAATAAAAACAAGTTCACTTTTGACAGGTGCAAGTTAAGTGTGCAATTTTTCTTTCTCTTGTCTAAATAACAAGTAAACTTTTTTTTTGTTTTTATCATTTGTTGCCATCTTTCTGCCTTGACGATGTGGAACCAGTGCAGTTTTTTGTTGTGACTTTAACTGAAAAGAGCAGAATTCCAGTTTTATTTCTTTAGATTAGAAGAACTTTAGAAGAACTGCACTTTACGCCAGTCCCCCTCTTAGTTAACATCAAAAAAATGTGTGCTTTCTGCTCCAAGGAGCTTCATTTGTAGACAGGAGTTTGTGAATTGCTCCAAAGTGACAGTCCTTTCAAAGCTATGGTTAAAATGTCCCCTGGCTTTTATTAAAGAAACAATGCATCACTTAACAAGATCAAATTAGAGTTGGGCAACCTGCACAACATGCTCCTTTCCCCCAGTTTTAACACTCAGGGCAATAAAAGACCAGTTTTCTCCTAAAGTTTCAAGACTTGTTTACTCTGTTTTTATACTGTTGCCCATTTCTGCCCATCTCTGTTACTTCATAGCACGATATTCAAGGCTCATCCATGTTCATGTCTGCATAAGCCTCCTGAATGTTCTTTTTTTAAGCAAACCAGTCAACTTGACAGGATGTCTTTTTTTTAACTCCACTGTATATCCTAAATATGTATTGCATTAGACTTGGGAGTACAACTTGACTAAATGACATTTACTCTACAGCATCACTAACAACATTGAAACAATAATATAAGGATAAACCGCTGCACTGTTTTTTTGGGACAATCCTGTTGGTCCACACGAAAACACAGTTTTTCAAAACTGTTTTTTTGTCATTCGTAAAATATCACTATAAACATGACATTTCTAGATATGTTTTCATCCAAACGGAAACATCTAAAACTATGCAAAATGCTACAGCAACCATGACAGGCCTGGCCTGTATGTGGTGCTGTGACTTGCCACGAAAATAAAACCGAAACAGGAAATGGAAGCATGGAACATGAAACTTACTCACCAGGTCCAAAATGTAAACACACGAATAAGACACGCTTGGGTTGTAGATTGAAATAAAGATGAGGCTATGATGTCTTTTTTCAAAAGATTATGCATTTTTGGCTGTCAATACAAAAATCCAAGGGGTTAATTTAAGAACGTTTTCAAAAATTACCGTTTTTGGACTCCTAGAATTTCCTGTCTGTGTGGACACAGGACTGAAACAACGTTTTTGCAAACTAACAAAAACTTGTCCTGTGTGGACGGCCCTGTTGGCTCCTGAAAAAAACAATTATCTGTCGGCTACTCAACATTTTCTAATAAGACTTTGTCAAGTACAAACAACACTCAATACAATCAGACAGGAAATGGTGGCTCAGAGTACAGTACATGTATGGAAAGCATCCCCAAAGGATTGTTCCAGTACAGTTTTTAGGGTCACCGTGGTTATGTATGACGACCTGAAGCCCCACATCTCTACGAGCTAACTCTGGTTTCACAAATGACACATGGCGGCTCCTGTAAACTGGGTCCTACTTGCTCTAGCAGGAGAACATGGGGAAATTTGGTCTAGTATTTCCTTACATGTCAATGGTGCATCCAAGAAGTAAGGATGGCTATGGCCCCAAAAAGTTAGTCTTAGCTAAATACAGTGGATTTTATACAATATTGGTGTCTTAAGCTGAAGTTGAACGCATATTTAAACCTACGGTAATACGTATCCATGCTCCCCCTTCACAGTTTACAATTTCCTGGATTTTATAGTGCTTTTATTGCAACTTTTGTTGCTTCAAACATGTGTAGGTTACACCATGTAGTGCGTCACAAATCTCAGCAGAAGGTTTTATGACTCAAAATTTAAATTACACCTGAGTGCAGCATGTCGAGTAATATTAACACCGACCTAGCAGAAATTATGGAGGAACCTCAACAGACCTGCAGAAACGGCAAGTTGAGCTTGTGGGCCTTGTTAGCGAGGCTAAAGATCCTTTTCCTGGTGTGAATGGCTGCTGAGAGGTGTCTGTCAGCATGAATAGGGCTGAAAGGGCTTGAAAGGTGGAGTCGAAGTGGATGTGAATTGAGACGCTGCTCCAAGCTCTCTTATGTGAATTCAGTCTGTAAACTGCTTGTCAGCCTTTGTGAAAATCACTGGATGGAATGAGGCTGATGAGGAATCTGGGAAAACACGGACATGGTTGTGTTCCTCAGATTAATTTGTCTTATGGTGTCTACATGCAAACAGCTGTTTAACGTAAAGGTGTGTCGCCTGCTGCCTGTCATTTATTCAACTTTTATTTCTACAGGCTAATCCCACTGAGCCTCGGGGACTCGGTTACAAGAGACCTGATTTTAACAAAGAGCGATGACAACAATAGACAATCATAAAGGATGCGTACAAATTGAGAATAACGGTGAAAATAAAATGGTATTAACAAAAAAAAAAAAAAACAGCTAGGTTGTAAGGCGATGTAGAAAACTAAAAACAGGAACATGTCT
>JARVGQ010000804.1:9112940-9125194 GCA_031762355.1 Hypsolebias martinsi | reverse complement strand
ACGGTAGACCCCCCCCCCCCCCCTCCAGGTCTCTTCAGTCTGGGATGGCTCCAGAAAGCCTACATGTGTTTGTTGAACCTCCACAGCAGGCGGTGACTTGGGCCGTTAAAACAAGCCTCACTGAGGGCAGAGGACGGGCCTTTCATCTCGGCTAAGGTTATGGGTTTGTGCCCCGAGAACAGAAAGCGACGACGCACCACAGGCCGGATCAAACAGCCATGGAAGCACATGTGTGCATGTGCTCAACATAAAGGGGTGGGGCATTTGGCAAAATCTCCATCGCAGCAGCTGGGCGGTTTGAAAGTTGTTTCCTGATTTCACGTGTTGTCCGTCTCTGGCACTTTCAATTGAAAAACCAAATCCAACATCACAGGGTTTTTAAAGAGTTTGACTTAAAATGTGAATTATTCTCCAAGTTATATAAAAAAAAAAAACCATAACGACAACCCTAAAACTAGAGACATAGTTTTTGATCAAAGTGGACCAACTCCTGTCTTATCTTTCCATTTTTGTTTAAATAAAGCTTTAACTTAAAAAAAATAATTGTGGTATATTGTTACGACTTAGTTGCAAAAGTCTTAATTCAAAAACATTTTAAAGTAAAAGCACAAGTTTCCACACTTTGACACATTTCTACACATGTGACCCAAACTAATTAACGTTTTGAGCCTTTGATAAAACAAAATACTTTCTCAAAGAGTTAAGTACAATTGCATTTACAAATGCACAATTGCTTCTAAATATCAACAATCATCAAACATGCTCAATTTTATGTCAGATTTTTTTCTGCATTTATACTAAAAGGACAGTCGGATGAATATGTTTACAGCTAAAGTGCTTTTTTTAAAATACACTCTGGACTATGATGAATTTATTACACTAAAGCCTAATGTTTCTAAGATTGTAAAGCTGACGAGTACAACTGCTGTTCTTAAAATGGATTTTGTACTTTTATGTTGACCCCCCCTTTTTGTTTTTGTTTATGTACTTTGATATTAATTGTAATTTTAGCTTATAACTTTGTAATGGTGTGCCATCTTGACCATTATCAACTTTTTTTTTATCATCTTAAAGAGATTATTCTTCTTATGGGACTTCCTGTTAAAAATAAAGGCTACTAAACTAAATAAATGTACAGTAGTCCCTCGTTTATCGCGGGGGATCAGTACCCTTAAGCCCTGCGATAAGTGAAAAACCACAAAGTAGGAATAGTAGTACAAGAAGTAGTAGTTTTTTAGTATTTATATATTGTCGTTTTAAACTCATCCCACACTCTTGCAATATTCTAAACAATGTTTCTAAAATCTAAATACTTTAAAAGAACACAGAATGTCATGATTTCAGCTGCCTCCTCTGCTCTTTGCCACCTGCAAGCACTCTTGGCCACGCCCCCTTCTCCGCTCAGCATTGAGAGCAGCTGTAGCAGGAAGCTTATCCTGCAGTGTGGGCTGCACAAAGGTGCAGCAGGTGCTAAATAAAAAATAAAAAAAATAAAAAAATTAAAATAAAAAAATTATATGCTGATCGTGCGGCTCGTCCATCAGCCATTTGTGTGTCATGCCCAATCTTATTTTGAAAAACTGCTATAGAGCGAGTCCACGATAAACGAACCGCGAAGTAGCGAGGGACTACTGTATTTTTTTTTATCATAAAATGTAATAACACAAAAAGTGCAAAAATAAAAAACTCATGAGCCCAAATGTTTAGCAGCTGTCATTCATTTTAACTGAAGCATATTCAATAAACATTTTATGAACTGCCTGAGCTGAACGCTCAAATTAACAAGCAAATGTGCTTTTATTTATTTTACGAGGCTCAAATGAGGTGTAATATTTAATTTCTGAAGTCAATACCTTGATTCAGAGCCTGACAATACGCATCAAATTTCTTAAAATTCATAAGACCCACGACCTGCCGTACATTCAGAACCAGCAAACACACATTTTCTTAATGCGTCAAAAGAAACGATTGTTCATTGTAAACAGCGTAAACACATCTCCAGTGAGCTCCGCTGGGACTTCTGCTGACTTTGCGATTAAGATCATGTGATAAAGTTATGACTCGGGCTACTGATTTAACCCATCACTTCAGGGTGGCCTCTGCCCCCCACACTGCTCTTAATCACTTCTAACTATTTACACTTCTCTGCATAGCTGAAGATGGATGATATCAGCAAAACAAACTACTATTTACAAATGAGGAGAAACACATTCAAAAGGTAAAAGCATTTTTTAAAAACTGTCCACATTGGAGCCATTTCTCCTTGACGTCTACAAGTCCTAAGTTTGTTTACGCCACAAGTAAACAAAGTGCGGGCTTGACGGCTTTTCAGCTGTGAGAGTGCTACTTTAAAACCCATTAACGTGCTTTAAAGGGAGTAAATGTCTAAAGAAAGGACGGGATTTAAGAAGTTCCAGATGCACCCTGCTGTACAGCGACAAAGCCCTGGGTGAGCAATGAATAGAAAAACAAACCAGAGTAAATACGGGACTGCAAAAACAACTCCAAAAAGCAACATTTGCTAAATCATTAGTGTCTGCGTTTGTGTTTCAGCCGTGGGTGATTTTATAATATGAACCAGGAAAAGAGAAGCAGGTTTGGGATACTTTAACACAAACTCACCTTCTGATAAACTCACCTTGTTTGATGCCGCGCTCTGTGGGGAACCTTCTCTTGACAAGCCGGGAATTTTGTCTACAATTTTCAAAGGAGGAGACAAAACCATTGACGCAATTAGATTTTAAATGAAGACAACGAGATTTGTGAATGAAACAAGCTGAAGTACCGTAACTGAGTGGGAACTGGTAAGACAGGAGAGTTGGTATTTACAGTATGTGTATGTGGTTACCTCTGAGAATTAAAATAAAACATTTAGTTCTACGATCTACAGAAATACCAAAGCGGTGAAGCATTTTAGTCTCTAGATGCCTACTGCTTTTAAAATTCCTTAACTTTCTTCATAGCACTTCTAATTACTGTTCAACATAACTCCACACGCTCAAAAACAAAACAAATGCACAGCAGAGTGTAAGCTTTGGCTGCAGGAATATTCATCAGACACACTATACCCTTTCCCTGGACGTCCACGCACGAGCTGGTGTCTTATAACTCCTACCAGTTAAAACAATAGCCATTATGTTGTGGTGTGAAAGTGAAAAGTAAATGACATTTAGTATTAATAGTCACTAAGCCCTTATTTTGAAGGGGGAAAGCTGCAGATTAAATGGAAATGTCAAGAAAAGATGAAAAAGAAAGCCAAAAGGAACAAGGCATGCAGATAGCAAGGAGGTAGTTGACTATTAAACGCATATCTATAGCGATAATACAAAATCTAAAATGACTTACATTTGTTTAAAAAAGTTGTCATGGACTGAATAGAAAGCGCTAACGAGTCTTCTCAACAGGAAGTGGAAACGGCTCGGGTAGGGGTGTAACGGGATCTTGTGGCACAAGATTTCGCAAAACTAAAAACGTCATGAGATTTCTCGTTGAGCTGGAAATTGACGTGTGAACCCAAAAAAATGAAAACATATAAATATCCTGCGTCACATCGTGTGAAATTATCATTGAATATTAGAGATGCACCAATACAATATTAATATTGGTACAGTTCTGGAAAAAAAGTGCTAGATCGGGTATCGGTAGAGATGCACCGATCCGATATTAGTATAAGTATCTGTACCAATATCGAAAAAAATTGATTGTATATCGTGACAATGTGACCGATCCATAAGGACAGGTGCTGACTGCTTTTTATTTTAAATATCTGCCAACCAAGCTAGTGAAGCTACTGGTTTTCCCTCTTATTTCAACCCCTATATTATTTATTTTACATTATATTTAGAATTCCTGAACCATTTGAAAGGTTTATAGAAGTTTATTTTTTAATGTTTGATCAAAGTTGTCGACCTGTTGTTTTTGACAGTTTCAGTATCTATTTATTTTACTTCGGCTGTTAGACTCATAATTGCACTGACTGAACAAATTAAAGTAGTGTTGTTTGTACATGTTTGACCAAGCTTGTGAAGCTATTGGTGTGTTTTAAGTGTGTTGTACTGGTGCAGAGTTTTCAATAAATTTGTAATTCAGTACAATTTTTGTCTGCGTTTAAAAAAAGAAAAAAGTTTGAAGTTAATTCTGCACTGTCTTTCTGTATCGGATCGGTATCGACCGATATTAAACATCAGATATCGGTATCGGAAGTGAAAACAGTAGATTGGTGCACCCTTAATGAAAATGTCCCCACCAATTTAAATTGTTTTTGTGGGCAGAAGTTTAAACTGTCAGAAACTAGGACGTGCACAATCATGAAAATAATAAAAACACACACAAAGGAGTTGCTCTCTAAAGTCTTCTTCAGTCACCCTTTAGTTTTCATACTCAGACTAAGAAATGCCTGTTAAAGCACATCACAGCAAATCTAAAAAACATGGCAAATTACATTATAACCACTGCCCCCCCCCCCCCCAAATTATAATTAGGAAACAGTTTGGCCTTTTAATCAGGTTTTGAATTTGGTCCTTTGTGTAAACAAGTATGACACCCCTCTAATGTCTTACGAGGAATTAAGAGGAGAGAAGCCAAACAGTTGAATTCATGACAAAGGATTAAAAAAAAAAAAAACACTGATAAAATCCCGTCCAGTGGGACAAGTTTCTCGTTACACCCCTACGTATAAGTACACAAAAACAGCTACCATTGCGTCTACTCTAGATAAAAAAAAAAAAAAATAACTGAAACACTTTTCATGAGGCCTGGGTGAAAAATACAAATCAGTGTCAAAAACACTTCAGGTTACTTAGGTTGAATTTTATGTTTTCTGGAAAAGGGGGCCCCAATCACAAATTTAGAAACCTTAAACTTGTCTTTCTAACATACATCCTTCTCAAGCCAACTCCCCACCCCAACACGTTTCTGACATGAGAAGGATGTAAAGTCAGGGCTTCACCCAAGTCCAAGCTTGTTCACATGGCTTTAATGTACAGACCCAAAGTGTCATGTCCGCTTTGTTGAGGGAAGAGCGCCCCCCAGAGGTGCTCAGGAGCACCCGTGAGACCTTCTGGACCGTCCACGCCTGAAAAGCCAATCAGCCAGATCATCAGTCATTGACATACAATCGTGGGAAACAATCAATACACACTTTTTGTGGCTGGACTGTTCATTTGATATTCTAGAATGATTTTCCTGCTTTAATTCATCTACATGGTTTAGAAAATATTGATTAGTATCAATTTTAAAAAAAAGTAAGTTTTACTTTTTTTCTAGTTTTTATTAATGTAATATTTAACATGCCTACTGTAATGTTAGATAAATCACAGTAACCAGTTTGTTTTATAGCACTAATTTATGTGTGAGATTAGTGTGATGCTGCTCCAAATATAAATAAATAACTCAAACTATTTACTATATTTTTTTACAGCTTCGTGGAAAGTGAAGCCAAGCTGTCTACATACTCTTGCCTTGCTGTGAGGGAAAAGGGAGGCTTTTGGCTCGGTCCGGTGAGTATCCTCTGCTGCTCACGCTGGAGCCGGAGCGACTGTGTGGGGAGCGGGCCACCTCTCGGCGCACAGGGGAACGCTCTCGGACAGGAGGAAACAGGCCTACCTTTCTTCTGTAGGGGTCTCTGTCCTCCCTGGGGGAAAAAAAGGGGAGATCTGTTGATCCGACCATTAAAGATTTGTATAAAATTTTTCATTTAGGCTGAATTTGTTGGTGTTGATCCATCTATTTAATCTCAAACCTATCACAATGTTGCCATCTAGTGTTTAGTGTACAGCATCACTTCATTTGTTTTTACGTTCAAGCACATCCTATTTGAATTACACTAAGAAATCATCTAACTCCTGTTTTTTTTTTTCTTTCTGACAATAAACCACACTAATGCAGGGTTTTTAATTTTACATGCGGTCCACTCAACATTTTTGTTGCCATCTGTTTTTCTGCAACAAACGTCTACCACAGGTGCTCTAAACCTGGGGCCTGCAACCTGAGGCTCTTTAGCCTCTCTGCAGCGGCTCTAAGCTTAGATCAAAACTAAAAACTGAATTTTATTGGTCGTTTTATCAACAACAAGAAATAGTTCATTTTAGCAGTTTTCCAGTCATTTCTTTTGCCAACGTGTGAATGATACTAACACGAGGAGTAAAACCTGTCGACTGCATCATGCTAATAGTTTGTTAGCCACTTCTTTTAGCTCACTTCCAGTCTTACGGTGTGATCAGTTTCTCAAATCCACCATATTTTTGGGGGGCAATACATTTAAGGCAAGTTGCTGAGAAGAAATATGGCGAGTCAACTTGATAATAAAAATTAAAGCAAATGGAAGTATTTATTTTAATTTTAAAATTAAATTACGTAGCCAACAAACTGACATAATTTTTGATTTTATACTTTATTATTTAATAATAGGACACTACAAATTTTTTCCCTACAATCAAAAAGAATACTCTCATAAGCCAGTTAGAATTTTTATAAAATTGGGCAAAACTATAATTTTTACTTTATATAAATTTAATTTTCGTTTAACCTAAAATAAAAAAAATTGATAAATATTAATAATTGGCTATTTTAATTTCTTAAAAATCACATCTACTGGGCAGAAAAGCCCCCTCCAACAAGGATGAAGTGGGCCATGAACCACCAGTTGGTAATCAGTTTTAGCTGGTTTTGCGGCTCCATGCACATTTTATTCAGTGCGCAAAGGGGCACACTTTTGATCATAAAAGTTGCAGACCCCTGCTCTACACCGTCTGTAAGCAGGTATTTCCTCCCACCCTCTGTCCAGGTTCCGGATGGCTTGCACTAATGTGTCCTCCCCGCTCTCCGGTAGCGATCTGGGTGCTGGATAGATGCCCTGGCTTCGCACATTATGGGGAGGTGGTGCACGAGTGCTGCGGGGATGAGGAAAAACAAATAATTCAACCCAATAATCGGACAACTGAAGTGATTGCTCTCTCAAAATATGAGCTCTTGTTTGTTGTTCTTGGAATCAGAGGTTTCACAAAACCGTCTGAAAAACTGGTCACAATGACTGAGCCGTTATTTCCCAAAACTGTCAACAAACTAAACGCATTTCTTAGTGTCGATGATTTAGGATTCTTGGAACATGAAAAGTATGAAAAAAGTTAGACAAATACAAAGTGACAACATTATGTTAAGTGATATGGATATTAGATATGATATGGATATTAGAACTTGATAAACAAAAATAGCTTTGTGAGAAACAGATGTTAACTAACGGAAGACATTTACCCAAACTCCAAAGGCCGTGTTGGGTGTGATTCCTCTCTAGGTACTCTGTAAGGATAATCCTCCTTCAAAACAAGATGTGCAAAAGTTGAGTTAGTGTACAAACTCTTTTTAACCAAAATTTTAGATTCAACAGTTATCTTTTTAAACCTTTGAGCATAACGCAAACTGAGCAGATTCTGTCTTTTGAGTTGTTTTTGGTAGCTTTTTATGTTTGCTATGGTTTTCTATACAATTCTTCTTCTTCCTTTTTTTTTTTTTTTTTTTCCAGTGTCTCCATGCCATCGTTTCACTTTTCCTCAATACTTTTCCCATTGCCAGTTGTCTGCTCCTGCCATGCCCTCCTACACTGGTTTCCCATTCCTAATGGTTTCTGATGCAGTCAACTTTTTCCATTAGTCTCAGCCTTTTTGTAACTTCAATTCTCACTCCATCTTCAGTCTGGCTTTGTGAGCTTCATGCTACGTCGAGTCCTCCACCGTGCTTCTTCAGTCTTTTTATATTGTTTTCTAGTTGCTGCCCCTTGTCCGCTTTTTGTTTTATTAAATCAAACATTTAATTATATTTGAGCTTCCTTAAATTTATCTGCATTTGTGTGTTTAACTGCTACAGTCTACAAAACTAGCAGTGAATTGCATTGCTGTACATTAACTTATTCTCACTAGCTTGAAAATAAAATTTAAAATAAAGCAACATACGGGAAGAAGTTAATTTTAAATTTTATTATTACAAGCCACCTGCTTTGTAATTTCACTTTAAATTGCAAAACTCTAAATTTAACAGCATTTGCCTCTTGGGAAAGTGTTAACTTAAGCCAGACGAAGAAGCATTTGATTTGGTTTGAGTTGTATTGAATTGAATTGTAATTTTTGTTTAAAAAAATTGGTATAATAACATAATAACTTAGACCATTATGCATAAATAGTAATTTCCCAGGTGAACAAGAATTCTATTTCTGTCTGAATGCAGCAACAAAGTGCAGAAACATACAATGTTTTGGTGTTTTCTAGCTTTAAGACAAAATTCTGTATTTGTTTTGAATCAAGAGTCTTGCTCGAACCAAGCCATTCATTGGTTTTGTTCCTTATGACTAACATTTGTTAGTTTCCAGAAAATTTAAAAGATTCATAGAGGGATGATATTACTGACATTTTACCAATTTATTTAAGAGCTAAACAATTCAGTCTTTCATTCTCATTGTCAAACTTTTATGATTTTAGATCAAATATTTATCAGTAATGCCTTTTCAGTTTAAAATGGTATTTTCACAGTAAAAGTAAAATATATTGCTAGTTTTCCATTACATATTTTTTCTAAAGATTATATTTTAGAGAAAACATCTTTGTGTGTGCATACATTAAATAAATAGCTACTTACTCCACTTTATTTGATCCAATTACGTTATTTTAAATGTGATTAATATCACAGTTATGGTATTAACATGCACTGTTGATTGAACTACTTCAAAGCTTTTATACAAGATATTTTATTTAGATTGGAGTTTCACACTATGAATATTATTCTGCACATCTTGTTTACAGATTTAATTACAGTACAATACTGAATATTATAATTATGAAATAACTTTTACATTCTTACCCTTCTTGAGGGTGGGATGGCTCTGTGTTCAGGAAAATGATGGCTGTCGCCTTTGTAGCCTCTCTGGTCTTCGTGGTAACCTCGTGGGCCACCTCCATTAGGGTAAAATCGAGAACCTCCTTCATACTCGTAGCCACCACCACGGCCGTAGTCCTCATCTGGCCTATTGAAGGGGCCCCTCCTCTCCATACCTCCTGCCACCCGTGGGTATGGACCCTGCACAGAAGAGCGGCCTGAATGAGATTTTAAAAACAAAGGCTGCTAGAATGGATCAAACTCCTACAACTTGTGTATAACATGCTAAAACTACAAGATGAAAGAAGGGAAGAAAAAACTGGGGTAATTTGATGACAACACTCACTGCTCGCTCTGCTGCAAAGCGTTCATCATACATGTCTCGTATGCTTTTATCTCTTCTGTACGCCACTGGAAAGAGTGAAGAGAGAGAAAGAATGTGCTACAAACATAAAAGTTTCACTCTTTAAATGAAGAAAAACAGTAGGAGTAATTCTCAAACTGCTACATGAAACAGACAGCTTTGTTTATCTGTTCAATTAGGTGAAAAGAGTTTGATTTTGGCTCCAATCTGTGGCCGAGTGTCACATTATGCAAAAACACTTACAATATCAAAATTGCTTAGTGTTATGCTTATGCAATAGGAGAAACAAATCTGATGTTTTTTTTTTTCTTTTTTTGTAGAAAGCCAAATGAATGTAGTTACTCGTTACTTACTGATTAAACGCCTTTGTGGAAACTTCAAAACAATCTGTAAAATATATTTTCTTGTTATATCACAGTCATGAAGTGGGGTATTGCAATTGAGCGCATTGAACAAAGTATGCCATCACTATTTAGCTTAAAGCACTACAAACACTATACAAAGAAAAGTATGTGCAGCTAATAAAACAAATCAAATGCAGCCATTCCTGAACCGGTAAACTTCTGCAAGTTACGTTGCCTGGGATGACGCTTCAAGTGGATATAAATTCACTAGAAGCAGCTTACTGTACGTGGTAAACGCACGACTTTGGCGCTATGGCAACAAATTATTATTAATGCTATTTTTTTTTTGTAAATACAGTAGCACGAACTGACTACTAGAAAAGCTAAATAGCTAACCTCCGTCTCTGTGCGGCAAATTAAAGCTTCACGTGAAGGGCAGGTTATCGTATCATAAACTGCCACAAAAACATGCAGAACAAATATTTACAGCCACTTACGTCTTTCAACAAACAAAATCTTGTCAAGTTGCAAGCATTTTTGTTATTTCGGAAGAAAAACTTATACAAATCTCACCGTTTTCGTTAGCTTAGCAGTCTCCAGGCAGCCGCAGTGCGCTGACGTATATTTATGGGGACAATACGTGTGCGTCATCGAGCTGCGACGCAGATTTTACGTTTGTTTGCTAAAGTGAGTGCAAATTAACAAATATTGCAGTTTTCGCGAATTAAAATTACTTTCTAACTGACGACTTGGTGGGTAAGTTATACTGTTTACACGTTTTCTGACTTGTCTAACATAATAATTTAACTGCCTGAGTTTTGTCGATAATTTTCGTGTTTTTATTATGTTTAGTGTCCAAAATGAGCGGGGGTTTAGCACCAAGCAAAAGCACAGTGTATGTGTCCAACCTGCCGTTCTCTCTGACCAACAATGATCTACATAAGGTAATTCAGTCTATGTAAATTCTGAGATTTGTATCTCGTGAAAATCTACAAATTTTTATTATCATTTTGTGACAACAAACGCAAAAATAAAAATTCTCCATTGTTTTTGCCCTGAAACACATGTGGCATTGCAGCTGTTCACTAAATATGGAAAAGTTGTGAAGTAAGGGCTCTCTTCTATAAAAACTATAACAATGATTTTATTGATTTTACTTTTGGAGCAGGAAATAATAACTATCATGCTTGTTTTTTAGGGTTACTATAGTCAAGGATAAAGACACTCGTCAGAGTAAAGGAATGGCGTTTGTTCTCTTCCTGGACAGAGAATCGGCTCATAACTGTGCAAGAGCAATAAACAACAAACAAGTGAGTAATCTTCGATTCACATGTTGAATTCCAATTTAAAAACTTTATTTTGATGTTCTTTTAATGAACAAACTGTCATATAGAAATGTGTTTATTCACTCAGTTGTTTGGCCGAACAGTTAAAGCCAGTATTGCCATAGACAATGGACGAGCAGCCGAATTCATCAGGAGACGAAACTACACAGACAAGACTCGATGTTACGAATGTGGGGTAAGTGCATGCTTCAATTTTCTGTTTTTGTGGCATTAACGCCTGTAGGCTTATAAATATTTCTGTTGTTTCTGAATGAAATTTTAATTGTGCATTTACATTTAAATCATCCCAGGATTCAGGACATCTGAGCTATGCATGCCCCAAAAACCTGCTTGGAGAGAGAGAGCCTCCAAAGAAGAAGGAGAAGAAAAGGAAGAAGAAAGCACAACAACCTGAACATGTGTATGTATCTTGTAGCAAAAAAATTGAGTTTGTGTTTTCACAACTCATGTCATCATATTATATCTTAATCCATTTCCTTTTAGTGAAGAGGAGGAAGAAAGTGAAGAGGAGGGAGAAGACCCAGCCTTAGACAGTTTAAGCCGAGCCATAGCTTTTCAGGTAAAGCATGCATAAGTAGAAAACAAATATTTTAACTTTTACGTATTAAAACTGCCTTATTTCTGAAACATTTTGTTGTATTATGTTGAGTAATTTATGTACTGTACAGTATAGTCAAAGGACTACACCTTTTGGCAAAGTCAGTTTCTGATCTAGACCTTTAATGCAAAACTTCAACAGAAGAGTAAGAGTTGGAGAAAAAGAAACTGGGTATCAGTAAAGTGATTTTTGCAATAAAACATGTAAAGACTTATTTTTCACCAGCTAACAGTTGTTTGGTTTGGGGTGGGGTTTGTCCTTCCAGCAAGCTCATATGGATGAAGAGGAGAAAAAGCAGAAGAGGCAGGCAGATGAGGACAATGCTCATGCGTCAACATCTTCAGACTCTAGGAAACCAAGGATCAAAAAGAGCACCTATTTCAGTGATGAGGAGGAGCTCAGTGACTAACGATTTACAGACTTTTTAAAAATGTATATTTTTATAAAATAAATTACAGTTGTGTTGCTGTGGGAAAAGAAAATGTATTATCTTTTGAGTTTCTTCACAATTTGCTGTTTTTTACAGTTCAAATCTGCAGCGACTGCAGTGCATTGTCTGTAAACGTAATGGCTTGGTTTCATGACTGGGTTTTATTCAATTAGTAGTCCTTGATAAATAATTGTTTGGGAATCCCTCTCAACCTTTTCTAAAAAAGCTAAGTCTGGTCCTCTGGACATTCAAAAATTCATTTTGAATGTCCAGAGGACCAGACTTAGCTTTTTTAGATTTTTCTACCTGG
>JARVGQ010000804.1:9072554-9091641 GCA_031762355.1 Hypsolebias martinsi | reverse complement strand
TTACTAATTATTGTCAAATTTCAAACAATATTATCGTTTATCGCAATAATTTCTGAGACAATTAATCGCCCAGCAAAGTTTGTTATCGTGACAGGCCTAATTACAAATTGATATTTATGCCTAATAAAGAATAAATAGTAACTTTTGTTAAAAAAAAAAAAAAAAAACTATTAAGTGCAGGCTGCAAACTTAACAATATTACATAGATAAACTAAATAATGCATCACTGGAAATTTCTAAACAAATCAAACGTTTCCAAGTCATCAGTAAACACTGGTTATGATAATCTGAATTACTACTTACAGGTGAACATTCTTCAAGGTTTAGCCAAGAAAAAAAAGTGTAAACATGCAGCTTTACAGTAACACATTTCTACTTACTATAAATCTATTAGAACTGGTACCATTATCGCCACCAATCAAAGCATGTAGATCAGGACAGCTGTTCAAATAAATAAGCAGACTCCATATTGTTGATATTGCTCAACATCTAGTGGTATTGATACACTTTTATGAGTACTAGTACACCCACCCAGTATCAGCCTGATGCTCGACACTGGTATTGGACATCTGTGCTTCCCTATTGTGCATTAAAGCAATATAAGAAACTGAACGTTTTTAGTAATCTTCACTTTGAATCTGGATCTTTTATAAACTCAGAAGGATGCGACACAGTCCGAATCCTGCTGCTTTGGATATTTACTGTGAGGAACTTTGATAGAGCGGACCAGAGAAAGATACCTGGGATGAACAATTTGGACAAAGTAAATAAGTCCTACTACGACCGTCATCATCCTCAGTGGCCAACAGAGAGACTTCTTCTTCTTCCCTGCCCCGTGAGGAATTTTCTGCTTCTGTGTGAAAACTTGACTCTTTAAAGAAAACAAAACACGTTTTCGGTGTCTGAGCCAAACTTTTCAGAGCGTTTCCTGTTTCACCGACTCTGCTGTAGAGACTTTTTTTTTTTTGAATGCAGCAGAGAAGACTGAACTCTTGGCATTATGGGATGTATTTACACAGGAGCATCTGACTGAAAGGCACAGTGTGATTTGAAGAGCAGAAGCTGGTGTCATTGCGTTGAACTCTTATCTCGTTCATTCATTCTGGGCATAAACTACCACTCGCATAAAATTGTCTTAACATTAAAAAAAAAATCAAGTTCTAAATCTCCTTGATGAAGTAAATATTATCACTGTTCATCGCAGTTTTAAACTAAGATTATAACCAGTAAAACATTATGCTCAACCTTATTATTGTGGGATGCTTAGCGCAGGGGTTCTCAAACTCTTTGGGTTCAAGGACCCCTTACAGGGGAGCAGATGTTTCAGGGACCCCCTCATAACCCTCATGTTTATTAAATAACTTTATTCAATTTATCTCTAATGCAGTGGAAATATTTGTGTAACATAAATACCGTATTTTCCAGACTATAAGTTGCTCCGGAGTATAAGTCGCATTTATTTAGGAGTGTATTTCACAAAGTGCAAGAACAGACATTTAATCTGAAATAACAATAACACGCACAACATACCTGGTAGGGATGCACGATATTGGATTTTTGGTTGATACTCGCTATTCTATATACGTTCCTTTGTCAGAACATATCCCTCTTATTTAGGCCTATATGCTACAAAAATTGTGCAACAGCTGTAAGAGCTGGTGACATATATTCAGTAGCAGCCATATGATATGCAGAGCATTTTGACTTGTATTAAATGAAAAGTGTTAAATGTTATTATTCCCATTAGTCACCTGCGATGCTGTCTCACTTGTCGCTGCAGGCATCCTTGTCACTGGGTTGTCATACAAAAACACCGTCTATTATATCGGTGGGTTATTTAGATGGAATGGCCGATATCGAACTTTAACGCTAATGTCGGCTGATACCATGCAGATAATATCGTGCGTCCCTAATACCTGGGATCCTGAACAGACTTGATTAACATAACAAGCCAACAAGTCCAACAAGCAAGTTACTGGTAAATTCACCAGTCTCATTCCACATCACTTTTGGAGGCATTTTACTTGTGTTATAAGTTTTTCTCAGTTGTCTCTAAGTGAATGTTTGGGTAGGGGGGTGGGGTGTTTAGCAGTAGAGGGACAACATATAGTTGTCAAAAGCCTAGAGGACCCTCTTGCGGCTGCAAACAATAATGCTTACTCTTTGGTTCATGTCAGTATGAATGAACATTTAACTCGTCCGTCAAAAATTGCATCTTGAATGGGGGAAATAAAACGTATACCGTATTTTCTGGTGTATAAGTCACAATTTTTTGCATAAATTTGTCAGTCCTGTGACTTGTAAGCCAAAGCAACTTGTATTTCCCCCCCTCCTCCATATTCGTAATGCAATTTTTGACAGACGGTTTACATTTCAAAGAACTGCAACAGCGAGCCTTTCAGTGCGCGCTCGCTTCACTCAGCTGGTGCAGGCGGAGGAACGCTGGAGAGCTAGCGGCTCCGGCCGCGATGGATGAATGGTGCCGCGCCGCCCAGGTGAAATGAAGCTGTTTTGACCATTAAATAAATGCATAATAAACGCGACTAGTCAACGGTGATGCATTCAAATGCGACTTATACACCCTCTTCATGATGCTTTTTTTTTTTTTTTTTGGACTGATGCGACTTATACTCCAGAAAATACGGTACAAGTCGCTTCAGACTATAACAGTAGTAGTTCCTAGTTTGGCCAGCAGGACTGGCCAAACTATGAAAAAGAGTGACTAATAGTCCAGAAAATACGGTACTTAAGATCTGTTCTTGTAAGTGTTAATACAATTTTAATAGTTTTGAACATGGGGTATTTTTCATTCAAGACACAATTAACATTTTTAATTTCGACTTACAAAAATTAACAGTATGTAGAAGGTGTGGGGGGTGGAGTCTAGGGGGTCCTCCCCCCAGAAAATTTTGAATAAAGTAGATGTGATTTCCTGCAATTTTTTGTGTATTTTAACGGGTTGTTAAACATGTACGTGCTTGTAAAAAAAAAAAAAAGATATATATATTTATATATATATTTTTTTTTTGGCAGACCCCCAAGCCTCAGCTCCCGGGGGTCCGGGGACCCCAGTTTGAGAACCACTGCATTCAACAATAGATGTTAATGACACCAGTTTGTTCATTTTTAAAATCTTTCTGTGCCGCATAAACAGGGCCGCACTTGGTTCAAGTCCCAGTACAGAAGCACAGAAGGTCGCGTCCGCCCTGCACCCACCCTATAGGACCAAAATGGGGGGGTGGGGGTTAATGTCTGAGGATGAACCGCTCCAAGCTGTTCGGGCTCCCAGAGTTGGGCGACGGACTGAGCTTTAGAGGACGGTTAATCTCCCAGCAGAAACGGCGTAGATCTAACTACGTAATAAAACTTCTAGAATAATAACAGAGGAAATAGATATTTCTAAAATATTATACTATGTTTTGATGTGGTTGTATTCCTCAACATGTCCGTGTTCTTCATCGAGATTTAAAACCCATTGTTTTAGCACACATCCAGAAAGCTGTCATGGCATGAAACTAGTGACGTCTTGGTAAATTGTGGGCAAAGTCTTTCAGTTTGTGAATATTTGTCTGAGGTTCACCCACCTAGCTGGGACTAGATGAGGGAACTGGAATTCACTTGTGGCAGAAGAAGAAAAAAAAAAATGGAAGGACTTAAAACGCCACGGTGTCTTTTTGATGATTTCTTTCTTCGCTGTTCGTCTTTATTTGTTAGGAAGATGTGTCAACTTGTTTATTACGTGTCGAAATAAGAAAACGGTGAAAGTCAAAACGAGAAAAACGTGCCGATTTATTCACGAGCTCTCCTGACATGCACGGGCATGTTTAATGGTGCTGTCTTTTATTTTCCTAATTATTTAGGAATGAGAGCTGCTCGACTTTTCTCACACGAGCAGCTTCAGTAGATGTCATGGAAATCCATTCAGTGGTTCATGAAATATTTTGCTAACAGACTTAACGGTAGGTTTAAAGCTGCAGTACGTAGCACTCGGGAGTACCGTATTTTTTGGACTATAAGGCGCACCGGAGAAAACTAAAAAGATTTTAAGTGTGCCTTATAGTCTGAAAAATATGGTAGATATTGAGGATGTTGCTAAGCTACCACCAAATTTAAATTCAATATCTGTACAATTGAGATATAGCCATTTTTGTGTTTCGTAAGAGCAGTTGGCTGTGGCGGACATTTTGAGTTGTGTTCACTCCGAACGTTCATGATTTGTAGTTGTACATGTATTGATTACTTCTTGAAAGTTTAATTAAAATCCATCCTTTGGTTCATGAGATATTTTGCTAACAGACAGTTGACTCTATTGGCTAAGTTTTAAGAAAAGTGTTGGGAATGACGCGCTCAGTCATCTGCAAAATTAGCTGAGCCGTAGCCATGTTTGCTAAGGTTAGCTGGGGCGGCCATTTTGAATTTGACTTTAAAAGTTGTAGATGTGCGTCCTATGATTACTGTATTCCCTCAAGTAATCCAAGCTGAACTGAAGCAACTAATTTCACAAAAATAAACAAAAAAGTCTATAAACAATTTTTTTATATATTATTTGTTTTGTCTAAGAGGTTTGAATGAATGTTTTGCAGTTTTTAACCTCCATTTATAGATTAATTATCTGCTCTGTTTTCCCACGCTTAATCAAAATTCAGTTGTCTGCTTGTCTGAAAAAGGACAACACTCTTTTTAAAGAGTGTTCAGGGGGTGAGACCTTTCACTTTGTTCTCCCACCCTTCCCCCACCACGTCCCGGCGGCCTCCTGCGCGAGCTGCTCAAGCTCGACGGAGTATTGACAGGAAGCGGAAGTTACCACTTCTACCTTCAAAATAAAAGCTCTAACAAAAATTTTGATTTTTTTTTTTTTTTTTAATACAGTAAAATACTCAAGAATTTTTTTTTTTTTGCATGAAACCATAAACTTGGGAAATCAACACTCTTATGCACTTAACAAATTGTGTTGGTTTCTTAACTTTAATTTGGAATGGTGGTCACATCTTCAGCAAACCAAAAAAGCTTTTAAGTTTTGACCATAACCAGTTTTAAACTAAAACCCACTGTATGTTGAGTAATAACAAAGTGGCAGTCGGTTTGGTCAAGCGTTGAAAATGTGATATTGTGAGATGTCACTCAGAGCGTTATGAATGACTCTCAGCAACTACCATGTCAACATTTAGTCAAACATCTGTAACCATTTTTGTGCTGTGATGGTCTTCTTGAATTGAACTGACTCCCAAAGGTAATCAGTTGTAAATTCTTATTTTCAACCACCAGTTCTTATTTTCTGCTAGTTTCATGTAAATCCATCATGTGAATCATGATATACAGTAGTTTGCGAACAGACTGGGTTGACCTCAAATTTTAAGGCTAAGGTTTTAAGCAAAGACTATACATAATAGAATAGAAGTTTATGTTGTGCATGACTCCCAGCTATGACCATGCCTAATTTTAGGATAAAAGCTATACATTTACTGCATAATTACCCTTTTTTGTGTGTTCCAAGTTCAGGTGACTATTACAGCAATCTTGAATTAGATTGGCTCCAAACAGAAATCCTTGGTAGCTGTATATTAAGTAGTTAATTCCTGAAAATTTCATTCAAATCTGTCAAGTACTTTATGTGAAATTTTGCTAACAAACATAATTGACTTTGAATACCTGTAGTTTGAGAGTGAAATTCTAAATACGGATGTTGTAAAATCAGTTAACACCAAGAACATGTGTTGGAGATCTGTCTCAGCTGCCCAACAAAAATGTAAGTCAATAAATTTTATAAAAACGTATCTTTTAAAAAGATCTTGGATTCCCTGTCCTTGAACAAGAATCAGATGGCTGCAGTACTTAAAATAGTCACCAGAGGGCGCCGTTGCGCATGCGTAAGAATCTTATTTTGTCAAACTTTTCACCGGAAGTTCTTTCATTAGCGTTAGCTTCACAGTCCGAAACGTTAGTTTTCTGTGCCATGACTTTAGGTCGGCGATGTGTTTTCAGACTTCATAATGCGGCGTTACATGCGTGCACTGTTGTTGTGCATGGTGTTTGCCGTGTTTTCGGGTTTATACGTGTACAGTAAGCTGTTCTACTCGGACGTTGGGGGAAGCGGAGCGAAAGGGGTCTTCATTCCACGGAGAAACGCCGGAGCCAGACGAGGGTCCGAGGACAAAACTGTTCCCCGAAACCCTCAGCGGTACACCCAGAGGTAGGACTGGATGCTATTAATGGTTTGTTGGGGTGTTAAAAGTTGCAATACGTTAAAATATTTCTCACTAAAAGCATGAGAGAAAAGCTAGACGCATTAATTGATGCCCACACGCTTGAGATGTATCGGAATGTGCACATTTACTACTCATTGATAACGTCTAGTGACGTAATTACGCAGTATTTGACGCAATATGTGCAGGTGGGCGATGCAGCAGGTGTAGAGAAGTCCAGTGTCCCACTTCCCTCGTGTAATTCTTTTTTTTTTTTTTTTTTTTTGGCAGATTTATACTAGCTAATAGTTTGGTTAAAATAATTTGTTTATTTTATTATAAAAGGTTTTGCAGACAAAACGCTTTCTAAAATGATACTTTATGCATTTTGAAGAGATTTCAAGGTGCTAATAGATGCAGCTAAAGTTTAAAATGGAATATGGTTGATTTATTTTCTGTCTGCCAGCAGAGGTCACTGTTACTGCAAAAAAAAAAAAAAAAAACGAATCCTGTCTTCAAAGTTCATTCAAGGATTCAGTGTTCTTGTCATTTGCATTGCATGTGGTGCATGAGGTGGAATGAAATTATGTGCACAATGTCCCACTTACATGCAACAATAGCAAAAATATGAAGTGTTAAAAGAAACAGTTCATGCTCAATAATCCAGGTGGAAAAATTCAACAAAGTTCAGTCAGTTCATCTGGACAGTTTCTTTTTTTTGTTGTTGTTGTTGAGACGTTTCATCCTTCATCCTAAGGATTTCATCAGTCCAAGTTCAGTCAGGTTATTCTTTTTTTTTTTTTTTTTTTGACTGATCAAGTCTTTTGGACGAAGGACCAAATGTCTCAACAAAAAAGGAAACTGCCCATATGACCTGATTGAACTCTGACTGATGAAGTCCTTTGTATGAAGGACCAGACATCTCAACAAAAAATGAAACTGTCCAGAAGCTCTGACTGAACTTGGACTGATGAAGTCCTTTGAATGAAGGACGAAATGTCTCAACAACAAAAAATAAATAAACCGTCCAGATGATCTGACTGAACTTGGACTGATGAAGTCCTTTGGATGAAGGATGAAATGGCTGAACAATAAAAAAGAAATCATCCAGATGGCCTGACGGAACTCAGATTGATGAAGTCCTTTGTATGAAGGACCAGACATCTCAACAAAAAAGGATCTGTCCAGATGATCTGACTGAACTTGGACTGATCAAGTCCTTTGAAGGACCAGACGTCTCAACAAAAAAGGAAACTGTCCAGATGGCCTGACTGAACTTGGACTGATGAAGTTTGTTGGATGAAGGACGAAACGTCTCAACAACAATAAAAGAAACTGTCCAGATGATCTGACTGAACTCAGACTGATGAAGTTCTTTGTATGAAGGACCAGACGTCTCAACAAAAAAGGAAACTGTCCAGATGATCTGACTGAACTTGGACTGATCAAGTCCTTTGAATGAAGGACAAAATGTCTCAACAACAAAAAAATACATCGTCCAGATGATCTGACTGAACTCAGACTGGTGAAGTTCTTTGTATGAAGGACGAAACGTCTCAACAACAATAAAAGAAACTGTCCAGATGACCTGACTGAACTTTGTTGGATTTTCCACCTGGATTATTGAACATGAACTTTGTTGTTTTGAACCACTTTGACCATGGCTGCTTCAGAGGAGTCAACGAGGGGGAGAGGGCGGGCTCCAGAAACCATTGTATCACCAGTAAAAAGTTTTTTTCCCCACTATGGGAGTTGGTGCTTATGAGACTCCAGTTTCCATCTCCTGCAAGAAAGTCATGATAAAGTATTCTGATACTGTAATGTTCACACACTCATGGATCATTTTGTCTCGTCCTCGCCCTCAGGGACATCATGCGTCAGCACGGTCAGATGGAACCTGCTGAAAATGGCATTCGGCCCAGACTCCAGCCTCCCATGATGCACCTGGCTGTGGTGGCCTGTGGAGAGAGGCTGCAGGAGACTCTCACCATGATCAAATCCGCCTTGCTCTTCAGCATCGGGCACCTCCACCTGCACATCTTTGCTGAAGATCAGCTGCACACCAACTTCATGGAAGCTGTGAGAGATCAAGTGGTTCAGATACACATTTCTCAGGGTGATAAATGTAAAGGAATAAGGAAAACAAGCAGATCTTAGAAACCCATATTTTATGTCCAGTGGAACTACGTTGAAACTAAGAAAGTATAATTTATTAAAAAATATGTTTTAAATTTGGTGGCAGCAACATGTCTCAAATAAGTTAGAACAGTTTACCACGCTGAAGCATCTCCATTTTTCAAAACGGTCTGAAACCATCTAAGAATTGAGGAGACCAGTTTTTAGGGATATGTTCACAGATCCTGGGTTGCCATGGCTGGATTTATTGTTTCTTGATGCACAACATGTGTTCAGTTGTTGAGAGTTCTTGACTCTGCTGGCAACTTCCAACACCTGGACTCATCTACTGTGAAGCTGTTCTGTTGTCATGGACACAACATGAAGTCTTCATGCAGAATATGCAAGGCTGAAAAAGTTGATCTGAATGGGATCATATGTTCTTCAGCCTGTACTGGACTTTTCTGCATTGATGCTCCCTTTCCAGATTTGTAAGCTGCCCATGCTAGAGGCACAAATGCACACCCATAGCATCAGAGAGGCTGGCTTTCAAACTGAGAGCTGTTTAAAGGAGCTTCAGCCCAGAGAAGAAGTTTCTGGATGACTACTTCTGAGCTTGAACTTGAGATGTCACTGTGAGCTGTGGTCACAGATCCATGGAGATGTTCTGAGCTCCGGCACTGATAGAACAGAATCAGACATGCTTTTTTAAAAATGCCGAGAACCTGACGAGCATCAAATAGTGACTTTAGCCTTGTTCTTTATACACAGTTATCCAGATTCTTGAACCGTCTTGATGATTTTGTGATCTATTAATGAGTAGATATTTAAAGTTTTCACAATTTTTGTCGAGGAACAATATTTTCAAATAGCTTCAATTTTTTTTTTTAGATGCAGTTTGTTGCAGAGTGGTGAGCCTCTGCCCATCTTTACCATAATTTTCGCTGTATAAGTGGCAGTTTTTTGCCTAATTAGCATTCCTGTGGCTTACACAGTGAGGCAACAACCAGTTTTTGGCTGAGATCTGACTATTTCATTCATTCTGACATGGAAAATATTGAACACTACCATTTTCAGCCACTAGAGGGCCCTCGACGTATATGGCAAGCCAAGTGTCTCATTAATAATTAAAATGGCTATTAATGAGACACTTGGCTTGCCATACAAAACCACCTTCATCTTGCCGCAGAACTCCTGGAGCAAACGTAAAATCAGCTTAAGTTTTCCGCGCCGCCCACGTGAAATGCAGCTGATTCGACCATTAAAGTGCATTTTTTAAATAAAAGTTCAACTGAGTCACACCTTTACTATAATGTTGAACAAACAAATAATTGTTTTTAAGTGTTAATCTTGTTAAATTCTTGTTAAAGTCCTCCCATCCACGCTCCAGCAGCCACCATTTAGCAACCAATCGATTTCTGGCACAACACCGGCCCACGTTTTCAGGTTGTCAGCGGTGACGCATAATAGATGCGACTTATACGGCGAAGCAACATATTTATGTTTTTTCCACTTTATTAGACATTTTTGGACTGATGCAGCAAGTACGGTACTTCTGAGAGATTCAGTCTCTAAAATGCTCTTTTAATCCTCTTACTGGCCAGTTGTTGCAAATTGCTCCTTCAGCATTTTGTTGCTCCATTCCACTTTTTATGAGATGTGCTGCCCTTTTTTTTTTTTTTTTCAAAGATTGTACAATTTTCAAGTTTGATAAGTTAAATATTTTTCAATGTAAATAAATTAGGGGGTAGATGAGATATGCAAACGATTGCATTTAGTTTTTATTTACATTTTACACAATTTCACAGCTTTTTCAGAATCAGGGTTGCAGCTCATGCAGTGCTTGTTCCATATTTACAGCTGAACCCACAACAGCCCTTCCTCTGACAGATGAGTGTGTTCTTGTGTGTGTTCTAGCTGGAGTCGTGGCCTGGTTCTGTTCGCTGCAAGTACAACTACACCATCTACTCCATCAGTTTCCCCAGCGAGAACGCAGCCGAGTGGAAGAAACTGTTCAAACCTTGTGCCTCCCAGAGGCTCTTCTTACCTGTAAGTTATTTTTATGTCGTCCAAATCTGGTCTTCTTCTGACTTTCAAGGAAATGATGACACCTGCAGCATTTAATGATTATTTAAAGTCCAAGAAATATCTGCGTCTCCTTTCTGCAGCTGCTCCTAAAGGACGTTGACTCAATCATCTACGTGGACTCAGATATTCTCTTCCTGCAGCCCGTTGACCATTTATGGACATTCCTGTCCCAGTTTGAACCTTCTCAGCTGGCTGCTGTGTCCCCAGAGCACGAGGAGCCTCGCATCGCCTGGTACAGCCGCTTCGCCCGGCACCCGTTCTACGGCAGGACAGGCATCAACTCTGGCGTCATGCTCATGAACATGACGAGGATGAGGAGCACTTTCTTCAAGGTGGGAATCTGTTTTAATGCTGCAATACCTGTTTTTAGCCACAAGATGTCGCCCTCCTGCTGTGGTTGAACGACTGAACTACTGTAGTTGTGTGAATGTTTATGAAGCATTCACACTGTTGAGATCCATTTTTCTTCTGTATGTTTTTCAACATTTTTCTCATTCCACATTTTTTGTGCTATTTCAACAAATCATATATCAAAACGTTCAGCTGTTCATGGTATTAGTGCAACTTTAGCTGTTCGAAACATTTAGCATTTTCTGACATTTTTTTCCTCATAGAAAATGAATGAGCTCATTTTACATCCTTCAAATCTTTGTGTTTATAACCTTTTACAGCTCCTTTCACTTTTTGTTCTGGTTCAGCTTCCTTTTGCAAATTTTAACTTGTTTCAGCTACTTTCAGCTATTTTGTGCTCCTTTTATATTTTCTACTAACTACAACATTTTTGTGCTTCTTCTAACTTGTTTCAGCTCATTTCAGCTTGTTATGCTCCTTTCGGCGTTTTCTACTATTTCAGCTAGTATTTGGTTGTTTTATGCTAATTTTGCCCTCATTACAACATTTTTCAGCCTAATTCAGCAAAAATGTGCTCTCTCCACTTCCTTCTGGTAATTTAAGCATCTTTCTGCTTTTTAGCTACATTTCAGCTGTTTTTTTTTTTTGTTGCTAATTTCAGCATTTTTCAGATAATTTCCACTTTTTTGTGCTAATTTCTGCTTCTTTCAGCTTAATTGAGCAAACGTGTTCTTTCTGCTTTATTCTGCTTGTTCTACCTTTTCAGATAAGTTTTTAAAATTTTTAGCTAATTTCAGCTGTTTTCAGATAAATTCAAGTTCTTCATGTTAATTTCTGCAACTTTCAGCTTGTCTGCTTTTTCTGTTTTTTCAGCTTTTTATTTTATTTATTTATTTATTTATTTATTTATTTATTTTAGCTTTTTCTGCTTATTCCACTTTTTATTATAACTTATTTCATTTCTTTACGCTTCCTTCTGGTAGTTTAAGATTCTTTCTGCCTTTTCAGCTATGGTACTTTTTTAGCTCCTTTTTTTGTGTGCTAAATTCAGCTTTTTTTTTTAGCTAATTTACTATATTTTTAGCTCATTTTTGCTTAGTTTAACCTTATTCAGCAAATATGTGATCTTTCTGCTTTCTTCTGCTAATTTCAGCTCATTCTTCCATTTCAGCTACATTTCAGAATGTTTTTAGCTCATTTAAGCTGTATTTCTGCAGGAAATGCCATTTGTCTAGTTTGTGTTTTTCTTTTCTGCAGAACGACATGACTTCAGTGGGACTGCTCTGGGAGGAGCTGCTGATGCCTCTGCTCCAGAAATACAAACTGAACATAACCTGGGGAGACCAGGACCTTCTCAATATCATTTTCCACTATAACCCCGGTAAAGATGCGCTCCTTGAACTTTGCTTGTTGCACGTCAGCCTAATAAATCGGCAGAGTTGGTTGACGTTATTAACATTTTATAAACTTTTATTTTCAGACTTTGTGCTGGAGTTTCCCTGTAAGTGGAATTACCGCCCAGATCATTGCATCTACGGCAGCAACTGCGCCTCAGCTGAGGAGGATGGTGTTTACATTTTGCACGGAAACAGAGGAGTTTACCACGACTATAAGCAGCCAGCGTTTAGGGCGGTTTACGAGGCCATCAGAAAGGTTGGTGTCGGAGGTGTTTATGCACCAAAACATGCTCACACAGCTGGACTGTTCAAATTCTCTCAGTGTGTTTATGTTTGAGTCTGGTCACATTTTGTGAGCCTGGTTTTTCATCGTCTCTTCACTCCCGTTTGTAACTTAAACTCTTAAGTTCTGGTAAATAGCTCCTTTAGCCTTTTTACACTTGTTGTATCCCAAACCAGTACTGAAAGAATGACTCTTATTTTGAAGAGCCTGTAATTTAAATGAAGTATATTGAAAACTTTAGATAGTGGAGTTAAGTGAACTCGGTGTTGTCGCTGGAAACGGTTCCTTTATTACAAAATATTGCAGTTTCATTTTCGAGCAGCTTGTAGAAAATGAGCAGTTCCCCCCTCGTTAAAACACATCGTAGTTTAAATGGAGGATTTCACAAAAAGTCTGGCGGGTGTAATCCAGCTGAACATCTGATGAAAACTTCTTGTTTGTAACCCCAGTGACCCAGATGCTCGCAGCTTGACCCTCCTGGATGAGGTTTTGGATTGCTGCTGACCCCCAAGCTTTAGGTGTCAGCTTGTCTTCACAGGAGGACACAAATCTCTACCTTTTGGCAGATGGTTGCAGTGAAAGCTAATTTCCCCCCCATGGGGACGTTTACGGGTTGCTTACCCGCAGTGTAATGATCTTGACGACACAAATGGAATTTACTTAATGAAGCCATCAACAGTGAGTCTCATTGCTTTCCTGTTGAACATGGATCAGGTTGATGGTTTATCTGTTCCTCATCTATGGCCTGCAGGTAAAACGACGGATTATAAAACCGAATCAATGACATCACTAGAATATAACCTGGGGTGATGTACGCATGGACATCCCCCCCCTCCTATAAAACAGTGCTTTTATAGATTTGTGATCACAGCTAGTTTGCTAGAAGGATACAAGCAAAGAGGGTAATGTGTTCAGACAGACCGCTTGATCTGCTTCAGCTCGTGCAGCTACAATTAGACGTAAATAAATACATTACTGACACAATTAGAACTAAAGGATTGCATTTCCTGTGAAAACAAACGCAGTGAACGCTTGTTGCAGAAGAACTTAAAGGAAAAACAGCTGCAATTAGCTACAAACATGCTGAAATGTAGCTGAAATGGAAGAACAAGCTTAAGTTATAAGAAAGGACACATATTTGCTGAATTTGGTTTAACTAAGCAGAAATTTTGCATTAAAATGTGGAAATTTGCTAAAAAGAAAAGGCTAAAATTAGTACCCAAAAAAAGTAGATGAAAAGGTATAAAGAAGCTTAAACTACCAGAAGGAAGCAAAAAGCTGGAATGAACCCAAAAAAATGTGGAATTAGCTGAAAAAGGTTAAATAAAGCATAAAACCAGCTGAATAGTAGCTGAAATAGTAGAAAAAGCTGAAAGTAGCAGAAATAACTATAAGGTAGCCATAACAAGCTTAAATTAGTAGAGACAAATTAATAGGCTGCAAGTAGCAGAAATTAACATGAAAAACTAGAATTTTTCTGGAAACGGCTGAAATTAGCAATACAAATGTAGCTGAAAGGGTAGAACAAGCTTAAATTAGCATAAGAAAGCAGAAAGAACATGTTTATCCAATTAGGCTGAAAGAAGCAGACGAGCAGAAAAATGTGGAAATTATTTGAAAAAAGCAGAAATGCCTCCCCCCCCCCCAAAAAAAAAGCTGAAAAGTAGCTAAAAAATCAGAAAGAAGCTTAAATTATCAGAAGGAAGAGCGAGCTCATTTTTGCTGAATTAGGCTGGAAAAAAATTTGAAATGAGTGCAAAAAAGTGTAATTAGCCAAAAAAAAAAAAGAAGCTAAAATTAGCATAAAAACTGCTAAATAGTAGCTGAAATAGCTGAAAATGTTGAAACTTGCAGAAATAAGCTGAAAGGAGCATAACAAGCTGAAATTATCAGAAAAAAGTTAGAAATACAAAATTGTTGTAGTTCACAGAAAGAATCTGAAAGAAGCACAAAACAGCTGAAAGTAGCTGGAAAAAGTTTAAATTTATACAAGGAAGCTGAAAGAAGCTGAAGCAGAACAAAATGTGAAAGGAGCAGTAAAAGGTTATAAACACAGCTAAAGATTTGAAGGATGTAAAATGAGCTCATTCGTTTTCTATGAGAAAAAAAAAGTGGCAGAAAAGGCTAAATAGCTAAAGTTTTAAAGTCATAGCACTTTTGTCCTGAACAAACTGAACGTTTTGATTTATGATTTGTTGAAATAGCACAAAAATTGTGGAACGAGAAATATGCTGAAAAACATAGGGGGAAAAAATGGATGACAATAGTGTGAATGCTTCAGAATGTTCACACTACAAGTTACAACTCCACCGTGAGAAATCCACTGCGCTCAAGAAGAAACTCAGAGCTTTGTGTGTCTTCACTGAAGTTTTTGCATTATGTTAGTACCGTATATTACAAGTAAAATAAACTAAAGTATAGAACGCTCATCACCATATTTCATCTTATTTACTTTAGTTTGACCAAGACGAAGGGTGTAGTGGCATTAACCAATTAAACGTTTCCCAAAAGGTAAAAGGAAACAGGTTGAAAAGAACAGAAAACGTTCCAGAACATCATAGAACAAGCAACAAATGGAGGGGGAAGTGTTCTTCTCTGGCACGACAAGGTGTCATCTTAAATCACAGACGCCCGTCAGAGAGCTCCAAGCTGGAGGTGGTTTGAACAGAACCTGCAGTTCGTCGTGTTCAGCAGATTTACTCAAGTTTTTTGAGCCGTGGGATTAAAACAACTTTATGTTTGTGTCAGTCTTGAGGTCAAAGGGGGAGTTAAATTTCTCACTGCTGGACTTTTTTTTTCTGTCAAAATGAACAAAACACACGACATGAGCTGAAGAGCAGCTGCTTGATAAAAGTAAAAGTCCCTTAAACAGAAACACCAAACTGCATTTGTCTTTTATAAAAATAAAAAAAAAGCTTTAAATATACTTGAAGTAATCTTTATACAGATTCAATCAAATGTGTCACTTCAAAGTAACTGCAAACTCTTACAGTGTGAATGCTTATTAAACATTCACACTATTGTGATCCTGTTTATATTATATTTATTATTAGTCCTATCCTTGTTCCATATGTTTTTTGGTATCTATCTCATCCCGCAGTTTTCAAGCTATTTCACCAAATCGTATCAAAACATTCAGCTTGTTCAGGAGAAGGGTGCCATGACTTTTTGTATTGGTGCAACTTTAGCTTTTTAAAATATTTAGCCTTTTCTGCCATGTTTTCTTCTCATAGAAATGAATTGAGCTCATTTTCCATCCTTCAAATCTTTAGATGTGTTTACAGCCTTTTACTGCTCCTTTCACATTTTGTTCTGCTTCAGCTTCTTTGTGCAAATTTAAACTTATTTTTCAGCTACTTTCAGCTGTTTTTCCAGCTGTTTTGTGCTCCTTTCAGATTCTTCCTGCAAACTACAACATTTTTGTGCTTCTTCTAACGTCTTTCTGCTAATTTCAGCTTGTAATGCTGCTTTCAGCTTATTTCTGCAAGTTTCAGCTTCTGCTATTTCAGCTACTATTCCGCTGTTTTATGTTAATTTTAGCTTTTTCAGCTAATTCCACATTTATTACACCCATTTCAAGTTTTTTGTGTAATTCCGCAAAAATCTGCTCTTTCCACTTCCTTCTAGTAAATTCAGCTTCTTTCTGCCTTTTCAGCTACTTTTCAGCTGTTATTTTTTTTTTTTATTTTTTTTTTGCTAATTTCAGCTTTTGTCAGATAATTTCCACTTTTTGGGCTTTCAGCTTAACTGGACAAACATGTTCTTTCTGCTTTCTTCTGCGAATTTAAGCTTGCTATAACTTTTTCGCTACCTATCTAGCTAATTTTAGCTGTTTTCAGATTAATTCGTTTTTTTTATGATAATCTCTGCTACTTTAGGCCTAATTAACTTATTTCTGCTCATTTTAGTTTATTTCTGCTAGTTTCAATTGTTTCAGCTACTATTGAGCAGTAAATATACTAATTTTAGCTTTTTCAGATAATTCCACATTTTTTTACTCTCATTTCATCTTTGTTCAGTCTAATTCAGCAAAAATCTGCTCTCTACTGTCCTTCTGGAAATTTAAGCTTCTTTCTGCCTTTTCAGCTACTTTTCAGCTGTTTGCTAAATATAGCCTTTTTTTTAGCTAATTTCCTGCTTATTGTGCTCATTTCTGCTTATTTAAACATAATTCAGCAAATATGTTTTTTCTGCTTTCTTCTTCTAATTTAGGCTTGTTCTTCTATTTCAGCTAATTTCAGCTGTTTTTTAGCAAGTTCTTCAGTAATAAGCATTCACACTGCATTTTCACAGGGAATGCAATAGTTTTCTGTTAAAACCCAAATTCATGTTTTACTTAGGGGCGAATTTTTCTGCATAGTGTTCGAACTTGGATCATTATTTCCAGCGGTTAATATTTCTAATAGGGCTTTTTGTCAAACAAAGAAATGGCACCTCTCCCTGTCTGCGTCTCGCACCTCAGCCGTCTGTCTCCTCGCAGCCCCCTCCTCCCTTCCACTGTTGTGGAAAAAAGCTGAGCCTGGAAAGCAGCTGTTAATTTTTACAGCCGGCGGTGCGTTTACAGTTTGACTCTGCACGCGAGCGTTGCTCTCAGCAGATCCAAATCAATACAACAAACTGTAAATGCAGCTTTATGAGCGGCGGGGCGTGCGCTCGTAAAACCACCGTTCTCCTCGTGACCTGGTATCGAGGAGCCGACTGCAAAGCAAATGAGCTGGCATAAAAACGTTAATCCCACTTTGATTTCCTCGGAGCATTGTAAAGACCCCTTCGTTATTGGGAAGACATCTCTGGTTATTACTTGAGCCTAAGCCTATAGCTTTAACTGACTCCAACAGTACGGAGCACTTTATGTTTAGCCTCGCACATTCAGCGTCCCGTAGGACTTCAGCTTGCCTTAACGTTTTAGTTGTTTTCAGTTCACTGGAGAAAAGTTCAAGTGCAGCATCCAACTTTGGCACAAACATCTTTGAAGACAAATACTGTGAAAGTTGAACGTCACCTATTGTTTTGTTGTTCCAGTACTCTTTTGGCACCGACCCCGTTGCTTCTTTGTTGCGTCCTTTGGAGGAGGAGCTACTGAAGGCAGCACACACCTACTGTGGCAAATCCCACACACTCTTCACCAGGAGGCTTGCTCTCAGTTTAGCCAACATCAACTGGAAGCCTACATGACTGGTAACATAGATGGAACACGCCGCAAACAAACTTTCGCAAGTTTGCTCATCTGGGCTTTCCACTAGTTTTCTTGTTCGGAGTGTGCAACACGGAAAACAGAGCAGCTACAGCTTGGTAAACAAGCTCGTACCTGACAAACTGACAGAACTGTTGAAGCGTACCACTTTGATGCAGAAGACAACCCTGGTTTGAGATTCTGTTGGAGAACAGACGCTTTGAAGCTCAAAAAATACCAGCTGGGATTGTGTCAGCGTGAGACTAATAACTGCTCACCTCTCGTAAATGGCTCTGAAGAGGAGTATGATGTAAAAGCCCTGAAACGTGCATGAGCTGGAGCGATGAACGTACACACTACTGATTAATACATGTGGAGTTTATTAATTTTATTACAAAAGGTTCCATTTTAGAGAAGTTTCTTCTTGTCACACTTTTGGTTACTGACTGAAAGTACAATTTGAAAAGGTGGTTTCCATATTGGAGAATTTATTGAATCTTACAATATGAAATTTAGTCCCATTGGGGAAATTTGTGAAACTCTTATTAAAGAGGTAACGAAAGTCATAAAAACTGGATGTAAAGTTTTCTGCAGGGCTGACTGGATCACTTGTTTTAATGTCCAGATTTATCTCAAGAGAATCTGTGAGTACAATTGATTGTATACAATGAGAAGGGCTAAATATATAAAGTGTCTCATTGGGCCGTAACTGTATGTAACTAGTTGGTTAATGGAATAATGGGGGGAGGTGTCCACAAAATGTGTCAACAAATTTCTTTCTAAATAGTCAGAGTTGTCTCGAATCCTTTTCACTTTACCTGTTTCCTGTCAGAGGAGAGCTCCTGTGCTGGGGTCAAAACCTAGCTCTGGGATTAAAAAAACTAAATTGAAAAGGTATCCTGATGCACGCTCAATAATCCAGGTAGAAACATCTGACAAAGTTTAGTCAAGTTCTCTGGATAGATTAAAAAAATAAAATAAAAAAATTAAGGAGGACCATCAGACTAATGACCAATCATGAATGCCCTGGTGGCAGCTTGCTAGCAAATTTTGCTGGGTGATTAATTGTCTCAGAAATTATTGCGATAAACAATAATATTATTTGAAATTTTAAAATCATTAATTGTCAAAAGAAGAAATGTTGATTTTGTTTGATTGTAGTATGTTTTTTGACCACCAGATGGCAGTATAAGACGGTTTTAACCGATTGATGGACAGTGAGGGAGTGAGCAGCGTGTCTCAAAGAAAAATGGGAGGGAGGCCCCTCAACGTGACATGGGCTGTCTCTCCTTCCTTTTTTTGGTTCTCAAAATGGCGAACGCTTGGTGTAGTTTGAGCTCTTTAGCATAGCATTTTTTACACAAAGCTTTTAATAATAAAAAAAAATCAGTAAACAAGTTCTCAGTTTCTTTTGGCAGAGAAAAACAACTTTTAACACAAGGGCACGGGTTTCAACCATGAATTTTGGAGCTTTGACATGACAGAGGGTCCCCCCCCC
>JARVGQ010000804.1:9037334-9054586 GCA_031762355.1 Hypsolebias martinsi | reverse complement strand
AGGTGACTAATGCTAATAAATAACATTTAACACTTTTCATTTAATGTAAGTTAAAGTGCTATGCATATCATGTGGCTCTTACTGAAAATATATCCCTAGTTCTTACAGCTGTTGCACAATATTGGTAGCAAATAAGCCTAAATAAGAGGGATATGTTCTGACAAAGGAACGTATATAAAATATTGGTATCAGCATCGATTATCCACTGAATATGTTTTAACACATCGGCATATTGGATATCGGTCCAAAAATCCAATATTGTGCATCCCTACATTGCATACTTGGTACATACTTGTTACCTACAGAGACTGAGATGTCTGACGAAGTGACTTGTTACTTTGTACTTTCAGGGTATGTATTTATAGCAAAGTCTTCATCCAGGCAAAGCTAATGGCTAGCCTAATGAGGCCTTGTTTTTGGTTGCAATACCCAATAAGACCAGTTGCACATCTGTTACCCATGGGAGCAGGGCTGTATTACGAAGTAATTTGCTACCCTGAATTTTCAGTGTAAGTACCTGATAGATGGCTACTTTACTGGTAAGTACCAATTATGTACTCGATACATATTGGGCAACATTCTGCATTGCTACCTGCATGAAAACTAGTCATAGAAAAAAGTCATGAGACAAGTTATCTGCTCGCTTTAATACTCCCCTCAACTCAGCTGATTAGAGGTCAGGAGGTGTTCTTGAAGCCATAACCTTCTTACACAGTTGTCTGTGTTTACCCAAACATGGTTCATGGGCAGTGCAAAGAGTGCATTGGGAGATGGTTTCGGATTGTTTTGGGCTTTTTTCTCGAGGCAGAGTGGAAGAATGTTCTCAGCTATAATAATAAATGCATCCATAACCTTTGACCAAAATTTCCCTGATAGTAGAGCATGGATGAACAGTGCACGTCGATGGGGCTGTGCAATGGTGTAGTCTACATTTTTGTAGTGGGTATACTGTGCTTAGAAACCGAAGTACACCCGTTTGTACAATGTAATCATCAATTTAGTTTGATTTTTAAGCATGTTGAACATTTCAAAATTTCTCTACTTATTTCAATAAATGTACAACAAACTTTGTACCACAATTGGCTTTATATTAAAAACATGTTATTGAATTTATAAAACAGTATCAAAGCAAAACATCTTCAAGTATTAAG
Source organism: Hypsolebias martinsi (assembly GCA_031762355.1). Lineage (NCBI taxonomy): Eukaryota > Metazoa > Chordata > Actinopteri > Cyprinodontiformes > Rivulidae > Hypsolebias > Hypsolebias martinsi. Next base: position 9,053,435 of record JARVGQ010000804.1, on the reverse strand, counting down.
TAGTAAGTACAGAAGAATTAATTATACAAAAAAAAAAAAAAAAAAGGTTTAACCAACTCATTGTGTCTTTAAAATGTTCCAAAAGTGTTGAAAATGACACATGCTCAATGATAGGTCACATCACATCATTGGGCACTTTTGTACACTGAAATTCCCAAGTTTTTTCTAATGGATATACTTTATGTACCCCCGTATTGCATAGACTACACCAGTGGGGTAGTGGCTGCAAATGGTGTCATGTGAAGTTGTAGTGATGTATTAGCTTATGTGGCATTCTTTCACACAGGTAAGCCATTTTTTGAAAAAAATTGTTTTATAAGCTTGAAAAATGTCAACAAGTCCTTGTTTGACTAGCCATTAGCCTAGTCTAGACAGAGACTTTTTCCTTTATCTTCATACTCTGTTATATATATTGATATCATGGCTGATAAGGTACCAACTACTGACTAGACTACCCCTTTAACTAAACCAGCCCTTTTCAGTCTTGAGGGAGCCATGCATAAAAGAAACGGCAGAAAGTGACCTCTCTGACTGGTGAATACAGCTTTGGAAACGGTTACCATCATGCCTGAAGCACTGAAATGAATACATTGCCTTTTCTGACACAACAAACATCATGTATCTTTTTCTCCAGTATGACCATAAAGGCAGTAATGAACGCAGCAAGTGTAAAATTATTCAAAAACAATGAAACGCTCAGAGACAAAATGCTGTTGCCTTTGGTTTTAGTTCAGTCATCACAAGGGATTATTGAGAAGCGGTATCTCCCTCATTCTGCATTATATTTGCAAACCTTATTGCCCCTCCTTCCAAAACATATTTCAGTAGTATTTAATAAGCAAAAAGTTTAAGAACATAAGCATTAAAAAGCCATGTCAGGTGGCTTTGATAGTCAGAACTTCCAAGGGGCTTCAGTGAGAGGAAATTCATAGACCTGTTAGTTATTCATCTTGTCACATGGCTTACAACACATGATCCATCATTGTCAGAACAATCTAAAATACTGAGGCTTTTCAATATTTATGCATTTGTTTCATCACGCTCCACTTCAGTGATATAAGCTTGAAAAGGACGACAGTTGGGGCAATAATAAACAAACGGTGACCTCTAATATGAGAAGATATGAAATCTACAAAATGCAGCTTCTGCTTCAAAATCCATCTCTCCTTATTAACATACACTTCAGTGTATGCAACTCTTTGCCCCTCCCCACAATTTGAGCGGCGGTGAAGACGTCAAATACCAGCAGTAATTGGTGTCTCAGAGTATCTATTCCCTGGTGTTTATACAGAACAAGAAGAGTGTCTAATGCAGTGGTGTCAGAAAAGGTTAAATACTGATCCTGGCATTACAATGCAAGTACTTTTTTTTCTCCCCCAGCATATAAAATAAAACGTATTGCATAGTGCACTGACAGATTAAAATGCCTTGCATAACTTTCAGCTTCCGCCACATCACATTTTAGCTCAATATTTGTAAAATTGACTGAACTATGGATGTTTTGTAATGGACTGCACTTGTATAGCGCCTTTATGTCTTCTGTAGTTTTCTCTGTATAAGTCGTGTTTTTTTTTTTGTTTTTTTTTTTGCATAATTTGCATGCACTGTGACTTATACACTGAAGCAATGTATTTATGGATTTTCCCCATATTTATAAACCAAATTTTGGCTGAGATATGACCATTTTTATTCATTCTGACCAAAAATATTGAACACTACCATTTTCAGCCGCTAGATAGCAGTCAAAGTATGGCATGCCGTTGTATCATGTAATGGCAAAAGTGGCTATTAATGACACAACTGGCTTGCCACAACCTACCACAGTTGTCTGCCTGGAGCAACCATCAAATAAGCTTCATTTCACTGCGCCACCCTGGCGAAATGCAGCTAATTTGACCATTGAAGTGCATTTATTAAGTAAAGGTTCAACTGAGACACACCTTAACTATAAAATCAAGCTAACAAATAATTGTTTTTAGGTGGTTATCTTGTTAAATTTTGAAGAAATGGACAGAAAGTCGCCCTCTTGCTGATTTGACCGTCAAAGTACATTTATTAAGGAAAAGTTAGACTGAGACACACCCTTGCTATAATTTCAACCAAACAAATATTTACATGTATTTTTAAGTTCTAAACTAGTTAAATTCTTGTTAAAGTTCTCCCGTGCATGCCCCCATGGCCGCCGTTTGGCAACCAATCAATTTTTTGGCACAACACCGGCCCACATTTCCGGGTTCGGCCCACATTTCCAGGTTGTCGGTGGTGGCGTGTAACAAACACAACACGCATCAGCAGTGACACATAATAGATGTGACGTATTTATGGTTTTTTCCACTTTATTAGACATATTTGGAGTGATGCAACTTATAGGGCAGTGTGACGTGTATGGTGGAAATATATGATAATCAAGATACTCAAATAACTTTACACTACAATCTGTGCCCTCATTTACCCATTCATACAGCACTCTACAATAACTCTACAAAGCTAATCTGAATCTATAGACTAAACAGTGTTTTAGATCACAGTCATACATGGGACACACGTTGGAGTCAATGAGGGGTTCAGTGTCTTGCCCAGGGACACTTCAACTTGTGACTTCTGGTGGACTCGAACCCCCCCCCCCCCCCATGTCTCTCCCATTGGAGGACAACTGCTCTAACCACTCAGCCACAGCTGCCCAGTGACTATAGCTGTATCAGCCATTTTGAATTGACTCCAAAAGAATAATCAGTTTTAGAGGTCATTCCAATGGTTACTTTCTAAAAGTTTCATTAAAATCCATCCAGTAGTTCATGTTATATTTTGCTAACAATCAAATAGGGCTGACACCAAGAAAGCATCACTTGAAATGTTTTGGAAATAACTCTGTTACACTTACGCCAAATTTTAGCTAAATATTTGTAAAATTGACTGACTTACTGACATTTTTGTGTTTGCTATTGGGTGTGGCAGCCATCTTTAGCTGGACAGGATACAAAGGATACTAAGCTGTAGATGTACCTCCAATGATTATATCATCAAGTTTATTAGTCAAGTGATTCATGAGATGTCTTGCTAAATGACACGGAGTTGACTCCAAACAGTTAATGACAACATTTTAAACAAAACTGTACAATCATTTAGGGCTCAGAATGAGTTTGAGATCAGTCTTAGCTACTGTATTCAAATATTTGGTCAATATTTGCTGAACTAACTGAATTGTATTCATCTTTATGTTTTCATGGTACATTGGTGATGGCATTTGAATCATGTTGACTCCAATGTTTTAACAGTTGCAGATATAAATTTAATAATTAGTTTTTGCACGTTTAATTCAAGAGTTAGAATATATGCACACAAACACACACACACGGACACAGTTAAATATTCTTCGCCTTTTGGTGACGAGTAATAAATATTACTATAAAACATGTATCTTTAATAGCACAGACCCCACTACCTTTACAAAGTAATGCAAAAGTAGTCATCTGGCTATAAAATAACACATTCTAAAACAATTTGTTAAATAATGATGTTCCCTTGCACAAATCCATTTCTTATTTGGCTACACATAAATGAAGCTAACTTGTCCCTTGGCAATTTGATGATAACACACAGCAGCATAAAAATGCAGCTTTAATTATTTGATCGTACCTGAGATTGCTTCGCTTCACACCTAATAGTGGCATTCATCTCTGCTGAACAAATTCCTACAAGGATGTGTGCTACAGACAAGATGATTAACCATTTGCATTTAAATGATGTGTTGACACACAACACAAATACAGTATAAGGCTTCTGTGGTTCTGACAGGAAGGGCCATTGAGGCATTTGTGTGTACAAGAGGAAGTGGTCTTTCTCCCCAGCGATTTCCCTACAGATCCTTCCCCTATCAGTGATGAAGGATGGAAGGATTCATAGTATTAGCTCAACTGCAGGTTATTGCTTTGTTAGCAGGCCTCAGCACCCCGAGGACAACTTTCAGGTTAATATAAGGGAGATTTAGGAAGGTGAATGGGTGGATTACATGATTACGGAAAGGCCTGCAGGGAGACACCGGTGTCAGGGGACACAACAAGAAACAACCTAAAAATAAAATAAGATCTGGAACAAAAGGAGAAAACAATGGATGACTGAATGTGAGGTGCAAAAGAAAATGTGGTGAATTCTATTGTTACATGAACATAAAAACATCACTTTTCTTTTTAAACCAACCTTATGGAGCAACAGTATTGGCCATTTGGTGTTAATGCTTATTTCAGCTCTTCCTTGCAAGTTGACTTTTTTTTTAATCTTAAAGACATTTTTCTTTTCAACCAAGAATCAATCTAAATTTTAAAATTATGTGAGACATCACCCTTTGCCCCATAGCCCAGTTCCAACCTTAAAGGTGAATATTGGCACTTTGCCACTGTCTAAACTCTCCTCGGCTCAGCTCGACACAGCACCAGTTAAGGGCCTCTCCACTGTTTGTATCCACTCCACTCAGCTCGGTTTATGGGACCACCTTGTTTGTGGTTCCAAGCGGGCTACTCTGAAGGGCCAATTTTAACAGAAGCAGACAGCAGCCGTCGATTGGTCACGCTACATGACTGAATGACGCGTCCAGCAAAACTTAAAACTACATCTGAACCTCTACCTTCTCATTGTGTTGACGGACGGTGCCATGAGAAATGAGCGCATTTACCGAGAGATATTGGAGATACAGCATGGCTACACCTGGACTTGTAAACAGTGCCAGGATAAGCTAAAGAAACTAAAGTCCGATTAAAAGAGGATTAAGTACCATAATGGGCAGAGTGGTTCGAACACACAAAAAAACACAGTTACGATCCCACTCACATAGCGGGGAAACAGGTCAGCCTCCACTGAGAAGAACTGTGAAGGGAAGAGCCGAGTGGATCCACACTTACCGTACCAGCCAGTGGTGTAGTCTACATTTTTGTAGTGGGTATACTGTGCTTAGAAACCAAAGTACACCGTTTAGTACAATGTAATTGTTAATTTGTTTTGATTTTGAAGCATATTGAACATTTCAAAAACTTTGATGCTTTTATTTGAATAAATGTAAACCAAACTTTGTACCACAGTCGGCTTCGTATTAAAAACGTTATAGAATTTATAAAACAGTATCAAAGCAAAACATGTTGAAGTATTAAGTAGTAAGTTCAGAAGTATAAATAAAATGGCCCAAATGTGTTGACAATGACACAAGCCCATGTCATATATCACTGGCAATGATACATGACATGGGCTCATGTCATTGGGCACTTTTAAGTGGGTACACTGAAATTCACAAGCTTTTCTAGCGGGTATACTATGTATGCTTGCATATCATATAGACTACACCACTGTTACCAACGTCAAAGCAGCATATGTGGCAGAAAAAGGATTCTGATTTGGAAAAGAGACATTTGCAAGACAAAATACTTTCTTCCTCTGAAGTGAGCTGTATTACTTTGAGCCCGAAACAGTTTCAGAGCAGTACTGTAAAATTTCATGTGACACTGATGCATTTAGTACCTTAATCTCATGTTTTCAAACCTCATTACTTAAATTGGATTGAGAAGGGTTTGCGACCAGTTCCAGACATACTTAATGGCCTATATGGGAGAAAATTTATCTTGAAAATATTTAACTAATTAAAAATTCCAGCAACACAAGAGTACAGCTTTCCTTTGCTTGTTGTCACCAACAGTTGCCACCTATTATCCCAACTATCTTAAGTCCAGAGTCAAATCTACCCAAAACGACAAGTCAGTGGGGAAAAGAGTTGCTTTAATCCTATTAGATCTTCCGGAAAGGCACTTAGGTGTGAGGATTCTTGTATTTTCCATACAAAACTACCTTTCTTGCAGCTTCCTGAGTGGCAGAGGGGAGCTAATTGCCAGCAGCTGTTTCCCACGCGGCTAATGAGCCTTCTCGGGTATTTAAGGCTGGGTGAAACCACTAGTCAATGATGGAACATTTGTAACTTTATGGTACAGATACAACCTTAAAAAAAAAGAGATTCTGATGAAAGCTTGTCGAACCTTGTGTTCTCCTTGTGGTTGTTGCAGCTCTTGTCTCCAGACCCTGGTTCTTGGGTCTTTGTCCTCAGAGTGTGGGGTCTCCTTGTGCCTTCTTGTGTTTCACAAAAGGAAGGAACCCAACAGGAGTACCCTATGGTTCCTTACTTTTGTTAATGGAAGTAAGGGACACATGGAAGGAATCCTAGGGTTCCTCATGTCTAAACCCTAGGGTTCTTTGTGCCGCAAGGACTGTCAAGGAATGTCTAGTCTTTGTGCCTTCATATGGTAAACAGAAGGAACCTTAGCGGACTCCCACCTGGAACCTGCATCTTCAAACTCTGCAATAAGTGAACAACTAAACATCGAACATGCAGTTTTTCTGTCCGCCCTGCCACTCTTCATCCTGCCTCTTCACCATACTTCTGCAGTCCAATTGATCCTGGAATCCTCAGTCCTTCTCTCTGAGCCTGCAAACAACACTGTAAGCCAAATAATCTACTCCTTAACATTGTTAATTCAAAAAATAAAATCCTTCCTAGCTCGTCTCTCCTACAGATCTTCTCCACTCCCCATGATGACCCTGTACATAAACTATTTTTTACTTGTGTCCCAAGTCTCTTGCTTTTCATTTTACTACTCTGGGTTTTGTAAATAGTTAAAATGACAACATTACTGACAATGTCAGGGCTGGTTTTAAAATGATGGGATAATAAGAGCAAATCTGGAGCCACTTTTAGGCAATGAAAGCAAAATACTGTATAAAATACATAAAACAACTTTTATTGGATGAAGTTCTTTGTTGTGACTTGAAAAATAGATGAAGAAAGCAACAGAGCAGGGTTTCTATTGATGTGCTGCTATAACAATCAATGGTGGCTGTGCTTAACTTCAGCTAACCTAATTATGAAATTGGTCTGAAGGACTTACTTGCCTTTACTATGTTTCATAACTGCTGCTACCACTAATGATTCCAACACTGCACAAGAACTGAGTCTGATTCAGTCGAATAATGCATAGAGTAACTGTGAATTTGTTAAAGTGGTTGAAGAGATCAAAGCTAAATGTATGGATTTGGTCTGTATTGACAGGTAAAGTAAAAGTTTGAAGAGCTTTGCCATGTGAAACAGTTAATTAGAAAGATTGATCCCAAAGCACACAGTTCTGTCACACTGTCAAACATCTCTTGATGTTTTAAAGCTGCTGTTATTGATTTTCTCAGTAGTTTTTGTTTTATGACTTAAACGTTTCATTGATTTTTTTTCTTCTTATTTATCCCTCAGAACCATTACTTTACTTTACTACTAAAATCCAAAGATGTTTTCGTGTACGTGCAAAAAGTTGGGCCCACAATTTCTGCAGGGGGCAAATGTCTCGTTTGCAAAATTCTGATCATAGTCAAAAATTATTGGCTTGTTATTGCAGCTTAAGTTAATGTCAAAACCAGTGGCCCTTGTTTTCTGTTCTTCAAATTTATCGTACTTTCCTCCGTACATGTCGCACCTCCATATAAGTCGCATCAGTCCAAATACGGTATGTCTGATAAAGTGAAAAAAACAAACAAACAAATAAGTCGCATCTATTCTGCATCACCGCTGACCACCCAGAAACGTGGGCCGATGTTGTGCCAAATATCGATTGGCTGTCAAATGGCAGTCACGGGAGTGTGCACGGGAGGACTTTAACAAGAATTTAACAAGATTAAGACTTAAAAACAATTAATTGTTTTCTCAAAATTATATTAAAGGTGTGTCTCAGTTTAACTTTTCCTTAATAAACACACTTTGACCGTCAAATCAGCTGCATTTCGCCTGGGCAGCGTGACAAAATACATCTGATTTGGCGTTTGCTCCAGGAGTTCTGAAGCGAGACAAAGGTGGCCTCTATGGCAAGCCAAGTGTATCATGAATACATGTAGTCACTTTTACCTATTAATGAGAAACTTGGCTTGCCATATTAGTCGAGGGCCCTCTAGTGGCTGAAAATGGTAGTGTTCAATATTTTCCATGTCCAAATGAATGAACTCGTCAGATCTCAGCCAAAAATTGGGTTATAAATATGGGGGGGGGGGGCATATATTAGTCATTTCACTGTATAACTTACATGATTTGCAAAAAAGTGTGACTTATATGGCGAAAAATATGATATTCCTTAAATGTAATAAAAGCTAACATACTGATGTAGCTGTAGATAAAAATACATGAACCGAGCACCACTGATGGCACAGATGTGGATTAGGAAGTGAAGGTAAACGTACAATGAGTAGAATACGTATTGTTTTGGTGTTCTTTTTTGTGAAATGTGAAAAATCATAAATCGACCTGACAGAAATGTGCAGAGAGCACAAACGCTTTACCTGTCATGCCTCAAGTCAATAAAGGTTTAGTGAATTGTATGCTGCCATGACAGTACTCTCACTGACAGGTTTTGTGTTCACCAAGGTAGATACTTATTAAACCAGCTTAAACTTGTTTTCAATGATTACCACTGTTTACCTCTTTCTACTGCTGCAGGATCATGAAATACCTGCCTGTTTCTCCACTCGTATGCCTGCAAACCATCTAGGAATCTCCCTTTGAAGTAAAAACCTTTATTGCCAACACCACCACTGTCCTGAGTTTGGGCCCAACCTTTCATCTGTAACAGAGCTCAAGGGTACAGTAGCAATGGAGAAACTCATCGTTTCATCTCTTTTGAGTTTTTCCACAGACAATGGTGCTCGATCCCTGAAAAGCATCAGAATGCAGTTCCTGTTCATTTTGAGAGAGAGCGCAAGGGTCATGTGCATAATTTGACAAATAGTTCATTCATTATAATACAACATGGGAACATGTTTTCATTTTCTTTGTTGTGCAAACCTGTATCTGTAAAGTATGTATAAAACCCAACTTCCTTCTTGCTTCATTACAGAACGCAGCACCAAAAAAGCAATATGACTGATCAATGATCAGGTTGGTTTGACTGAAAACACCACTCATCACCTCCTCTCTTTCACATATCAGCTCAGTTTAGACTGCAAAATCTTTGGCTGGATCTTGAGCTCCATTAGTGTTGGCAGGAACCATCTCCCAGATAAGCTTCTCATTATGGACACAATGAAATCTGTGTTTTAATTGTATTATCAGACTGGGCTTGTAGAAGTGAAAATAAGCCATAGCTGTATTCCTGCTGGTCCACGTAAATGGTCCTTCTTGACTTTCATTCCTCTCCTATAGCTCAAAGCAGTTCTTTTGGTGGCATCAGTTAATTTTACCACAACTCTGATGATAGAGACATGAGTCCGCTACAAATTTAAGGAACCATTAACCAAATAGTTCCCATTACGTAGTTTTAAAATCAAATTAACTACGACTGCAGCTTATCATAAACCCAGATTAGCCAGTTTGATAAGTCCTAATCAGTTTTCGTTCTGCGCTCATTCCTTATAGCTTCAACATTTTAAGCCATTTTTGACCATTATGTCCTTCAAGATGAGAATAATCACTATGTTTTAATAGTGGCCACTATTGTTGGTTTAAATATTGTTTTCTTTGACACAAAGCTGCCTGTCCTGTGGACATTTGTTAGTTGTCTTTCTAAAAAGATACAAGTTGTTGTAAGAAATCATGCTCATTAAAATAAAGGAAACATGCATCAATGAGAGCTGCTTTAAAGAACAACTGAAGAAAAGTTGTTTACACAAAATAACTTTTTTTAATGTACTTTTCTTGCTCATATGAGCTTAAAACTCCCCAGAGCTGGTATTCTGAGCAAAGCTTTCTAAACCACTGAGCCTATCCCGATGCCTTCAGTAAACCAGTAATAAAAGAGCAAGATAAGAAGCAGTCAGCCAGATCAATAACTGAGAAACACTGTTCAATCAAAGCCCGCGGGATAAATCATAGTTCTGACTGCTTGAGTTATGAATCTGTTTGTAACTTTCCACTGTCACTGCTGAGAGAAAACTCCTTTATAAAGCACAAAATAAAAATACAGATGTGTTTGAGTCACTATAGTGTTTTAAAACACCAATAAGTATGTCCTATTTTTGGGTCACAGGGATTTGGTGCCCAAGTCCAGTGGTCGTAGGGTCGTAGGGTGGGTACACCCCGGACAAGGCACCATTGCAGAGGCAAGACAGACAATCACTCATACTCATAAGTGAAACTTTAGAGTAGTGAATTAATCTAATATGAACATTTTGGTCTAAAGGAAACTGAATTCTTGGAAATCCTAAGCAAAAGGAAGAACATTAAAACTTCCCACAAGCTTTAGCCACAAGACAAACCTGCAACTTCCTTACTACGAAGGAATTATGCTAACCAACGGCAGCCTCAAATTTATACTAAAAACATTTCAGTTTGCAATATTTTTAGAAAATGTTTTCATTTAAGTCTGTCAGATTTTAAAGGTGACTAATGGCATTTATATTTGCTCCAGATGACTATTTTGTGTAAAAGCCATCTTCACAAGAGTAACAAATTTCCTTGAGTAAATGACAATGAGGCCTTGTCCGAATGGAATTATGTGTGGATTGATGTGTTTTTTCTTCATTTTTTACAAAGTTATGTTTTATTTGTTGCTTCTATAAATGTCTTAATCCAAACGGAAACACCAAAAATGCTGTTTTAACTGTGCCAGATCTGTATGTGCGGCTGCAATGCTACCATGAAAATATACCAAAACAGGAAACGAGACACGGAGCATGCACATAAACATTACACATTGGATTCGACTTATAAAGGCAACAAGAAGAGAACACCCTCAGGTCATAGGTTATGTTAGATGTTGTCATCATTTAAAAAAAATTTCAGTTTTGTGTCTACACAAAACTAAAAGTATAGTGTTAAATAAAATATACAGTAAACCTTTATGTGTGATGAGCAGTTTAGCAATTCTTTGTGAATAACTAATAGTTTTAGTGAAACAAAGTTGCATCATCAATCTTCCTTCTGTAATAAACCTGTTGTTAAATGAGTAAATATATGAATGGATAAATGAGGGCATAGATTGTAATGTATACTTTGAGTATCTTGACAAGATGAGCACAGTCAATTCATCATTTAAATCCCTCAATTGATTGTTTATTGTTGTTAAATCTCTCAATCAGGTTGTTGCACAAATTACATCATTACTCCGTGACATTAGTGAGATGCAAAGCCAGCTTACCTTGTTACATGGCAAACATTGAGCTTTACTACAACCTCACTTTGGGGCAGAAAAGCCCATCAGGGTGGGTTGGCATCAACCCCCTGTCAGTTTGTTCAGAAATCACACCAAGGCGACTGCAAAGCGTCGATAAGTCCCAAAGATTGAAATGTGTTGGGAAAAAGCTAATAAAAGAGTAGGAAGAGCCTTTTTTTTTCACCACTACCACCATGCCCTTTCTTTGTATTCTGTTCCAATTATCTCAAGTGTTAAATCTTCACTGGTGCTGGGCTTCTGAATATTTTATGCCTCTCATTAAGGCACAAGTTGAGCCACCTTTATAGGAAGACGCACGGCTCTGCATGACTTTTCACTTTAATAGAGCAGTGCTTAGTGCTGTGTGGTTACAATTTACCTTGAAAGACACCAGTGGCAAAGTACAGGGGTATGTCTGATATGCAGACCCCCCCCCCATTAGGTTACTGGTATATGATGTGATTGCTGGTTCAGATTTTAAATTGTTATTACAATTTTGTTTTCTTTTCTGTACATTTTAGGAAAAAACAATAACTTCTGTTTACTTTGTGTTAATTTAATCGTTCCTATACAGCATTTGGTGAATGGGTGCTATTTTATTTGGTTTTCAGAATTTTTAGAGTTTCATAAATATTAAACTTTATTTACAAGTATCTTCCCCATAGAACAAAACATTAACATCTCTTCAAAACCATCACCTTTGGAAATTCTTTCTTACACTTGATCTACATTATTAAAATTTTTTATGCCACTTTGTTTTTAGCTAGCCTTTGGTTATTTGTAGCTTTTAGAAAGTGTTTTTTGCTACTTTTACCTTTTAGCTACCATTATATTTCTTTGGCTACATTTAGCTTTTGTTAGCTACCAAGCTTCTGCTTTTAGCTAGCTTTTTTACATCAGCATTTAGTCAGTTCCACGCTGTTTTTACCTTTTAGCTACTATTCCACAACTTTTAGATTTTTTGCTTGTGTTGTTTTCCTGTAGCTTTAGTATTCCAGTTTCAATTTATTCTGTAAATTTCAGCTAAATTATTTAGCACTCAGCATTTACACTGTAGCGTCATGGAAAATGTAATTTTTTCTTTTATTTTCTTTATACATATGTAAAAATATAGGCAACAAAACCAAAAGTTTTCCACAGCAAACCTGATAATAAACATTTGAATTAAGCATTTGTGCTCTTGACATACATTAAAAGCAGCATGACGTCAAATGCAATTAGCTTTATAGCACACTCAAAGAAATATCTTCAAAATATTTGTTTGTTGCTGATCTTCAACTGGAGTACATTTAGTTGTCCTTCATGGAGGAAAGACAGCAAAAAAATAATCGTTTTGTTAATTAGACGTCTGAATGAGCCATTAGTGAGTAATTGGGGCCATGAATAGAAGTTTAATGAATGGAAAATTATCTGTCGTTAACCGAGCCTAATCAGTCATTCATTCCAGGATAAGACACAACTCTTGATTGTGGTGCAATAAAAAAAGTACAACTGACTTTGTCGCCGTTGGCTCGACAAACAAGTCTGATTAATTAACTTTATGCCCGTTGCTCTTTCTTTCCTACTCACCACACAATTTTTTTTAAGAGAAGCAAACTTAGATTTTCATTGTTTGCTTTGAGATGTTGTCATCTTCAATTAGCTTGACCACTACAGGCGATAAATAAAAAATAGGTATCAGCCTGCACTAAATCTAGTTTTGTTCATTCTCAATTTAATTTAGTAATGAAACTAAACCAAACACCTCATAGTTTTCTACAAAATTTATAATTTTTGTTATAATGGTGCTTCAAACGAATACATCTATAAATACATTATATATTCACAAGTGCACAGTCATCATCTAACTCCATGCCCTGTGTGTCACCCATCTCCCATCAGAATGTTTAAACCAGCATCTTTCAGAACCTGACTTTGTTCTGGTTTTGCTGCTTGCATCAAAGGCGTCATTCCATTAAAGACAGCCGGGATCCTGTTCTTTTTCATCTGCGCTGCTTCACGGCTCCCCTTCAGCTGCTGGGATTTGAATGAGACTGATTTAGATGAGGAGAGCGTAAGAAAAATAAAGTCATTCTTTGTTTCTTCACTTTGAAACTTCTGAAAAATGACAACTTTTTTTTAAAGCAGAAATGTAACACTCCCTCCAAAAATAGATTTTTTTTTTTTTTTTTAATGTTTATTTTAATGGTTTGAAATCTTTGTTTTCATTCATTTAGCTAACTGCAAATTTGCTAGCTGGACAGCAAGCAGCTAACTTTTACCAACAAGGATATTTTTTGTATTTTCAGTTAGAGATTTGGGGCCTTGTATACAACGGGTGCATATGCACAAAAATGTGGCGTATACGCCCTTTTTCACTCAAAACCTCAGATGTATGAAGAATGAAATGACCGTGGAAATGCGTATAGCCCCACGCCAACTTCATGACTGGCGTATGCACGTTTCTATGGTTATTGGTCCACTGGCAACACTTGGAGGTGATTCTGGGAAACTGTTAATGTTAAAAACATTACTGTATACACCAATACACATGATGACAATTAATACATACACATGTACGCAATTAGATGAGTGAATATTAAAGCATGCTCAAAGTGGTGCAGAAATTATAGTAGTACTTCGCTACTTTGTGGTTCGACATTCACGGACTCGCTATTTTGCAGTTTTTCAACAATTGTCAACTTTAATATTACTCTTGTGATTGGAATGGTACGGGATAAAAAGTTAACGAAAGAAACTTGGGACAGGCGCCGCCATTTTGTAGTTTTCTTTCAATAAGCCTACACTGTAAGGCCAGTCAAAAGAACTGCACCGCCCAGAAGCCAACAGTGTGTTCGGCCGCTGCTTTCTGCCGACATGGAGGGAAAGTTTCGCAACACAGTAAGAAGTAACGATCTATCTACTAAGCTCACAGAACTGGCAGAAAGTTGCAAATGATCCTAAAACGTCCTGAAGGTCAGCTATCCACACGCACATCAACCTGGAAGGGGCGGTGGGCTTCATCGCTGGAGGGTAGTTCTGCCGAACTGGAACAAAGCCCGACCAGAACAGAGCTGGTGGTTAAAATTTTGCAGTACTGTACAGTACATAAGCGCATGTTAAAATTGCATAGGTTTAAGAGTTTAGAACATTGTAATAGTGTGGGAAGGGTTTATAAAGCCTTAAAATGTATACTAAAATAAATATAGCGTTCCTACTTCGTGGTTTTTCACCTATTGCATGGGTGTTTGGAACGTAACCCCTGCAACAATCAAGAGACTACTATACCTTTAACAGTGGCTTTAGCCTTATTAGAGAATATAGCACACGGTGAAATACACAGAGAGCACATATTTAGAGACAAAGAGGATTTTCTGGCCCACAATGACGACTGGCTCATCAGCCATTTCAGGCTTTCGAGGGCATTCCTCCTGGAACTGTGCTTGGAGCTGTGACTGGTCTTGGAGCTCGACACAGCGAGGAGCCGTGCGCTGTCCATGCACATACAGCTGCTGACCACACTGGGGTTCCTAGCAACAGGAGCATTCCAGAGGGAGCTGGCAGTCCGATCAGGACTGTGCCAGTCAACCTGAGCTGAGCCATGCCAGCTGTGTTGGATGGAATTATAGTAGGTCTACCAAATACACCAAATCCCATACAATGCAGCTGAACAGACCAACATCAAAGCACAGTTTGCATTGACAGCCAGTTTTCCTAATACAACCTGAGCTATAGACAATGCACACATTGCTATAAGAGCACCATCAAAGGCTGAATACGTTTGTTAACAGGAAGTGTTTACATTAAATCAATGAGCAAGTTATATGTGATGTGCAAAAGCAACTAACGTGGTGAGGTGGCCTGGTTCAACGCACGATTCATGAATTCTAATGAACAACATGGTTGGAAACAGACTACAAGCTGGCACAGTACGGGACGGGTTGCTTCTTGGTGAGTAAATGTAATCGTCCTAATACGTCTGACCATTTTCTCTTAATTTCTGTGCGTTGCACTGACCCCACAGCGTTTACAATTTTGCACACATTGTGCCACTCCCTTGCGCTTGGCGCTAACGCCAGAGGACAGCGTGCCCAGCAGAGTGTTTGAAGTTCCTCTTTTTTCCCGTGTATAGACATGTTTCTCGATGGTGCAGAGAAGAGATTCCTTAGGTGCAGTGCATATTTAAATCTATTTTCATATTTAAATTGGATTGTGTCCAGGGAGGAGTTGGGTATTCCTCATGTGCGCTCAATTCCTTGTTAATTGGGATTTACGAAGGAAGTGTGCTTGGGATTTATTTGTGCACAGTTTCCTCGATTTAAGTGTAAGTTTTTGTACATGAGGCCCCTGTTCTTTGTATTCTGAGTTATTCGGTTTTCCCTGCTCATCGTCTCCCTCAGCTCCTCGCTCGGCTTCCTCTCACCTGTTACTCATCCACTAATCACCCTTCCAGCTTGTATATAGTTCTTGGTTATGTCAATTTGTCTACTGCTACACTCTGCTTCTCTGTTTCAGCTGCTAGTGTACTCAAGTTTATTTCTCAGGCTCCTCTTGTGCTTCTGTGGCTTTTTATTCTTAATAATTTTATTTGCCAACTTCTCAACTTTATCATTTATTGGCTACATATCCATATTTGATTAAATTTGGGGGTCATGATTAAAGTTGGCTGCCAACATACATGACTGTGGTAGCAGAGTCCTTCACAACCCATACTTTGAGCATGACATCTCGCAAGACTGCATGAGATTGTGCACATTATTTGAATGGTTTCAAATGCTAAACCAAATATTTCCTAGAAGCGGCTTAAGAGACGTCGTTCATTTTTAGTTTCACTGCACAACTTGTTTTTCATTTCACCGCAGGGCTTGCTTAACATCCCATAAATCTATACTACATGCAAAGAAAGTTCATACTCAGTAATCCAGGTGTCAAATCTGATAACTCTCAATCAGGTCATCTGGACAGTTTC
>JARVGQ010000804.1:8970838-8987952 GCA_031762355.1 Hypsolebias martinsi | reverse complement strand
TTTGAACCCCGCCCACTGGAACCGGTACTGAGAGCATAATGGAAACGCAACGGGTACCGTACCGAGTAGAGTAGAGTTGTCCCGTACCGGTACTACAGGTACTAATGGAAAAGGGGCATAAGTGTCCTTTTAAAATTGGGTCGATCAGACTTTTGTACCAAAAACAAGTTCTGAAAAATCGTTGCTACAACAAATTCCTAGAAGATTTGATAAAGTTGATCAACTCATATGCAGATGACAACACGTTATATTCACTTAAAAATGTCCAATTTCCCTCTTGATTATTTTACCAACTGCAATATTTAGACACATTTTTATGAATCATTATCTAAAAGTCTCCTTTCTGGTAGAAACCAGTAAAGGTTTACCATGAAGTGAAAATAAAAAGATTATAGCTTAATATTGCTCATTTTGAAAAAATTGTTTTTCATTCGTTTTACTATTAAACATTATGTAAAAAAGGATTACCAACTAATTTGCATAAACTCTCCATCAACATTTTAAGCCTGTTTACCAAAATTATACCATCTTAAACTGCAGCTGTGGTCCGCACATCACTCTTAAGGACCGCAAATGGCCCACAGCCCACACTTTGGCCCCCCATGACTTAAAATGACGGAGTACAACTTTCACCACAAATTCCCCAGTAGCTTTTAAATATATCTCTGAGGATGAAGTAGCTTTTTTTCAAAACTTGGTGAACATTTCTCTGATAAGATTACGGCACAATAAACATCAACAGCTCCACTCTCCGCTGTCAGGAGCCTTTTTCCAACAAGAACTCATGGCCAGTGACCGTGACACACAGAGGTAATAGACACATAGCACCTGAGCATCCAGACAAGTGTTAATATATCACCAGACTTGTGCTTTGCACCGATTCCAGCTAGACTTGAGCTACTTTACCAGAATCCTTTGGATTTTCACAGCTACAATGAGCATAATGAGCATGGAGTTCCCTGCTGAATGTTGCTGATGGAAGTACAATAAGCCAAACACATTTCAGGTTGTCTCCGTGCCAACGTCAAAAATGAGAGGAGGCAGAAACAGATTGCTGAGAGCAAGATGGGCAGAAGGCGAGCAGAACTAATGAAGGTTACAGAAAGAGAAACAGGAAAGGAGAAGAAAGGAGCGATTGTTGAGGGAGTCTCCCTGGATTTGCAGAATCCCCTCCGCCTCCAGTTTCAGGACAAAGTCACACTGACACACTTGCTGCCTGATGAGCCCCTTTTCTTTTCCTTCAACACTGGAAATGAGAACTGGAGGTGTCCGTTAACTGTCACAAAACCACTGCAGAACATTTAACAGCAAGATATTTTTGGATGTTTGCCATGTTGCCAAGCTACCTGCAGAGGAATGTGATAAGAACAGGCAGCAATGATGGTCATTTTTTGGGTTTGTTCCAGCTAATCTTTACGCAAACACGTTTGATGTATCTGCTGCTGTTTTGTATTATAAAATTACTGCCGGAGTTTTTTCACTGCTCTTTCTGGTTTGCATTCAAAGAGGAAAACAAGGCACCTAAATGTGCTTTGAGAGAACAATATGGCATTTAAAGAGATATCTTTAGTACCACTTTACAATAAAGTTCCCCTTATAGATGGCTAATGAATAGGTTATACATACGTTAATTCTTCTATAAACACTTTATGTGTCATTAATAATTGTTTATAATGCATTAATTAAGGGCGAGAAATAGACAAAACTGACCAGTTTCTTGCTAAATAGTGAAACAAATCTGTTCACCTACCATATTTTTCGCCCTATAAGTCGTTTTTTTTTGTTTTGTTTTGTTTATTTGCATAATTTGCATGCCCTGCAACTTTTATGCCGAACAACGTATATATATGTATATTTTCCCCCATATTTATAAACCAATTTTTGGCTGAGATATGATTGTTTTCATTTATTCTGACTGAGAAAAATTAACACTACCATTTTCAGCCACTAGATGGCACTTGAGTAGTAAGGTACACCGTTGTATCATGTAATAGGTAAAAGTGGCTATTAATGACACAGTCTGCTTGCCATAAACTGCCACCATCGTCTGCCTGGAGCAACCAAATCAACTGCATTTTGCTGCGCTGCCCCAGCAGAATGCAGTTGATTTGATCATTAAAGTGCATTTTTAAGTAAAAATTCAACTGAGAAACACTTTTGCTTTTATGTCGAGCACGCAAATAATTATTTTTAGGTGTTGATATTGTTAAATTTTGAAGAAATGCACAGCGACTCATCCCTTTGTGCGTTCCTACTTCCGCGTTTGAAATGCAGCTGATTTGACCATCAAAGTGCATTCATTAAGGAAAAATTCAACTGAGACACACCTTTACTATAATTTCGAGCAAACAAATAATTGCTGTTAAGTGTTAATCATGTTAAATTCTTGTTAAAGTCCTCTCGTGCACGCTCCTATTATAGAGGAATTAGTCACATATCTTCAAACTATTTATTAGGGGAGCCTTATTGTAAAGTGGTACCATATTTTCTATATAATCTAACTATACAAACAAGTTTTTCAATGAGTATGTTAGTCCAATAAAAGTATACATTTAAAATGATCTGTTACATTCAGACATTACGAAAAACAGTTAAACTTTACACTTGCCCCTCCAAAATGATTTATTTAAGTATTTTTGGTGTATAGTTAGCATATATAGCAGCATAAATCTAGCTTTAATAAAGCTATATTTTTATCATGACTGAGATATCTTCACAGAATTTAATTTTGGTCCTTTTTAGTCACTTTAGACAACTAATCAGTGTAAAAAAAAAACATCAGTCATGTAAGGCAGCTTTTTCTTTCGTCTTTGCAAACAAATCCTTTTGGCTTCAGCAAAACAAAAGAAGCCACGACCTCCCAGAGTTTCCTTTAATTGACATGGTTAAGGCTTATAAAGCAAGTATCAAACATGTCATTACTGCACGGGGCACCGAGATGGCAGCGCTGCGAAGACGGCAGCATCCTGCCGTGATGGAAGATGTCCTTTTTTTTTGTTACATTGTTGCAATCTAAAAACCCAATATGAAGTTAATTAACATAATTAAAACGTGCTGGTTAACCCATGTCTCACTGATGGGAAAGCATCGACACAAAAATGTAATTCTATCTTTTGGATGATGGTATCTAAAACACTATTAAACGGAGAAGCCTCATGCTCAGCCCTGTGCCATATCAAGTTTCCCTGCTGTCTGTAACAGTGGAAGATGCTAAATGATGAATGAATGCTCGCGTGTACTCCAGTCAACAACAGAGCAGTGCACGTGTTTTTTCCAACAGTCATGAAAACACAAAATTTTCGGACTATAAGGCGCACTTAAAATCCTTTAACGTTCTCAAAAATCAACAGTGAGCTTTATAATCCACTGACCTCGAACTGATTTTATGTGGTTATTGTGAATGAGTTGAATAAAGTTTGACTTTTTTGTTTCGCTTAACGCGCCCTATAGTCCGAAAAATGCGGTACTTGAACTGAATGTTTGAAATTAGTCCGCACATGATTTACAGAAGCAATACCCAGTGCAATATAAATTATACATCATGAAAAGGACTTAAACTGTCCTTATTGTTGTTTTATGTTCAACTTCTGTCTCTAGACTTTGGCAGTTTCCACAAAAGGTCAAACATTTTTGTAAAAGACATAAATAAATCGAGCTGCTGAGGGAACCCCAGAGATGGAAAAAGGTTGGCTTGAGCAGAAATCATTCGGTGCTTCTCTTTTTGAACCATATTGCTTGGAGAAAGTCGCGAGCAGAGGAAGATGTGATGATTTCCCCTGGAGCCAGCGCAGGAAGAAGAGCTGAACTTGTTCTCACATCTTCTGCGACTGAGGAGAACTAACTAGCTCACTTTGATGGAGACACACACACACATTGGCATTCTGCCTGGCTGCTCTTTTTTGTGCACATTTTCCTGTAATTTTTCCTCCACTCCTCTACCGTCTTCTCTACTTTCCAGTTTTTTGTTAGTTGAAGTTAAGGTTTTTGGATGCTGCCTCCTCATTAGAAGCAAATCCAGCTCACTTCAAGCCACTCTTGCTCTGACTTACATCATCTCCTCCCTCCCAAGTCCCACTTACCTGTGCAATCTCATACAGCAGTTTGTAGTGTTCCTCCCGTTTCTGCAAGGTGCACAAATTGCAGCCCATTCTAGTTGTCAGGGAAACGCCGCCGAGTGTGTGCGCCGGCTGCGGTGTGTGTGAGCTCCCCCCAGGGCGATGCACACTCGGGCTCCTTTTCCTTGGCTCCCCCACTCTTCTCTCTCATCCGTGTATCCTCACAGGTCCTGCTCTGTTGCTCTGTGCACGCACATGCACACTCACATGCATGTGCTTTCACTATATATTATGTATGTGTGCTTATGATGGATGGATGGATAAGTCAGCTGTGCACCTGGCGTCCCTTCCTGACTCCCTCTTGCATGCCTGCATACACTCTTCACTCCTTCACCTCCTCTGTCAGTGTGAGCACACTCACTCGTGCACACTCTCTTGGCTCACGGAGACACACCTCCTCCTGTGGCAGGCTGCCTACACATGCCTGCTTCCACTTCAGCTCATGAATAGGCAGCATCCTCATTGGCTGCTCAAAAGAAGGAGGGATGGGAGTGGACTGGCTTTAACTTGGGAGGACTGACTGGTTTTGTTGTTGAGGACTGTGTGTGTGTGTGGAGTTTGTTGCCAGTGTGCACAGATCATTTCCATGCAAAAGCGTGGAAGCCAGAGCAGAAGTTAAAATGCCATCCCTGCAGTTCATCAAGTTAGTGAGCGGGCTATTTGTCAGCGTGCACGTTGAACAAATGGATTTGGCATGGAAATCAATCTCATTTGGATTCAGTCAGATAGCCTTCTGCACTCAGCGCCGCCTTTCCAAGAGTGGTGTTTAGTGGCTGCCATAGATTTACAGTCAGCGTGCGATACGTCTCCCAGCACATGCTTCCTCTCTCCTGCCTGCAGTTAGACAAGGGCACCGGACCGGCCTGACACTCAGGAAGAAACACAGACTGATATTGATTGGCTTTAAATTAGCTTCCAGCACTGCTGGTCCATATCTTCAGGAGAGAGTCAGAAAAAGAAGGAAGACACAGAGATGCTGAGAACATAAATGAAAAGTGCTGTGATGGGATGTGTCACGACCTTTTTGGGTATTTGAGATGGTTTATGGCATCAAATAACCTCCAGTTAAACTTCTCTGGAAAATGGCAAAAATGTTGACTATACTGCATTTTTCGGGCTATGAGGCGCATTAAACAAAATGTTTTGACAGATTTTTGAGGCTGTGTACCACATAAAATCAGTTCGAGGTCAGTAAGCACAACCAGTATGAATACATAAGGTGCACCAAATTATAAAACTTACTGTCATTTTTAAAGAAAATTAAAGGATTTTTTTAAGTGCGCCTTATAGACCAAAAAATACGGTAAAAACCTGCAAGAGCGCCTTATTTATCTTCCTATAAGATCCTTTTGCAGGAATATTATTTGTTTGAATCAAATTATTACTCATGTGCTTGCTGTTTTGCAAGATTTGCAGAAACAAACTTGTATTTCTTTACAAAAACACATAATATGCTTTGAATCTGATTTTTTTGGTCATGTTCCAACCTAAACTGTGCATACCGTTAATAATGGCAAATAGAGTATAACCACGCACCACTTTTACATTGTTTAGCTATTTTTAAATAGTTTTCCTTGTTGGTTAAAAAAAAAATTATTTAAAAAGTGTTTTTTTTCTAAGTTAAAAATATCCATTTAGTTCAAGAATGTGGAGCAATTTGTTTCACGGTCATTAGGCACACAGAACATTCATACTGGACAAGACACTGAGACGATAAACTAACAGTACAGAAATCATCATTGTTTGTTGAGAAGCCTGATGGCTACAGAGATGAATGAGTTTTTCAATCTGTTCAATCTACATCTGTGCAGCAGAAACCTGCGTCTAGATGGAAGCAACCTGAGCTCACCATGGAGTGGATGATCAGGATCTGCCAGAATCAGCCTGCCCTTGTTCACTGATCTCACCTTGTGTAGGTCAGCGAGGTTCTATAGAGCTATGCCAGCAGTTTTGCTGCACATCCTGACACTCCCCGAGAGTTTTTACACAAGTTGCAAACATTTAAAACAAAGAAATGCTGAAATTCTCACGTCAGCAGGTGGTAATAATGTTAATATAACAAAAAGCAAAGGGACATTCAAAGAATGGAAGAGGTGCTTCCAAAGCAATTTTAATTTGATTTTTCTTTGATACTGTTCATTATTTTGCATTAATAATTAACCCATTCAGCACACAATTTAAGATTATTTGCAACAGGATAAAAAAAAAACTCATGTAAATCCAATTTGCTAAATCGATGCTCTTATTGGTTTTAATGCATGGGGAATGTGAAGAAGTGAAATACACAGGGCTACACTTTGAAAAATCTTCATTAAATTCTTGACTGTATTTTATTTTTGTACAAAAAGCTGTTTTTATGTGGACGGGTGGCGTAAAAGCAGCAAAAAGTTGTTGTTTTTTTGTGAAATATTTGTTTTACTGTGGCAGAGAAGGAGCTGTTCTCCATCCATCCATGATCTTTACCTG
Organism: Hypsolebias martinsi; assembly: GCA_031762355.1. NCBI lineage: Eukaryota > Metazoa > Chordata > Actinopteri > Cyprinodontiformes > Rivulidae > Hypsolebias > Hypsolebias martinsi. Next base: position 8,981,371 of record JARVGQ010000804.1, on the reverse strand, counting down.
CTTCTTTTAGGTCGCAAGGGTCACTAATGTCCAGAGCTTTTCTTCAGTTCAACATATTATAAAGAATATTTTATACAATTAAATAACAACTAGGCTTAAGCAAACCAGTAGCAAATCAACAGTCTGAACATCTGCTATGGTAAAGCACAAATTTTTGTCATCACTAATGAGCAGAGGGCAGCGGTGTCATGCTTATCACCGGTCAGGCAGAGGATCATTATAAGGCGGTCAGAGGTGCCGGAGCAGATCCAGAACCAGGTTTTCAGATAAAACTCAACCTCTTGTCTCTGACGGCTCCGAACAGCGATGAGGTCACCGCTCTCCCCACTGACCTCTGGAAACGGCTTATTAGGGTGACGTCAGCAACTTAATCTATTTCCTGTTGCATTTTTGAGTTTCTTTCTGTTGTGGGAATGTTTTCCACTTTATCTTAGTGAAAATACCTGTTTGCAAATTAAAGTCAAGATTCTAACCAAATAAAATGGTTGTTTCTGGAAAAAATAGTGTGAATGCTCAGTGCTGAATGACTTGAATGAACTTTGTTGAATAGTTAAAGCAGAATACAAGCAAAAATCAACTAAATGTAGCCTAAATCTACAATAAGCTAAACCAAAGCTAAAAGCTACATTGAACAAAATCGTAGCCAAAAACTAAAATAAGTTAAAAGCGTTGCTAAAAGTTAAAATCAGCAAACTGCTTGAACACACATTTAGCAAAAGTTATGTCTAAACGAGGTTGCAGTGTCTGAGTATCACGTCTAAATCAAATTGCACGAAAGGCTGAAAATGAACAGTTGTGGATCTATAACAGTAAAAATATCTGAAGGGGACACCCAGCTGGACAAATTAAACTCCAGATTCTTATTCCTAAGCCAGAAGCTAGATGGAGAAAACTACAACTGTGAATCTGGGATTGTTTTGTTGCTCTGGAGCTGAAACCTGATCAAAATGAAGGAGCTCTTCAGAGACACTCTACGCCCTCTGGTTTGTGGAAAAACACTGAACGGAGGAAACTCCAAAGCTTAATAAGGGAAAAAAAATGAGGTTTTCTGTCTGATTCCAGCTTTCTTCTGTGGTTATATCTCCACAAAACATTTTAATAAGAATATAAGAGCAGAAGCTGATTTAACCACCAGTTAAAGATAATGAAGCTTCAGTAAACATGTGAAGAACACTCAGCTTGAATGCTTTGGTCTAAAAATTCAAAGATGTAAGTTTTAATTTAAAATGTTACATCTAAAGCAAACTAATGTTAAAACTGAAGAGTCTTCATCAGCAATCATGTGAAGCTCCACAAATTTGACACCATCATTGAGTTCAGTCAAAGCCAGCGCGTTTCACTGTTTGATTTATGCACATTTCTTCATACCTACAATTGGCCACCCCCTTCCATTTCATCATCCTGTCTTCTTTCTCCTGCGCAAATGAGACACCAGGCAGATTTACGGTATGTTCTCATTTAATAATGAAAAAAGTGCAACGACTTTGACAGAGACGGAATGAATTTGGAACGCGGGGAAGAGAAATTGCAAGGTTTCCAACACAAAACGTGCCTCCATCTTTGATGTTCAAAGACAGGACTGGTAATATCGACTGCAAAGTGGTGTTGCACATGTGAAGTTGCATGCTCAATAAATTCACTGACAGGTAGTTAACTTTGGGTTGAGCAGGGCTGAGGCAGCCTCAGAACAGCTACATTGGTCATTTTACATTTTATAGTTAGGCTTGTCATCAGGATCTGCCAGTCCGGCAAAGGTTAAGCAAAAATAGCCTGCTGGAGATGGAAGGTGTTGCACTTTAAAAGAAACCTTTAACCCCATATTAGCATAATGTCACATACGGCAGTGACTGGGAGAAAATAGAACATTTTGCACATACGTGGAAAGTAAACCATGCAGAATTTAAAATAAGATGAAGAAACAAAAGTGTTTTTTTTTCAAACAAAACCAGACACTGACAGATGAGTGTCTCCTTCCCTAGGTTGCTCAAACCTTCGTTAACAGAAAGAACAGTGTCAAGGATAATCATGCCTTGAGTTTTTCTTCAAATTCCTCCAGAATTGTGCTATTTAACCCTTCTGCTGCATTTACCGTATTTTCTGCCGTACATGTTGGCACCGCCCTTTAAGTCGCATCAGTCCAAATATGTCTAATAAAGTGGAAAAATCCACAAATATGTTGCTTTGTCATATACATCGCATCTATTATGCGTCACCGCTGACGCGTTGCGTTTGTTACGCGTCACCGCTGACAACCTGGAAATGTGGGCCAAACCTGAGAATGTGGGCCGGTGTTGTGCCAAAAATCTATTGGCTGCCAAATGGCAACTGCAGAAGCATGTAAGGGGAAATTTTAACAAGAATTTAACATGATTAACACTTAAAAAAAAAAAAAAATTGTTTGCTCAAAATTATAGTAAAGGTGTGTCTCAGTCTAACGTTTGCTTAATAAATGCACTTTGATGGTCAAATCAGATGCATTTTCAAAAGCCGATGCAGAAACATTAATGTGCAGAGGGCGACTTTTTTTTTTTTTTCATTCATTCAACCTTTATTTAGGCAGGTTAATCTCATTGAGCCTCAAGGACTCATTCACAAGAGAGACCTGGCTACAAACTAAGACTTGGTCCATTTCTTCAAGATTTAACAAGATAACCACCTAAAAACAATTATTTGTTTGCTTGACTTCATAGTAAAGGTGTGTCTCAGTTGAACTTTTACTTAATAAATGCACTTTCACGGTCAAACCGGCTGCATTTCGCCGAGGCAACACAGCGAAATGAAGTTGATTTTGTTGCTCCAGACAGACGAGAGTGGCAGGCTAAGACAAGCCGACTGTGTCATTAATAGCCACTTTTACCTATTACATGATACAACGGCATGCCACATTACTCAACTTCCATCTAGTGGCTGAAAATGGTAGTGTTCAATTTTTTCAGTCAGGATAAATGAAAACGATCATATCTCAGCCAAAATTTAGTTTATAAATATGGGGGAAAAATCATAAATACGTCACTTCAGTCTATAAGTCGCAGGGCATGCAAATTATGCAAAAAAATGTGACTTACACTGCGAAAATGATGGTAAGTTAACATGGCTCAGAAGACATTAATTTGTTTTTAAACTGAGGCATTTTGGGGTCGGTTTGACCCAAAGGCAGCAGAAGTGAATCTCACTAAACTGTGACAATGAAATTAGTTTGAATCAAATTTGCGAGAAAATAGGCGATTTTTCCATTGGATTCTCGCTTAACGCTACACGTGTTTGCCACCAAGCAACCTGCATGTTATGTTGTATTTTGAGTGGCCAGTTTTTGAAAATAAGATTTTTTTTTTTTTGCCTGACTTGTAAAAATGGATTCTAACCCATGAACATTATTTTGTTGCTTTGTATGCACCATGGCTGTTGGCCTTGCAATTATGATTTACGCTACTCCAGTACAGTTTTGAAATGAAAATCAGCAGATCTAGACCAATTTTTTGTCATTATTTATCATTAGTGTGGTTTTTAAACCTGAACAGAGGTTCTGTAGCCATGAGTGCTTTTGATCATGGGAGAGTTTCATTGAAGATGTATAAATAGAGCTCTAGGACTCTAAAATATATGGAAACTAAGCTGAGAGCATTCAAGGCAGGCTTGAGATGCTCACAACTCATCCATCCTTTATCTTTAACCTGCTTCCGACTATAGGATTTATCATAAAGGAAAGTCTTAAGCCTAGTCTTAAAACTAGACAATGGGATGCTAACTTAAGTTATCTGTTCAAACTTTCCAATATCTTCCTTTTAAAGGTTATCTCAACACATTGATGTAGACACAACGCAAAGCCGACATATCTTTCATCTTTGTTCGGCCCAAAAAAAAAAAAAAAAAGACACACATAAGAGACGTCTTCATTTTCGTCTTGTGATGACTTGAAAGTGTCCTTTGTGTGGCATCACCTTTGAAACAGATTTAAAACAAGGTAAAGATTGTCCTGTCCAGTTTATTATTTTCTTATGCAAATTTAACAATAGTCAAAAATAGATATTTAACCACCTGTAGGGGTAAAATTTGCTCTTGAAATGATTTATTGATATCTCTGTGTGTACGTAAAGGTCAATAAAACAGCAGCATATTTGCCGGCGGAGCCAGCTGAGCATCTCAAAGCCAGTGGCGTGAGAAGAGCCCAACACTTACACACACACACATACACACACACACACTGCTCTCAGTAGCCATAACATACATTATTTAACAGTCTGAACCATTTGTCTCGATAAAAACACAATTAGAGCACTATCTGCATCGTGAAGCTAAAGGCCGAGGGGAAATAATGGTACACAATGGTAATTGAAAAGCAACATCCCTTTCTGATTCTTTTGTTCTAGTAATTACATTTTAACTATTCATTATTGTCTAATTACTTTGCGGTAGGCCAATGCTCATAATGACTGTCTCTCCACCGCTCATTATCTCCCAATCCTGATTGTTCAGGTGAAATGACTGACTCTGTACAATAAAGCGCTAAGCAGATCCCATTTATTTAATAATCACATTATGAAGTGAAGTTTTAAAGGCAAACAAAAGCTGCCGAGCTCTAAAAGTGAAATAAAATAAAGGAGCTAAAATAGGCTCCATTCACTGGTAAGTTGTAGACGAAGCTCGTTTTAAGTTTGTTCTCATTGAAGAGCCAATGCAAGGCATACAAATTTACACCTAATGCGAGTAAAGTTGAGTTTTGCTCTTTAAAGCAGCCATCAACACCTTGTTCTTAAGAGTTTCTTTAAATTGCAAACTATGAAATAAAATGCAAAGGTTATCTTGAGAAGTTTCAGTTTTCCAAAAATATTGATATGCTCAATGTAGACAAAACACTCAGCTGATTTCACTTTCTTAAAAACACACGCAAACTTTGTGAAACTTCGTTTACGCAGGTAGGTTTCAATTTACCGGTATTTTCAACTCGATCCCAAACATCTCTTCCATGGATCATCACTTTAGCTGTTTCTGTAGGTAAACAAATGCATCCTGTTCACAAGATTGCCAACAAATTTCGAATTTAAGAACCCATAAACCATCAACATGAGAAAACAGTTTTTTTCTTACTTTCTGAATTTTGTTTGGACTGATCTTTACGATTTTGCAATGCTTAGCTTTTAAACCAGGCAAATGTGTGGGAGGTCTAGGGTTTGCCAGCCACAGTCATTTTCTCCACAGCTGCAGCTAATCCTAATCAGCCACCACTCCACACCTGCTCCTGATTTGGAGGACTTTTCCACCTGGGTATATAAACCTCTGCCAGACATTCCTCTAGCACTGGGACATTATCATACCCAAGGTAAAGGACAGACACCAATCTGTCTCTAGACACTTTAGTGACTGTCCATTACCTTTACCATAGATGACAATGTAGTGCAATCTGCTTCTAGACACTTTGATTCTAAAAGTTTTGTTTGAGCTCCTGCAGCGGCTTCCAAGCCCTGAACTCCTCAATCCTTCCAAGGCTTCCTTGTGACTGCCTCATTCTGATTGTGTCCCATGTCTACCCAAAAACCTACAGCTTGAAGAACAACCGTCATCCTCTGACAACCTGTTCCTCTCTCCATTGGTACCGTACTCACCTCTCCTACGTCATAGGATCATCTGGAAACCTAGGACCTCTCAGCTCTTTCCCCTCTGGCTCCAACTACAAGAATATTTCAGTAAAAGCAAACTCTCTCCACGATCGGATAAATTGTGAAGATTCTTCCAGATACTCACTTTGTCCCTTTTTTTTTCTTCCCCCTTACAGTCCAACGAACACAACCTGTAAATAAAGACATTGTTGTACTCTTGTCTGTCGCTTTCTCAAGTCTTCCACTTGGGGGTCATCTCTATCTAAAATTATATTTAATCTATTTTGAACCGTGGCCACCACACAAGTAGACTCACAACGCTGGGCTCTGCTTGGTAAATTTGGACCTGAGGTGGAAACCAGTGGCAAAAAGGAAAAACTGAGTGAGCCATCAGCCAAACTTGCATCTAACTGACTGACCTCACGATATCCAAGCAAGGTCAAGTAGCCCATAAGGATGGATTTGTCCTCAGGCAATGGAAAACACGCTCGGTGTTCTTTAAACCGATTCGCTTACGACTATTGAATGGCCTGAATAGTCAATACTAAATCAACTTGTGAAGCCTGGAGGTTGAATCCACTTAAACAAGAAATATTTGTAAGACTAAACCAAAAGTGGTTTTACATTCAGTTAGTGGTGTGGTTTTAATCAAGGCAAAGTCTAATTACCACTTTGAAACAGATGAGAGGAATTGAGAACTATAAGAGTCTACGTCAATATGCTGCTGTCACAGGTTTGAGGTTCTTGTTTGTGTTTTGAGTCATGTTCTGTTTTAGATTTACCTTTTTTCAGTGACCTTGTTTATTTCTGTTAGTCTTTTCAAATTGTTTCTTAGTTTCTGTTTTTTTATCTGTTCAGTGTAGCATTTTAGGGTTTTGCTTTTTTTTTTCTCCCAATGGTCATATTTCTCCTCAGCTCCCCTGTTTGTCTTGTTACACACCTGTCATTCATCGGTAATCTTCTCCGCTGCTCTCACTCAGTAATCAACTCTCCTTGTATATAATCTTAGTACTCCTTTTCATGCATCTCTGCAGTTCATGTCCTGTCCAAAATGTTGGTCTTACATTTTCAAGCTTTGTTTAGTTTGGGGAGTCAATCTGTCCATCTTAGATCCTCGACAACCAGTGCGATGGTCACACTTCTTTTCTGCTGTTTTACTCCAGACTGAAAGAAGAAATTCTTCTCCTTCAGGTCTAATACAGGTTCTTGTAGCTAGATAGTCCTGCCTTTTTGTCTTTAAAAAAATAGCCATGTGTGCACAGAAAATTGATTTGTAATATTTTTTTGTAATTCAGCATCAGAAGCAGCTCATCTGTCACCCAACTGAGACTCAGGCTCTGCCTTTGCCACTATGAGAGCATCAATAGTGACATTACTATCTGTCTTGTAGCTCCAGGGTATGAACATACAGATTCCCCCTGTGTGTGTGATCTCACACACATTTACAGGACTGCCGCTGGGCAATGGGCATGACCCTGTTGTGTTAACCCAATAGCAAAGCTCCAATAAAACTGATTAGAGAAGTCTTCCTCTGCTGCTCCTGGGCCTTACTGTTGGACTAATGGCGCAAGCAGGCCCCTTAAACTTTCCAACACATTTTCACCAGTATTAAACTACAAGGATGAATGGAGCATCAGGGCCAATAGAGTACCACTGGTAACCCGAGGGAGGAAGAGATTGGTCCTTGTGATTGCTGCTCTACTCTTTCCGCTGTTTCCTTTCCTTGTATCTGAATGCAGTGCACAACATCCTCTCCTCCACTTCATGCTGCAGAGCACAGGAAGGCCAAGCCAGCTGTTCTCCCATTGTCCAGGTGCTTAACAGGATTACTGAGGGGCACAAGGCCAACCTCCTCCACACACACATGCACACGCAGGAACTTTCAGACGCAGTCTTGACCTAAAACTTCAAAGGCAGATGGAGAAGCACAAGGACGCATCATCCCCCGGCTTTATGGATAAGAACTGGGGCTGTGCTCAGCCGAGCGTGCACACACAGTGAGACTGGTTCGCCCAGTAACACACAATGGGTGAAAGCAGTCAGGATAAAATGCACCACTGCAAAATATATACATTCTACTAAATCCTGCATGTAGAACTTCAAGTATAGCAGCTATCTATTAAAAATAAATACTGTATTTCTGTTATTTGGCAGTAGAAGTAGTCAGCCTCTGTTTTCACAAATGTTAACAAGTTGCAAGTGGATAAAAATTAAATGTATTCAGGATAAAATCCCTGACTATGTGGTCATTTTTATCGCCTGCCACCCCCCTTTTCTTTTCCATTTTTCGTATACGTATTTCCTCTTGGCGAAGCATACCTCTTTGGATTTTTATCAGCACACCAGCCGGGTTTAAAAAGGCTTCCCTGTTGTGAATTAACGTGGCTTTAATCTGGCTCCCCACACATGGCGATAAAGAAATGTAAGAGACAGAACATGCATGGTCAGGAGACTACAGATTAGTCATACGCTGCTGAACTCGCAGAGCGGGCTGCGTTGTCGCGTGCCGTCTCACTTCCTGCGTCCAGCTGCTGGTGATACCTTTCTCATCTAAGTCTGACAGAAGGACAAGCCACTGCTTGTGAGGAAGATAAGGAAGTAGCCATTGTTTCTCTGATCCTCCTTGTGCTCACATCTGGTGCTGTTTTGGGCCAGTCAGTGTGCCAGCTACATGTGTGGGTTGAGTGGGGGGCGGTCCAGGAAACAAAAGATTTTGGCAAGAAAAGGCATTTAAAAAAAAAAACTGATGTTCAGGTAAACGCCTTGTTTCATTTCTGTTTATTATTTTAGTAAGTGGAGAAATTGTACTCATGAAACAGTAAACAAAATCTTTTCTGTGCGCCGTTAGAAACTTGTTCTTTTGACAATATTTCAAATCCAGAAATTTATTCGGTGTATTCTCAATGCTATAATTTACAATGGGAGCCTAAGTCCTTGTAATGAATAAGCTCACTATTGATTCAGGGCCACCCCTGTAGAATGGACAGTGGTTGACCTTATAGTCAATATTCAGTGTAGGTTGACAAATGTACAATAAATTGGCAAATACATGATCAATTGTTTTGAGTTCTCTTCTCGCAGTGGGACTTGTACAAGTAATGGTCCAACTCTCCAATGACAAACCTAGGGAGTCCCTAAGGTGTAAATGAACAACATTTGGAAAAAAAAACAAAACTGAATGACATTTGAAAAAATGAAATTACATTAAGCCAAAGCAGAAGTGGTCAAAGTAGAAGTGTCCCTCATCACATTAGAAAAAACAGAATTACATTTATTTTTTTAAAATGGAGTCACATTTTGAAAAAACGGAATCACATTAGAAAAAAATGGAGTCACATTTGAAAATACGGAATCACATTAGGAAAAACATAGAATTACATTTGAAAAAATGGAATCACATTAGAAAAAAACTGAATTATATTAAGCCAAAGCGGAAGTGGCCCTCATCACATTAGAAAAAACAGAATTGCATTTGAAAAAATGGAGTCACATTTGAAAAAACTGAACCACATTAGAAAAAAACAGAATTACATTTGAAAAGAAAATGGAGTCACATTTGAAAAAATGGAATCACATTAGGAAAAAAACAGAATTACATTTGAAAAAAATGGAATCACATTAGAAAAAACTGCATTATATTAAGCCAAAGCGGAAGTGGCCAAAGCACAAGTGTCCCCCATCACATTAGGAAAAACAGAATTACATTTGGAAAAAAAAACAACAAAAAAAACAGAATAACATCAGCAAAACAATAGAATCACATTTGAAAAAATGGAATCACATTAGAAAATACTGAATTACATTAAGCCAAAGCAGAAGTGTCCCTCATCACATTAGAAAAAAACAGAATTACATTTGTAAAAAAATGGAATCACATTAGAAAAAACAGTTACATTTGAAAAAAATGGAATTGCATTTGGAAAAACGGAATTGCATTAAGCCAAACAGGAAGTTTTTTTTTTTTTTTTAACGTTATTAACAACATAAAGCCAAACAACAGAACAATATACCGTACACACTCAACGGAGATACAGTTAGCAGGCTATCCTTTTTAACTATATCTCTGTTGTGTGTGTGTGTGTGTGTGTGTGTGTGTGTGTGTGTGTGTGTGTGTGTGTGTACTGCATATTGTTCTGTTGTTCGGTTTAATGCTGTTAATAAAGTTAAAAAAAAAACTTCCTGTTTGGCTTAGAGTAATTCTGTTTTTTCAAATGTAATTCTGTTTTTTCTGATGTGATTTCAGCCACTTCTGCTTTGGCTTAATGTAATTCTGTTTTTTCTAATGCGATTCTGTTTTTCAAATGCTGTCGTTATATTGTTGTTATAGTTGTGTTTTTTCACATATTATTCTGTTTCGTCAAATGTTGTTCATTTACATCTTAGTGCCACCATACAAACCAGCAAAAATGTCTTCCAATCTAATTGTGCAGGTTCAAAGAGCAAATTGTACAATTCACAAAGTAACTGTTGAACCTTGTTTAAATCTTGCATGTTGGGTTAATCAACTTTAAATTGTCCCTAGGTGTGAGTGTAAGAGTGGTTGTTTGTCTCATTTGTCTCTCTGACCCCTGTGATGCACTGCAACCTGTCCAAGCCATTGTGCCTTGCACATAGTGACTGCAGAAGATGGACACCAGCTCTACGATCTGGAAATAAGAAGGCAAAGAAGATGGATAGATGACTTCTGTTACATTAAGAACACTGAGTTTATCATCGGCTGGTTGAGCAAAAGCTTTAAATCCAAATGGAACTGTTATTTTTATTTTAAATGAGTAAGTTCTTAAATTAAAAGGCTAGGGTTTATAAAGTTTTGTGGAAGATTCAAGATGAAAAATATGCCTAAAAGATGAACTATAACAAACTATGAATTACAGATGAGCAAAAAAGTGTTTTTCAGCTGTTGTGTGCTATTCGTGTATGTATATGTGTGTATGTATGT
>JARVGQ010000804.1:8948120-8970828 GCA_031762355.1 Hypsolebias martinsi | reverse complement strand
ACATACATATTTTAAATGACGTAAACCCACAAAGATATATGATTGATTGTTTGACTGGGTGTGCCTTTACAGCCATGCTGTTGTCCATCCTCTTCCAAAGTAACAAATAAAAAATTTACTGTGCCCCGGTTGGCCATAAAACGGGTTTTACGAGAAGAAGATGACCCATCACACTCATTTCTTCCTGCAATATACAAAACAAAGGATCATAAAAGACCTAAAGTCAGAAAAAGAAGAGCAAGATCCACTTGCATCATTAACAGGATTCAGTTTTTAGACATTGGTGGTCTAAAGTTTAAACTAAATATACAGATGATATATAGAACTATAATGATTGAGCTAAGCCAAAAAGTGATGTTAGAAATGTTTTTTAATTTAATTTGTTGTGAGGCATCCATTTATATTGACACATTTATTACATTAGACTGATAATTATTGGTTCACAGCAGACTGAACACAGAAGGTTTGTTGCACTCACAAAGCTACACCAGCTCTGTTATGACCTCAGAGGTCAAAGGGCAGGTGGATCAGATGGGTGTCTTTACAATGCTAATGAGGACTGTAGAGGAGCAACTTTTCTGAAATGCTCACTCACACAAAAACACATAATGTACATGTTTATATACTGTATATCATTTATAATATCCCACAACTCACTGAATATACCTAATTTTGAAGAACGTAATCCAGGTTTCCACAAATTTGATACACTGACAGAACCTCACTGACCTTCACAAGGCGAGGTCGGTGAACAAAGTCAGGCTTATTCTGGCAGATCCTGATCATCCACTCCATGGTGAGTTCAGGTTGCTTCCATCAGGATGCAGGTGTCTGCTGCCCAGATGTAGAACGAACAGACTGAAAAACTCATTCATCCCTGTAGCGATAAGGCTTCTCAATGAACCGTGATGATTTCTAGACTTGTTATTTTAATGTTTCAGTGTTTTGTCTGGTATAGATATTTTGTGTGTCTACTGACTGTGAAACAAATGGCCCCTCGGGGATGATTTTGTTTTTTAGAATTGCACCGCTCAGGGTGGCTGCATGTTGGAGTAGCTCTCTTACATTCATTCTAAGAGTTTGCTTTTGGAAACTTAAATTCCTCCTTTTCCAGATGTAAGTCACATTTTTTGGATGCTTGTTACCTCTAGTATCAGATGCTGTGCAGCTGGAAGGATTTTTTACTGAAACTGTTTTAGTTTTGGACATTTGTTATGAGGCGTAACCATAGCAACAAGGTTTTTCAACAACTAGGAGCAGCTGATTAACATCTCAAAAGCTCATATAATATCTCAGCTACAGCCTCAAATCTCAAATGAGTTGAAAAGGAGGTGCCGTTGATGCATTCCCGTCTCCTTGCTGGCTGTGCTCGAGTCCCTGACCACTGTGATCCTGGAACTGGCAGGAAACGCAGCTCGTGACAACAGAAGGACTGGGCTCGTCCCCCGGCACCTGCAGCTGGCTGTCCGCAGCGAAAAGGAGCTCGGCAGGCTGATGGGAGGAGTGGCCATTGCTCTGGGAGGAGTTCTGCCCAGCATTCGGGCGGTCCTGTAACCTGGGGGAACCGAGAGGCCAGCCAGGTCTGGGTGGACAGATCGGACGGCATCTGTGGCCAGTTTCTTTGGAACCGATGTGGGATGGACCTTTACAAGAGATCCTTCCTGCCTAATGCCATCAGTATCCAGAGCATCTCTCAATGAAATGAGGACAATGAGTTACAACAACATTTAATTTCCCTTTGGGATTAATAAAGTATTTTTGAATTGAATTGAATTGAAATGGATTTGCTTAACTTAATACATTTAGTCAATTCAATTAGCATATTATGGACAAATAGACATTAATGATGCTAGCAACATTTACTTTCTGATTGAAGAAACCACCCCTTTACAATTGTATTCTGAAAATCATCTCCCAGTGGAGCTCCTGTTAAAATGCTTAGTTGGAAATCTGCTTCCTACCAGACTGTTGGTGTCACTTTGGTGATCTTGGCTGAACTGACCAAGAGGTTTTTGTCTTAATTTGAATTAATGTTTATTTATGTTTTCCTTGCAGCCCTCCTTGCTGTGGTTACTCCCTTTTAAAGCTGCTTGCGTTGAAACCACTGAAAGCCAACACGCTCATCAGACCAATCTACTTACCTGGATCCTCACCTGCCTGCTCACTCTCCACCATTCTTCCCCTTATCCTCCTCCTTCACCCTTTGCCTCAGGCACCAGGACTGGTCAACTCCCCTCCAACATGCAAAATAATAAAAAATAATAATAATAATCTCCCTCCTTTTTCAGACCAGTGGTATACTGAAGACATTGCACATTTCTATACCTGCAACAATAAAACCTTTTTAATGTTTCTTTGCTAAATTTAGCTAATTACAGTACACTAATACAAGAATAGCTAAGAATGATTTGTCTCTAAAGTTTAGTTTGAACTTTAACACAAAGTGCAAATGAATTGTGAAACCCAAGATCATAGTTGGTAAAATTTGTTCTAAACATTTGGGATTTTGTCAACAGAATGTTGCTTTACTCAGCATTTGAATCTGCCTTGCATTTTTTAAAACCTGGATTAATTTAACACACACTTCTCTACAACTCTGTGCTTGAAATATGGTTTTCTATCAGTTATTCACAGTCAATGTGAAAACAATGGAAATGTACATTTGTAGGAATGAAATTGCCGCTCAGTACGACAGGATTGAGTGTGCTAGATTGAGCTCTTCAGGTATTTTTTGTTCTATTATGAGGTAAATATGTACTCGGTAGTTGTTTAATAAAAAAGGACAGATCCTGGGGGGAAAAGATGGAAACTGACAAATCAGAAGTCAAGTCTATGCCTGAAACTATAGCTCTCTGGGAGGTAAAACATTTCTAATTTCTTTGACTTGGTCATGTTTTCAGCAACGTATATAAAAAAAAGTGTCGATTCAAGTCAATTCAGTTTATTTATATAGCACCAAGTCACAACAGAATTGTCTCAGGACACTGAACAGAAACATTAACATACATTAAAAGCCAATTTGTAAAAGTTATCTATCTAAGGAAGCCAGCAGGTTGTGTTGAATCTTCACTTTGCCACAATGTCCCATCCTGAGCTAGCACAAAGGCAACAGTGGAAAGGAAAAACTCAGGACGAGCAGCCAACTGCTTCGACCCGCTCAGGTTTGAGAAGACAGGAAGGAGAAATGGACAAAGAATGGCATGTCCAGGTGAACTTTCTATAGGAGGACAGACAAAAAATACACGTTAAGATAGAAATAATTACAAATTCAAACTACCGGAATTTGTTATTATTAATTTGTACCTATGCATATAAGGAAATATGGTCAATTTGTCCTCTGATAGTTTAAGTCTATCGCACCATAAATAAGGGATAGCTCAGGAAACAAAGCCAACCCTAACTATAGGATTTATCAAAAAGGAAATCTTAAGTCCAGTCTTAAAACTGGACAATGTGTCAGCCTCATGGACAGAAACTGGAACTTGGTTCCACAAGAGAGGAGCCTGATAACTGAAAGATCTTCCTCCCATTCTGCTTTTGGAAACTCTAGGAATCATCAGTAAACCTGCAGTCTGACAGTGAAGTGCTCTGTTAGGAAAATATGGAACAATAAGATCTGTAATATAAAATGGAGCCAGGTTGTTGAGAGCTTTGTAGGTTAGAAGTAGGATTTTGAATTCTATTCTAGATTTGACAGGGGGCCAACGGAGAGAAACTAAAACTGGAGAGATATGATCTCTCCTACAAACTCTCATTAAGTCTCTGGCAGCAGCATTTTGGATTAACTGAAGATTTTTTTTTAAGTTTTTGGACACCCAGATAATAAACCATTGCAATAGTCCATTCTAGATGTGATAAATGCATGAACCAGTTTTCTGTATCATTTTTAGGTCATTAGGAAATTTTAAGAAAAAAACAAATATAAATAACTAAGATTAAGCAAAATGTACTTCCTGGAAATTTTATTCCATTTGAATAAGAACAACAAAACTATTACAGCATGATAATTAGTAAGTTTGCCCAGTTTTATTATCTAATGTATGACATGAAAAAGTTAGCAGTGCTCCCTTTTGTTTTTGTTGTGAAGTATTGACTTATTTTTTTAAAGTAACATGGCTCATTTTGACACTGGTTCTCTCAAAGATAGTAAATGTTTACTGCTCACTTTGACCCTTTTAAAATTGCATTTTTTATTTTTTAACCAATCCAGTAGAGGTCAGGACAGTTTACGACCCAATACCGGGCCTTGTTTTTACAACCGCATTGTATGGGAGGGGAAAACTAGCACTGAAGTCAGAGTTGAGGTTTTTATTGGTACATACAAACAGTAAAAGTCATAACGCTGTCAGGAGCATTTTACAGCACTTTCACTGCTTGTTAAAGACAAATCTGCCTGTCGGAGATTATTGGACTCATGCATGAACTAATGCGGCTCACTTGCACATGCATTTTGTGCCACGTGGTTGTCAAATCCATGTCATTTAAAACTAGTCGGATGCTCTGGAATAAGATCGCTTCTTTCACCTTTCTTTCCTGACGTTATGTGGTGGTTGGCATAGCAACCGTGCAATATGACTGAGCTGATGACAGAAGAGCGCTAAGCAGAGATCTGTCACAGAGGGAGTCTCATATGGTGGAGCTGTGCTATAATGATGTGTGCACTATGAGCGTGTGCACAGACGATCTTCTGCTGTGTCCACAAAAAAAAAAAAAACGAGTGTCATTGTGATTTGACGTGGGAGCTCTCCTATCTCAAGAAATATGACAGAGTTGTCAAGTGTGTATGACAAGTATGCTATACTGATGGCAAACAAAAGAAAAATGAATAAGGTTTCTTTGTTTGGGTGAACTGACTGATTATCAATTCAAAGTGACCTAGAGAGAATCATTCTGCATCAAACACTTCCATTCAAAATATTTGAGATTAAATGAAATGCACTTTTCAGTAAAAGCAGTTTACGTATAAAGCCAGCACGCTGATCACAATCTCTGGTCCTTGCTGTCATTGGATGTCTTCTCCTGTTTATACAGTATGTCTGGAGCTACATTCAGTTTTGGTTTAGAGCTCCATTTCCTTTTTATTTCAGTTCCTTGCATTAAAAAAATTGAAACGGCACTAAATTAGTAATAAAGTTTCAAACTAATGACAGGCACCAAAGTTAATGCGCAATAATCCAGGTGCGAATCCAACAATGTTCCGTCAGGTCATCTGGACGAAACGTCTCAGCAACAAAAGAAACCGTCCAGATGACCTGACTGAACTTTGTTAGATTTATACCTGGATTAATGAGCATGAACTTTGGTGTCATCTGGACGGTTTCTTTTTTTTGCTGAGATGTTTCATCCTTCATCCAAAGGACTTCTTCAGTCGGAGGAGCCATAAACAAACTGGAATCCCACAAACACCAAATCCTATTGTGGAAAAAAAAAACAGTTTGCTGGTGACTGGGGCCTGCCCTCTCCCCCGTCAACTCCTCTAAGGCAACCATGCCAAAATGGTTCAAAACACCAAAGTTCAGGCTCAATAATCCAGGTACAAATCTAAAAATGTTCAGTCAGCTCATTTGGATGGTTCCCTTTTTTGCAGAGATGTTTTGTCCTTCATCCAAAGGACTTCTTCAGTCAAGATTATTGAGCCTGAACTTTGGCGGTTGGAATGAGTTTCTTCTGCTGGGTAGCTGGACTCTCCCTTAGCGATAGGGTGAGAAGTTCAGTTATCTGGGAGAGACTCAGAGTAGAACCGCTGCTCCTCCACATCGAGAGGAGCCAGATGAGGTGGTTCAGCCATCTGGTAAGGATGCTCCCTGGACATCTCCCTCCCCAGGGAAGACCCAGGACACGCTGCAGAGACTATCTCTTGGTTGGCCTGGGAACACTTTGGAATCCTCCTAGAAGAGCTGGAAGAGGTGGCTGTGGAAAAAGACGTCTGGACCTCCCTGCTCAAGCTGCTGCCCCCGAGCTCCAACTTTGGAATAAGCGGAAGATAATGGATGGATGGATGGATGAACTGATTTGGGTGCATTTCCACAGCTTCTCTGAGAGGAGCACCTCAACCACCATTCTTGGATTTATTGTATTTGTTGCTTTCATATAACTTTTCTTTTGTGTGACGAATGGCGCCGCAATACAACATTTTTCCACCACCACTCTTTACAGCTGAGTAAAAAAAAGTACATCAACTACTGCACTGCAGTGCCACCATACTGTTGTAAACAATGTGTAAAAATAATAACAAGAAACTCTGATATCTCTCCCTGTTCAGCCCATATTTTACAAGTGCCTTTTGATTGACAGCAACTCTCTGCTTTTTACATGCCAAGAATAAGAAATGTACCTGAGCGAGCGCTAAGGCAGTCACTTTAAACCAGACAAAAAAAAGTTAGCAACTTGCTCAGAATACATTTCTAAGAATCTCTATTTGTGTGGCAACTAAATGGCCACATTTCCATTTTAATGCCTCCTCAGTTGACAGCTGCTATAAATGTCCTGAAGTGTTGCGGTGGTGAGTAAGACCACTCAAAGCTTTTAGAGAGTCGGTGATAAAACTATGCAGAGCTGTTATTAAAAGTCCAACCATCTAATCATGCTAACTAGAGTCCCCGCTTGATGTAATGAGTCTGAATGACAAGACCAACCGCACTTATAGAAGGCCATTTCCATCAGGTCATTTTGTTTTAGCAGCCTTTCCATATGAATCTCCAGCACTTGCGCTTGCATTTACAGTACCTTTTTAAATCTGTATTTATCAGTTTCCTGCACTTAAAAGAGTAAATTTAGCTGCAAGCATTACTAGTTTTATAGCTCATGGTGTTAATTTATTTTTGTTATCATTAGAATGTCTTAATCTGAGGCAATTAGGGAGGAGACCAGAACCTGAAAGTTGAAGATGGAAAGGATGACTGCCCCCTAGTGGCTGGCTGCATTACCATTTTTAAGCCCCACCCACTTAGACTGAAAACCCGGAAAGACCAGGAAAACTCGGAGTGGACTTTTAGTGGTTTGAGTATTCTCCTATGAATCAAGTGGAATGGATTTGTTCACAAACAGATGGAAACAATCGGCATTTTCAGAACTAAATTAAAAATAGACGTAGATTAAAATAGTGTAGGTGTTTTTTTTTTATTTATTCACACAGTGCTTATCTCCCAACTGTGTTTAAATATCAATTTGTTCCCATATGTTCTAATTAATTTGAGGCTTAAATGTGTGACGTTCTGTGACTGACAGTCTGTTAGCTCGTTGAGAGGGTATGTAGGAGGGACTTTCATATTGGTGGTACAGCCTCAGTCAGTTGCATTTCAAAAGCCGATTTATGGTAGCGTGAGTGCGCAGAGGGACAACTCACTGTGCATTTCGTCGAAATTTAACAAGATAACCACCTAAAAACAATTATTTGTTTGCTCGACATTACAGCAAATGTGTATCTCAGATGAACTTTTATTTTATAAATGCACTTCTCAATGGTCAACTTAGCTGCGTTTCGCCAGGGCAGTGCAGCGAAATGAAGCTGATTTGACGGTTGCTCCAGGCATGATTCAGCTGGACGAAGGTGGCAGATTATGGTAAGCCAGTTGTGTCATTAATAGCCACTTTTACCTATCACATGACACAACGGCATGCCATACTACTCGAGTGCCATCTAGCGGCTGAATATTGTAGTGTTCAATATTTTCAATGTCAGAATGAATGAAAACGGTTATATCTCAGCCAACATTTGGTTTATAAATATGGGGAGGGGGATCCATAAATAAGTCACTTCAGTGTATAAGTGGCAGGGTATGCAAATTAGGCAAAAATGTGTGACTTATAGGCCAGAAAATATGGTAATCCTACATCTCGCAGGACTGCAGCTGTTGGTGATGAAGGGTATTTGTGAGGGCATTTCTAAAATGTACCAAAAGTTCTCTATTTCCTTGTGAGTTGCATGGCCTCTCTTGTGTACGGTAACTATTTTAAATGTATAATTATCTGCAGGACAATTTTTCTCTTAAAATAGAGAAGATTTAAACTCTTTAATATATTTTCTACAACTTGCTTTTGCAATACCAACTCCCAGCAAATTTTTTCACAAGTTAAGGAAAATGTGCAGTTAATTATAATTTTATAGGAAAATTTGTGTATTTTCTTTCTGAACAATTTCAGCCAAGTGAGATACAGCCTTTTAGAATGATCACAACTACAGTGCAACAGTTTGGAAAGTTTGTCATAGATTTTAGTTATTTCTGGGGAGGGATTTCGTAAAGTCACCATTTTGATTTTCCTCTGCTCTATTTTATAAAACTGGAACAAACTGCTATTTTGATTAAAATATCTAAAAATGTTAATTTAAATCATAAGGAAAGCTCGTTGTTTTTCACATCATGCATATTACCAGAGTTCATACTTCAAAAACGCTGATAACAAACTGACCAAATAATGACCAGCAAATGGAACCATTAATTTATGCCCACTTTAATGGATGTAATCTCAGTCAGCTCTTCAAAAGGGAATTTTCGCCAAAACCTAAGGATTTCATCTTGTGTCTGTTCATTAATTAAACTGCATGTTTTGAGTAAATCATAGCACAGAAACACTTTTTTGGTTTGACTATAAAACTGATAAATGCCATAACTGTATAAATACAGTCACATTGTGTGTGTTTTAATAATAAACAGTCCATTTTAGTAAAGATAATTACATTCTCAAAATCTTAGAATGACCTATTTTTGGCTGGTGGTGCCAAAAGCATCTCAAAACACTTCTGTATGGTGAAAGTAGGACATTTAACGTCTTTTATTTTATGCTATGAAAAGAACTAAGGTTAAAGGTGCAGAGTACAAATGAAGCGAGTGAGGACCATTAAGAAAAATGAAAGAATATGCAGTCAGCATGAGCGTGGGGGAAACAAAAAGCATTGATCAAGAAATAGAGCAGTGCTTGTCTCTCTCTGTGCATGACAAATAGAGCCACAGCTTCAGTATCTAGTACAGTATATATTTATATATGTTGTCTTCTGCCTGAGCTTGTCGTGCTTCCTTGCTTTCAGTGCATGACAATCATCCAGAGTGCTCAAACAAAAACACACGAAACAACTCCCTGCCAAGACTTCAGCACAAAACCTCAGACGTCAACAAGAACTTAACCAGATTATGATGGTTTATGATAATTTTCTGTAGGGTTGACTTTTTTTTTGTTGAAACTGTCAAGTTTCAAGTTTAGTTTGACACAGAAGTACAAAAACAATAAAAAAGTGTTTTAGCCCTAACAATATAGAATCTGGAGAAAGATCAATTATGCCCTTTTAAAGAGACTAACTGGGATTTATGTCTCTGGTCAGAAGCCTTTGTGTCTTTTAGCTGTCATTGTTCATAAACCTTGAGTTGTACAGTCAAATAAACACTAAGATTACCTACAAAACCTTTGTTTTTGATGGATGCAAAGCTAAACAACCTGCATTTTAAAAAATCTCTTTTGGTGTTTTGCACAAATGAACTTTGTTGACTATGATCATCACATGAACGACCAAAAACAGTGCAAGTAAGGAATGCAATCTTAATGTGCACAGAAAAACCATAATAAACATTATTTAATAACTTTTTTATTTTATTTATTATTTTAACTATTCTTTTAGCTACCAAAGTAGAATAGAATAAGAAACTATTACTTATCAAATCTTTGCCTTTATTTTTATATTGTTGGATCGACAAATGTGGTCGGCTACTCTGAGCAGGAGATTAGAGAAATTTTTATTTTACAGTTTGAACAACAAAAAAACTTAGTTGATTTTAGCCTATTTGTTTATCGATAGGGTTCAGCCAAAAACTTAGTTAGGTTTAGGGTTTGGTTGTTGCTATCAGCACATTTTTGATAAACAGCAGTCCTAAATTGGTTAAATACTGTATTACAACAACTGCTAATTGGTTATATCGTATTACAATTAATTGGTTAAATGTTGTATTACAGCAAGTGATGATTGGTTATATCGTATTACAATTGATAATTGATTAAATATCATATTACAACAATTGGTAATTGGTTATATCATATTACAATTGATAATTGGTTAAATAAAATATTAAAACAATTGATAATTAGTTATATCATATTACAATTAATTGGTTAAATATTGTATTGCAGCAATTCATAGTTGGTTATATTGTATTACAATTAACTGGTTAAATATTGTATTACATCAACTGATAATTGGATAAATATTGTATTACAGCAATTGATAATTGGTTAAATATTGCATTGTATTGATTAAGCTATTTGTTCAATTTAACAGCGATAATCAGATCTGCAGGACTTTGCCATTATTATATTTTGGGTCAGAAACTGAAAGGTTTAGGAACAATTTAAGTTTATTTCTTTTAACAATTTGCAGTTAAAAACAATGCTAAGTGTTGTGGCTGTACTCTGTCAACGATACTATATAAAAAAAACAGGTGACCAGAGTTCAAAGAGCTAAATGTTAGCTCATTTTTTTTGTATTCCTCACATGATTTTTAAATTACATTAAATAATTGAAGTTGAATCTGTTTTACTGTTTTGTTAATGGTTATCTGGAAACATTTAGGCTTTCTTTCGCCATTATGAAGCATTAAAAAGAAATGCAAACATTTAGCAATCTAATCTTTAAGCCAAACTGAGCTAGCAGGCTGCACATGGTGGGTTCAGCAGTTGCAGTTCTTTGTTGTTTTATTGTCTACAGGGTTGCCAGATAAGAAAAGACGAATGAGTGTGATGGGGCATTAAAACTATGTTTTGACGAAAACAGTCGTAAGGGGGGAGTGAAAGTGCACAATTTTCTGTGGTGGTGGGTGTCAGTGTAATGTGTATCATTTACCCTCATCATGATCAATAACTCTCCTGCAGGAATGCTCTGCAATGTCCTTCTCCTGTTCTGTTTTTGTGATGTGTGATATTAACGGTCTCATGTCATCACTCTTACTGTGACCAGTCAGTGAGGAACAGAAAGAACTGTTTTTTTTAATCCTCAGTGGCTGATTGATATGATATAGATATGACAGAGTTGATATGATTTGGTGTCGTGTCTTCAAGCAGAGCCCTCGACTCAGATCCACTTCCTGTCTGCAGCAGACCTTTGGATGGCGACTCGGACATGGAGGGGAGGGGATGAGGACTGGGCCGGAGATTATTCTATGCAACTAATGACTGTTTCAGGAAGTTAGAGCAGGTCAGGGTTTCACACGGATGAGAGCACTGAAGAGTGCAGTCTTGTATTTTGCATGTTCTGTGAATGTTGCACTGCTCTCCAAAGCTTTGTAAAGAAATCTGAAGTACACCTTGGTCTGTTCTGGTAATCTCATTTTTCCATGACAGTGGGGGTGGTGTAATTATTGACAAAAGTGCAATTAGGAGAAAAGGGGGATGATCTCTTAGCGTGCACATGGACTTTTTTGACAAAATGTGGGCATTTGCTTGTATAAAAATGAGTTTTTCTTTCCTGTACATTTAATTGCGAAAATTGTTGTATATCATCTAAACCAAGACTTTGCATAATTCTTATATTTGGCAACACGTTGTTTTAAGCATTTGTGCTTCAGCTTTCAGTTTCACAATCTTTAAAACTCTCTGATCCAGTACGGTGTGGCTTAAGATTGAATAAAATGAATTTTCACATGGTGTTATGAAAGAAATGACAAACTGCAATAACCGAGCTGTGTTCATTTTGCAGCCTTAGATTTTATATGCTGGTGAAAACGGTGTCCTCACCTCAGGTCAAATAAAAGATCTCATTTTCTTGAGCTGAAAACAGCAATGTGTGATACCGAGGTACAAATAAATCCTTTAAGGATATAACACCGTTCAATAAGCTTTTACATGTCGCAGTTTTAAAATGCTTCCATCAGCCATGGCTGGGTTTTACACAGCCTCTGGGCTTTGCACAAGCTAATATAAATTAATGCTGTGAGAAAAACGTGTCTTTATAAAAACTTTTGTCCTATACATAAGAAAATTATATGCAGCCTTACAACTTATAGTGTCAAAGGGACCAGCCTTTAAAACAAATAAAAACAATTTAAACTACTAGTAAAGAACATTAATAACAAAAATAATAATAACTAGAGAAATTGCATTTCCTGTGAAAATACAGTGTGAATGCTTAATGCAGAAAAAGAAATGCTGAAAAACAGCTGAAATGAGCTAAAAAATCATTCTGAAATGTAGCAGAAATGAAAGAACAAGTCAGTATTTGCAGAAGAAAGCAGGAAGTGCACATATTTGCTGAATTAGTTTTAAATAAGCAGAAATGAGAACAATAATTAGGAAAGCAAAAAAAAATTAAAGTAGAAAACAAATGGCTGAAAAGTAGCTGAAAAGTCAGAAGCTTAAATCAACAGAAGGAAGCAGAAAGAGCTTAAATTAGCAACAAAAAGTGGAATTAGCTGAAAAAGCTAAAATGAGCATAAAACAGCTAAATAATAACTGACACCAGCAGAAATAAATTGAAATGAGCACAAGCTGAAATGAGCAAAAAATAAGTTAATTAGGATAAAAGTAGCAAAGATTATCATGAAGAGCTTGAATTTATCTGAAAGCAGCTAGAATAAGCTAAAAAGGTAGCTGAAAAGTTAACAAGCTTAAATTAGCATGAGAAAGCAAAAAGAACACATTTGCCCAGTTAGGCTGACAGAAGTACAAATGAGCACAAAAAAGTGGAAATTATCTGAAAAAAGCTGAAATGAGCAAAAACAGCTGAAAGTAGCTACTTTGTAAAAAGGCAGAAAGAAGCTAAAATTACAAGAATGTGGAGAGAGCACATTTTTTGCTGAATTATGCTGAAAAAAGTTGAAATGAGTGCAAAAAATGTGGAATTAGCTGACAAAGCTTAAATTAGCATGAAATGGCTATATTGTAGTTGCAATAGTAGAAAAAGATTAAACGTGCAGAAATGAGCTGAAAGGAGCATAACAAGCTGAAATTACTTTGTAGCAGAAAGAAGTTAGACAAAGAACAGAAATGTAGTAGTTAGCAGAAAGAATCTGAAAGGAGCACAAAACAGCTGGAAAAAAACAGGGGAAAGTAGCTGATAAAATGTTTAAATTTGCACATGGAAGCTGAAAGAAGCTGAACCAGAACAAAACGTGAAAGGAGCAGTAAAAGGTTGTGAACAGATTTAAAGATTTGAAGGATGTAAATTAGCTCCGTTCATTTTTATGAGAGAAAAAAAAAGGCACAAAAGGCTAAATATTTCAACAAGCTAAAGCTGCACCAATACCAAAAGTCAAAGCGAAATTGTCCTGAAAGAGCTGAATGTTTTTTTTTAATTTATTTATCATTTGTTGAAATAGCTTGAAAACTGCGGGAAGAGAATCGTTTCGAAAAATGTACAGAAGAAAAATGAATCACAATAGTGCGAATGCTTCATAAACATTCACACAATAATACCTGAACGTCTTCATTAAAGAAGTAGATTTTAATCAAACTTACTTATTGTTCTTTTTTGAGGGATTATCTTATAGAAACAGAAAAGCACACTTTAATCAAAAACACCAGCTAACTGAGCTGGATATACATTCCCTGTCTGTAAATTATGCACACAGTATACACTCATACTTCAAAAGACAGAGCCATGAATAATGAGTCAAGCCAAAAACACAGATTTCACCACAGCTCTGATGTACTCCCTTGAAGGCTTTTTCTTCAAGGTAATTTTAAATATGATTCTCTTTGTGGTAAAATCTGGAAATTTGCACAGTAATTTAGTGCATTTATTATGCCATTATTAATAGGAAAATGCACTACACATTACGACAGCACTCTGTCATGCTCGTTTTGAAAGAACAATTTCTTTTCCATTAGAAAAGTAATTTTACTGGGGTTTTTTTTCCCCTTCGCATATTTTTAATTTGTGCCCACTGTTAAGGGTTTAGAGCAACCTTGTTTGAAGATTCAGCTCTGAAGCTGCTTTGTCTGATGGAGATGTGTGCTGTTTGTTTTCTAACATCCTTGTAGAGGGGACCTGTTGACCCATCTGTTCTGCCACTGATTATCTTTTCAATGGCAGAGGAAAATATGTTGCTCATTACAAGCAGCGGAGATTGATTGTGGCCTTCTTGCCTCGGCGCAGTGAGCCTGATTGGCCGGCAGCAGAGATAATTGCAAGTCTTGTTGTCTGATCAACCACTTCTCATAGTAGTCTTTTTCATTTGGCTGCCTACACGGATCCCAAAGCTTTCATCAGGCTCGGGTCTTCAGGTCACACTTTCCATTCTTCACTACTCATGCTAATATCCTCCTTGGAACAATGCTTTCTATCTTTAGTTGAAGCAAACGTTTCAAATATTATTCATAAAATAACAGAAGTGTACTACAAAAAAAAAATGTGCACCTAAATCTGTAATCAAATCAGCCATGAATGTGAAGCCATGGTATGTAAATGAGCTTCATAGTTTTTGGTTCCCTTTAGCTGATCTGTCCAGATGCTTCTCCTAATTACGAACCGTTTCAAACAAATTCAGTCATCACAGTGCGGTGAATGCAATTCAGTGAGTATGTGGCACATCTGTATTCACAGGATGGTTCCTTCATCTGAAAACAAATGCCTTAAAAAGTATGTGGCAGTGTTTAAAACCATGGATGAAGCCGCTGGCGTCACATTGTGTTCACCGAGTTGGAAAGAGGATACATATGAACTTGACCATACTTTTTGTTTTAAACCGACTGACTGGAAATTAGATCTGAAATGGCAACGTGTTCCTTCATCCCTTTTCTTCCCATTTATTACTAATAACCATAATCACTCATCGTTACGTTTAGTGCTCGCCAAACTCTGCTGTAATTGGGGTCATCTTAAAGGTGAAAGGTCATTCTATAATTTTCAAGCTCTGGCTGTGATTTAATACCACAAGGGTATTGTATAAGCCAATGAGAAACCATAACACAGGTACGTGTTATCCGAATTTAAAAAGTTTTTTTTTTAAGATGGCTCAGATAAAGGTTAAAAAAAACGTTTTTATCTATTGGTTGACTTTATGTATTTCTAAATGTTTTAGGTGGGGATGTAACAATGTCAATGAGTCGATGGCAATGCGAGTTTCTCTTCAGAAGAGTTGCCAATATTTAAACAAGCACCTTATACTGAAACTTTTTCTATTTGTTTAGAATAGCAACGGTTAGTTACGAAGAGCTAAGAACAATGAAGGAAAAGATGAACCGGCCTTTTACTTTTGGTTTTCCAATCAATACTTTTAGAGACGTTTGCATTGAGAGTACAGCAATGTATCACTGCCTGACCTCATTAGCCTTAAGCCCGTGCTCTCTCACCTTTAACCTCATCCCATCCTACACACATGAGTTCCACTGTTACTTCACAATTGTGACTATTATAACTTTTGCACACAACTAAAGCTATTTGCTAGACATAGGAGACTGAAAAGACAGTCTTCTTTAAATATTTGTTTGGTGGTGTAGTTATGTACCAAATTTTTAAATTTCATTTGACAGTATTATGTGTACTGTACAGCACATTGGTCCTGCATTTAAAGTGCTCTATAAATGAAGCTGGTATGGAGGTATGGTATGGTATAATGGACTTAATTGGCAAAGCTGTTGATCTACTGCTTTCTTTAGTGTTCAGGAACATGAGAAATGGGTTTGAGAATCACACCTGACAAAAAGGAGTCTGAAGTCAATGGGTAAGACTTTTCCTGAACCAGGGGTTAATGACTTGTTAAGACTGGGTATTGTTTAAGTCAGCTTTTTGAGAATGGCTTATTGTGAACCACACACATTTTGTGAAAGTCTGTATTGGCACAAATAATCTAGAGCTGGATGAGGTCTCTGTAGTGATCAGACTTTAAGTCATTCTGTAGTAAAGGATCGTGGTTTTGTGGAGTTAGAAGAAAAAATATAAACCTTAACCATCTGTTGGCCTACCTGGAAGGTATAGGCCCACATATGTATTTCTGTTATACATACATTCTCTAATAGTCGATGTTTGCTCATTTCAGTCCTTTTTAGTATATCTGTCAGAACACAACATAGGTCTCTGGGAACAATGGAATCCTAGACAACTTGGCAAATTCACTACTTTGTGTGATGAGAATGGTTGAAAATCCCAACCGCAATGACTTTAGCACTATCCAGCCTTGATTGGACCCTGACAACATTGCACTTAAGCTTAAAGGTATAAATATGCATTACTGGGTGAAAATGGTAAAGTCGAATTAAAAACAAGCTCTTTGTCAAGGGAAAATCACTAGCCTGGCTAAAATAATCATTTCAGGAATGGCATGGTGATTTCAGCGTTGGAGTGTTGCTGCATTGAAGGGTTTTATAGCACATTTCAGGTTTTAAATAGGACTATTTGCGATAAACCCTGTCTTTGAATGTGGGGTCAAAGAGTACACAGAATGCTGGCTAACATTGTGTTGAGATTTCAGCTTGTACTGGGTCTTCCCTCACCCCTGTTCTTTTTTCTTATGGAGCTGTGGGCTCACTGAAATGCTGATCTCACACTTCCTGGTTTTATCTCAATCCTGCTCCAGCTGTCTCACTTAGTCCAGTGATCTCATCAACTGCATTGTAAGATCAGCTCAGTTCATCTGTCACCTGACCCTATAGTCATACTGTTGAGCACATGACTACACAATTGTGCTTCTGTTTATTTCTGTGATTTCTAGACATTTTGTTGATACTCACCCAAGCAGAACTATATGCTAGAAATTTACTTAACTGCCTGCCCACTTTCCAGTTGCAACCTCTTCTACTCCTTGGACATCTGGATCCTAATTCCTTTTATATAAAAGAGAACAAAAGACAGAAAACAAGGACTTTTAAAGAGTATATTTGCAAATGTTCATCTCCTGAAATGCCATGTATTTCCAATTATTCATTGCCTCTTTAGTGCTGACACTCCAAGACCATTGTCAACTAGATAAATATTGTAAATTAAACATTCAAACGTGTCTTCTGTGGAAGTTTCTTGTCAGCAATTGATTTTATTTGAAGCCCATATTTGACAGGCCGTTATTTAACTCAAACTTGGAAAGCTGCTAGCATGGCTGTAAATTGTTCTTTTGGGGATTATTTGGGGGGAAATGTGCCATTTAAAACTTGAGTCTTTGAAAAGGATTTCAACAAAACATTTTTTTCTTACATGTCTTGTGACAACTAAATTTAAGATGTAAAAACTGAACCAGCTTAATATTTGACAACCTTTATCTTGAAAAAATTCCAGCCCAACTAAACCGAATGCAACGCGTAATCGATGTTCGAAGAAAAGACTTATAGAGGGTTTTCCCTTCAAACGGATGATGTTGGCAACTAATCTGCTCTCACAGGGGAACTCTGGTCACATCAGCAAGGCTTATAGACTCTGCTAATTTATGTGATGTCTCAAACAATGGAGGCTTCACTGTGCAATCCATCAATGACTAATGCAAGGGTGCCAGATCTCTTCCAATAAGAACTGACAGAACATGGTATCTATTGTTCGGGAGGTGTTCCTTATATTATGATAATGAGGTCCGCTTTTGCATGTGCATGTCAAACTTGTCAAACCTGTATTCACAATTTTTTTTTTATAAAAGAACGCATTAAGATAAAGCAAAGATCAAGAAAAACGGTTAATTTATTTAAGAAGACAATCCTTTTACGGTATAACGCTGAGCCTTTCTGAGACAAAAAGAAGCATTTCTGAATAGATAAGCTAAATTTTCCTCTTGGGGAGCCTTTACCAAATCTTTGGTAGATCTCACAATGTCATCATGTTTTTCAGAAGACTATTAGTAACAGAACACAGACATTTTTTCCAACCTTTTTTTTTGCTCAAATGTGATTAATTGAGTGGCATTAATACATGACAAGAGCATGCTGAGTGAAACTAGCAGATTGCTGCTGTAGACTCAGAACTTCCTAAAATGCAATTCAAACATCTGCCAAGTTGTTCATTTTAGCACCCAACTGTGGCACAGTCTGCAATCCGCTGTACCTCCCTCCTGTGGGGTTTTGACAATTGACAGATGGCTGCAAAAGACACACTGTCCAAGTGTGTGTTTGTGTGCATGTCTGTACCCATCTGTCTGTATGGAGACATTTCACTGCATATGAGCAAACAAATTTGTGTACTTGTCTACATATTTGCATGTAGCATCAGACAAGTGGTGCATGTGATACTGATATGACTTCTTTTTGATATCAACACGGCTCACGGCACAAGTGAAACTGAAGCTTTGGTAAGAGTGCCACTGGTTGCAGTTCCTCTCCAAGATGGCTGCTAACTGCCACCAGCTGTCAACCATACACCTGATGAGGAACTGCTCCACTTAAGGCTGCAGTCGAGTGCTACTCTTCACTAGGGCATTGTACTTTTCTCACTATTTATGCCTCTGGCCAGTATTACAACATTCAAATTGAGATCCTTATTTTGCTCTTGTGTCCACAGTCATGCTGCCTCCTCAGGTCCCATCCAGTCCTGGTTCTGCCTCTGGTCCTGTCCTCGTTCCTCATGTTCTGCCCTCCAGCCACTTGCCTGCCTGGTCTGCCTTGCCTGCCCTGCCTGGTCCTTCATCTCTGGAGCTCCTTTCAGATTCCACTCGGTGCCACATTACAGCGTCCAAACATGTAAGAGAAACAAATTAACATTTGGTTCTTTTTTTTTCTTCTCACAGGCTCTGGGATGAGGCACACACATTCTCTTCCGTCTCCTTGTTCTCCTCCTGCTTTTTGGTCTTTGTCTGTGTATCAGAGCAGCTGCTATTTTTATACATCTTCCGAAATGAAAATTATTGTTTTGGATCCGACCAACTGGATTTTTGACGCAAATGACAAAATATTTTGAACAATGCGACAGGGTCCTGGATAACCCTCATCTGCTCGGACGACACATGCAGCTGAATGTATCTCTGGGGACGTGGAATGTAATGTGTCTACCTCTGCTATCGATCGAGGATGCCAAAATTGCATATAATTGGATTTATGATAATAGGTTACTTGTTTTTGGAATTGTCCGGTTCCTGGTTTATCAACGTACAAAGAAGATGGCCGCAGCTAATCTGGCCTGGTCAGGCTGCTGCCTATGTGAAGGTTTGGTTCATGCTTTGAGGACTCAAAATCAGCTGATTTACGAGCTAAACTGTAAGACGGAAGTGATTTGAATCTCAGGCCACCTCCAGCTTTGGGACTCGTCAGCATGAAAACAACCTTGAAGAGGCTCATAAGCACGGACCAGTAGAATGCACCCTTATCTGGCCATGTTGGATCTTGAAAGTACCAGTAAAGACTCAAGGCTGACAAGAAAAAATAATCTGCCTGAATAAATCAACAATTGTGGCTTATCTGAATCTGACGAAAGACGCCAACTTATCAATTTCTCCTGGGAACTATGTAAACTAAGGAAAAGCTTTGTCTATCAGAACTGTGCTGGCTGACCATCATCTTATCAGGAAAATGGACTATCTGGAAGTGCTTCGTGGACCGCTTCGTTGTCAAATGCATATGTAACGTGTTCATAAATGTGCTTGCTGGCAGTTTTTTTTTTTTTTTGTCTTAAATCATGTCCTGATAGGACAACATGTAAAGAGCGCTTTTCTTTTTTTTGTAATGCCACTATCCTCTCCTCATGGATTTATCTTTTTTTTTTTCAATCTAAAAAATGTATTCTGAACAGGATAAGAAGGCCACGCTATATAGCAGCAGCTACGTGCACTCCGCCCATCTTTTGGACGACATATGGACATATTCTCGTTGTATCTCGGTACAATGATAATAAAGCTTATTCTGATCAGCCCAGACCCACCTGAGTCCTGACCCTGTCCTTCCGCCCCAGGAGCTCCAAGAGATTGATTGTACATAATGCCCACTGTAAATAATAAACAGTTATTTTTTTCTAAATCCTGAGTCTTGCCTTGTTCTGGGTCTTGTAAAAATCTGGGTTCCTCGAGTCACAGCAGCTTTGAGGTAAACGTTGAACTGACATGAAAACAAATGTTTTGCAGTCACAAATATTAACACATACTGGGAGGGAGATAATTAGCACAACAAGACATAAAATAACCTATTTGGTTTCATACTTAACAAAACATGCATTTTTCTTAATTGCAACTGGATTCTATATGGTGTTAAGAAATTAAAGATGCAGGTGAAAAGATTTTTGCCACGGGGAGAGAACATTAAAAAACTGCAAAGTTTAGTCTTTGAACAGCAGCCCAAAGCAATAGGAGGCCCATTAGCATTTTTCACTTACTTAGCATAAATTGACGTCTCCCTTGCTTTGAGCTAAGACGACTCATTAAAAATGCACCCGTCTTAGTTAAAGATAACATGTTCACTCATTCCGACAGGGACGTTTCACCTTTTATAGGTAATCCCAGCAAACTCGAATATACTACAAATAGCAACATGTTTCGTGACGTTGCAGTGACTACAGTAACTTAGAGGAATTTTATTGCTTGTACACGACAAAACCAATCAATCAGTTTTGGAGTGCAGTTCAGTAATTTTCTTATAAAGAACTTCTGTGAAAATAATAGTCTGCTGTTTCACAAGTAAAACTTTAATTTAGTCAAAAATCTCAGATCAAGAAGCTTAAGCATGAGATTAAATATCGCAGACAAGGTCTGCATGGCGGGAATTTCATTGCATTCTGTGGCACCAATGAAATCCCAATCCAAACAAAAGATTGGGATTTCATTGTCACTTTTCTCCTAATTACATTGCACTGATTTGACTATTGGACTTACTTCTCAAAAGAGAGGAATCCCAAGAGACAACAATTACAGACATAAAAAAGACTAAAGTCATGCAATAAGCTATTTAAAGTATAGATCAAAGGGGCAAGTACCAGATGTATCTAGGTTATCACTGAAATGGCATCTGCAAACAATATATATGTGTAGTAATATAACTCTCTGAGAAATGGATACTTTTATGTATTTTTAAGCAACATTCTTATCAGGATCTGTATATTTTTGTTGTTTTTGGTAGCTTTTTTTTTTTTTGTATTTTGGTGTCAGTTATCCTGTATTATTCTCATGATGTTTACTGTCTGTATTTTTCATTGTGTTCAGTTGTCTCTCCATGTTTCATCACATTCAGTACTTCTTCACATCAGCCTCTGCTCCTCCCACTCCAACCTGTTCTCCATTCTTATTAGTCTCAGATTCAGCCACTTACCTCCTCAATCCGTCTTTTTAGTCCTTCAGCTTTTATCCACTTGCAGACTGCCTGTGTGCTCCATGCCTGTTCTCCTCGTGTCTCCAAATTTCTTTTTGTCTTCTTATTGCTGCTATGTCAGCCTGTTTGTTTTACCCTGGATTGTTAGCCTGCATTGCCAACTTGTTAATTAGAAATACAGACACAGTGATCTGCTGGTCTTATAGTAATAATTTATCAACTTGTTCCCATTTTCTGCTGTTTGTCTCTATTTTGTTCAGAATCCCCTTCCACTAGCGACCAGCGGAGCTCTCGTTCAACTACCCCTGAACTACCTATGGGATCCACACCAGGACCAGCTCAACACTGGCCCCCTTCAACATCAGTCTCATCCTGCATGCTGCAGCATTTTCTCACAGGTAAATATGCTGTAAGTTTCAAATATTTTCTTAGTACCGTTGGCAATTATGTCCACATTGTTGTAGATTTTAATTTAATTTAGTTATAACATATGAGTTTGTGTTGGTGTCAGCTATTCAGAAAAAGAAAGGGCACCATGGTCAAAGTTTACAATGCGACACCGTTTGGTCCACACATAAAACATCCTTCATGGTGAGTGACAGATTTATGGTTATGATTTTATCTTTCCAGTTGGAGGTAAAATTTTATAGTAGACAAGAAGATAAATTCTCTTGCAATGGTGAAAGTGACTGCATGCGTTGCAACAAGATATGAGATGAGCTCTTCGTGCAGTACCGCTAACGTCTCTTGGTATAATGAGCATCTAAAATAATGATTGTGTCTGAGGAAACACTTGAGTCCTAATTGCCTGATGCAATCCAACAGCCTTCCTGACACGACTGTGAGCATCTGAGTTTAATTTGTCTGACTGTCAGGAAGTAAAAAGGCCAAATCCCTAGAGCTGCCTTTTCAAACGAAGACAAAAGATGTAACGGTGCATAAACATCAAGACAACACAGAGGTCTAATCTCACTGCACATCTGCTCCCACTTCAAATTCACATGAAGACCGTGTTTTAGTATTTTGAAGATGACAAGGCTCCCACTTAGCTCTATCAGTGTGGTAAGAAAAGTCAGAACAGGATGTTTTTGGAGGCACACCTTTGAACTCTAACTAAACCTAAATGTGTTCTTTTTTTTCTACTTCCCTGCCATCTCTTGTCTGTACCTGTAGGCAAATCAACCTATTGAATGGAAACATGAACTAAATCCTGCTCTCATTTTGAGGCTGTGAGAAGGAATGGGGGTAGATTTCCCTCAGTTTTGCCATTTTTGAAGGAAATTCCAAAACCAAAACTTTCTTCTCAAAATTATGTTCTTTCTTGATTTAATTTTTAAAATGATTTCTGCACAGTTTTTGCTTTCATCTTCAGTTCCTTTCTCTCGAATTTACACATCCAGCATTCCTCTTTGATCATCCCGACAGCCATATGTAATGGCCTGCTGTTTGACAGATTAGTACTGATATCTCATCTTGAGGAAACTCAGAGTTTAGAGCATAATTCTTGGACTATCCATCCATCCATCCATCCATCCATCCATCCATCCATCCATCCATCCATCCATCCATCCATCATCTTTACCCGCTT
>JARVGQ010000804.1:8923820-8934929 GCA_031762355.1 Hypsolebias martinsi | reverse complement strand
GCAGCTACAGCGTGCGCTCTCAGGACATGATTACCTGCAGTGTTCCCTCAGTGAGGACTGAACTTGGCAAAAGGGCCCTCTCCGCTCCTGTTTCCTGGAATATCTTGCAAAAAGGTCTGAAGCTCTCGACCTTGACATTTCGAAGTGGCTTCAAACATCTGTTAAGTTCCTGGCAAAACCAATGCAAACATGTTCCTGTTTTTAGTTTTCTACATCGCCTTACAACCTGTTTTTATGTATTTATTTATTCATTTTTACATCTTTTAAATACCATTTTATTTTTACTTATTCTCAATTTGTATGCATCCTTTATGATTGTCTTTTGTTGTCTTTGTTATCCACTGTTGTCATTACTTTTTGTTTTTAAAAAAATCAGGTCTCTTTTGTAAATGAGTCCCCGAGGCTCAATGAGACTAACCTGTATAACGGTTGAATGAGAATTCAACCTTTATACAGGTTAGTCTCATTGAGTCACGAAGACTCATTTACAAGAGATACTTCTATTTATTCTTCTTTATTTATTCTTCTTCAAGATATTTCTTTACCAAGTTTTCTTTCAAGAGAGATGTGCATCGACCAAAATTCCCAAGTATTTGTAGAAATCGACAAACTCAATAGGAACACCATTCGTCAATAAGATAGAAGGAAGGACTGCTGGTACCGACTTCCTGTTTGAAAACTACATCCTTTTGGTTTTATCAGCATTTAGCACAGTTGGAGATGGAACAAATCTGACTGAATGATGCTGCTGATTGCAGACTGTAAAAGCTGGGAAACCTTAGCAACTGATTTAACTCGACAATAAACAACTGTGTTGTCAAGATAGAAATGTAAGGATGCATCAGGGATGATCAAACCTTGTGTAGATTGTGAAAAGGGTGGGACCGAACACTGAGCCTTGTGGTACACCGTTATTGACAGTTAAATAGCTGGAAGGCTACCATTATGTTGAAAACATTGCCTTCGATCTAATGCTACAGATTACGAATGCTGTACAAAAAGCGCAAGTTTAAAGTGCTCATCTGCTCCCATGTTCACTAAAGTTTCATTTAGACGTCCAGAGAACCTCACTGCCTCGTGTGTCACATTTAAAACCTTCCCCCAGCCCTGTCATCTGCACAGATAATGAATGGTCCAGTGTGTTTTTTTAAACTCTGCCAAAAGGTACTCAATATCCAGTGTTGTGGATCTTGTTTGCTAACTAACAAAAGATGCTTTTTGTGAAAGCAGGCTCGTTTTAATTTTATATTATTTTAAAGAGCCCAAAGCTGCTTTTGGTTCCACTCTTGATTTTTTATGTCTTTTTAACATCCAGGGCCGCGAGTCTCAGTGTGATTATGTGGGTCGTGGTTTGCAAATTCAAAACTGGGTCAAAACGCTTTCACGTACTTATCCAGGTACCAATGAGTTCACAACCGCAGCGTGCTCATTTCTCCTTTTGAGTTTTGAAGACGATGCAAAGTGGTGGGCAAATCTAACAACGTCTTCAGTTTGGAGGAAAAACTCCTGATTGATGTGCGTTTTATTTCCTCTACTGGTTCACAACGACAGCATTGTGACCAAAAGGAACAGTTGTAGAGCTTAAAGTGCCGCTGTCTGTTCCTCCGTTTGTACGACCTGCACCCCGCCCACCCGTGTCCACTCACTGATAACGCCCAAGTAACTGAAAGCATTCTGATTTTCCTCACAGCTCCAACTCGGTACAACCGTTTCAGTGACACTAACGATGAATGAATGAATTGTACAGGATCAGGTATTTGTGTTAATTTACTCCAGAATGCTTCTCGTGGTGACACTTCATCCCTGGGTATGTGAGGTTGGATTAATTTTTAATGCTGGGCGCCTTTGTGTTTTATTTGGGTACTAGCTGTGTACAGGTGACTAACAAGAGTAGTGTCTTTTTCACAGTTTTACCACGTGTATTAAAATGAAATAATCTTTTAACTTTTGGGATACATTCTTTTTTTTTAAGTCAAAACATTTTAAGATGGCTCGTTTCTGGTGTTAAATTCTAGGAGTTTTAGCTATTTCTGTTTGATTTTTATTTTCCAACTTCGACATATTGTCCTGATCTTAAAGCAGTTTTAATCATATGATAATATAAGATTCTATAGTCGAGTGTTTCCTGTCAGCCAGCGCATTGTTCTCACTTGTCTGATTCGAATTCTGGTAAATGTTGAATGTGTGAAGAAATGCTCTGCAGGAGTTTTGCTGGTTTATTTGGACTTTGTGCTGCTGGATATTTAAAATGCATTTCCCTTCAGAAACAGTGTCCAACACGCTGTAAACATTATGGTTTTATACCCAACTTTTATTAAAAGGTTTAAAGTGCGGCAGTGTTGATTTCTTAACTACAACGCAGCTTTTGAAGTTCAGAAATGATGATGAATGTTTTTTATATATATTACTTGTTAATGTTGCAGGTATTTGTTGAATGTTTTCCTGTTCGAGTAACTTATCTTGTTTTGTCTAATGTTAAAAAAAAAAAAAAAAAAAATGTATCACTGCACAAAGAACAAACTAAAAATATCCTGTTTTTGTCCAAAACTTTCAGGTCACATTTACGAGTTTTCTGCTGTTACCTGTTTTCAACTTTGTCGTTCGAGACTAAAATCATTTTAACGATATGATTTCCCTTACAGTACACCACAAAAAGGTCGATATTTTTCTGCCCTGTTTAGTCGGCCTTAAACTTTGGATTAGATATCCACAGCATTTTAAGGAATTGTCTTTAGAAAGTTTGTCTCATCTAGGCCGAATTGTTCCATCATTCAAGGGCGGAACTAACATGGTGGTCTGGGGGGGCTCAGGCCCACTTCTACAACCCTCAGGTGTCACCCCAGTTTCAGATGTTTGAATTTAAATAAAAATAAAAAAACTTCTTCTGAATTTTGAAGCAGGATCTAGGGCTGTAACCCTGACGTGTTCTCCGCAGCACATTTTCAGGTAAAGGTGCAGGTCAGTAACACAGATTTTTGTTTGGTTGTTTATTTACTTGGTAATTTGTTTGTTTCCATAACGTTGGCCATAATGCTTGGATTAGATACATATGCACGAAGAATTGATCTATATTCTGCAACAATGACGCCAAATTTGTGCCACTTTCCAAGGGTGCAACTAGAATGGTGGCCTGGAGGGGGCATGAGCCCACTTTTATGACGGCCACCCCATCCATTATCTTTTACCTGCTTTTTCCCTTTTAGGATCACGGGTGTCACTGTGTGAGAGGTGCTATCAGAACAAATATGTGCATAATACCATTAAAAAAAGCAAATTATGTCATGTTTACATGTAAAAACAATATTTAAAAGCTGTAAAACATGAAAATCAGTAAATCAAAGTGAAACTAGTTGAAGCATGAAACATCACTTCCCTCTGGGTCAGAACTGCAGATGAACTGAGATAAAGTGAAAACTTGTTCACAAATTATTTAACAAACAAGCAGAAAAGTTTAAGGCTGCACGGCGGCTCAGTTGCTGCTCAGTGAGAAGGTTGCTAGTTCAAATCCTTTCTGGGTGGAGTTTGCATGTTCTCTCCGTGCATGTGTGGGTTTTCTCTGGGTACTCTGGTTTCCTCCCCACAGACCAAAAACATGCATGTTAGGCTGATTGTCCCTGTGATGGACTGGAGATCTGTCCAGGGTGTCCCCCACCTCACACAGTAACTGCTGGATGTGCGCGCCAGTGACCCCCGCGACCTGAAAAAGAAGCAGCGGGTAAAGAAAATGGATTGTTCTGATTTAAACCCTTCATGTTTTCTTCATGACCTTTCAACCCAATCATAGATTTAATCTAATTTCCTCGCACAAGTGTCATTTATAGTTTCACTTTCCAGATTTGTTTGCTTTTCTGCTGGAGTTGATCCTAAAATCAAATACAGGTAGTCCCCGACTTACGAACGAGTTCTGTTCCTACGCCCGTTCATAAGTCGAAAATTGCCGTAAGTCGAGACCGCCGTAAGTCGGGGACTACCTGTATAAGACCAGTTAATGCAGAGTATTGATTTTCAGTTCAACTTTTCACATTTTGTCTTTCACTAATGTCAAAGTGATCATGAAGCGAGATTTGCTCTTCATTGATATTAAAATGTCAACAACAAGAGGACTATTTTATCGTCCATTTGCCAAAAAGCAGAAAGTTTAGAAACTTAAGTGTAAGCGCAAACCGGCAGGTGCTCTGAAACATTTAACAAAACTCTTATGAAAGAGACCGATCTTAGAGCTGCTCATCCATGTTTAAGGACTAGATTATGCTGCTAAAATTTCATCTTTGCAAATCTCAAACCTTTTGGAACAATTAAGTGCAGAAGCAAATCAAGGGGAGCAGGCAAGCCTGTGATCGGAAGGTCGCCGGTTTAACTCCCTGGACCGACGACATCAAAATATGTGGGTGGAAACGCCCAAACCTGGCTCCTCCATTTGCTCCACAAAGCCCTTAACCCCCACCATCTGCTCCCCCAGGCACCCTAGCAGCTCTGCTCCACACAGAGGGCTGTCGTAGCTCAGTGGCCCGTGGTTGCATCAGGAAGGGCATCCGGTGTCAAAACAATTGCCAAATCTTGGTGCGAGTTGGTTCCCTGTGGCAACCCCTGAAGAAGGGAACAGCCAAAAAAAAAACCTACAATGCAGCTTTAGGACTGATACCCAGCCAGTTTCACACTTATCAGGAATTTCACCCATGTGTGGTTGGGCCTAACAAAGACCCTAACGATCCTCTTAAGACCGAGAGGTCAATCCGCATCATGCAAGCTCACAGAACACCTCCCCGCTTTATATCTTCTCGTTTCCTTGAATTGAGAAAGCTCCTCGGATGAGAAGCGACACGTCTTGAGTTACAAATAAAGTCCAGCTGTTTTTGCCTTTACTCTTGTTTGGATTTCTAGAAGCATCAGCGCAATCACCCTTTTGAAGGTGAAGCACGTTCTAGTGCGCTGACGATTTGAGCTAAGTCCAACGTTTATCGTCGAAAAAAACAAAACGTGGGATTTTAATGTCGGAACAACGGGCATTAAATGATCAAGTTTTATTTGCAAGTTTTTCTCTGTTTTAAGAAACGGACAGGATGATGAAGTACATTTATTTTACGTCGCCCTTTTTTCTCCTGTCCAGTTTAGCTTGACCTGAGCCCAACCACCGTGAGAAGGTCCAAGCTCAGGAAGATTCACACTCCACATCGAAGGGCTCGCGTTCAAACCCTGCATGGTACATTTTTGCTCAGAGTTGCTCCAGAAGTATAAATTTTAAAGTTGAAGTTGAGAAATACTGAAAAATCTTGATTATTTTAGACTTTTAGTCATTTTCTGACCACTGTGACGTTACTTTGCATCAGTTTTATCTGCACCAGAAAATGGGATTCACTTCTTTTTACTGATTTTATTTTATATTATTGTCCTCATATACCTTTTTACCAGTCAGCTCTTGTTACTCTTTCTGTTTTGTTGCTTGGCAACCTGGAATTTCTATGGATGCTCATTTTGATATGTAATAAAGCCATATACAAATTAATTCAGTGGAGTTAGGTGGGGATAACAAATTGGTTTAAGTGCGTAAGTCTAAAAATATATAAACCTCAAAGTGTGCATATGTATTCATCCATTTAACTTAGCCCCGATTATTACTTTGATTTTATTTATTCATTTAAAAGAAACCAAACAAATCAATTAAAAGTCAAAACACTGAATGAAAAGGGTGCAAAAAGAAAAATAAAATTCTTATATCTGCCCCTTGATATAGCTTTGAAAATATAAAGTTTGTAATTTACTAAAATGGCATATTGAAGACAAACAGATGAAAATGTGGTCAGATGGAACTAAAAATCAAAATTTTAGTCATTAAGCACACTAAATTTAACATCCTAAACCATATAAGGACACCCTCCTCACAATGAAGCACGGTGGTGGCAGCATCATGCTGTGTGTCTCATCTGCAGGGACCATCAATCAGAGCAGAAGCTGAAAACGATTCAGTTTGTCTTCCAGATATTTAGGACTGGGAAGCAGGTTCACCATCAGAACATGACACTAAACACACGCTGCAGGTAAATATGTCCAGTCCAAGATATTGACTGGGACAGTTTAAAGCACATGCAGTAAAGAAACATACATGCAGCACAAATGGACGATTGAAACAAAAAGTTTGAGGATGTTATCCTTTTGGCCTGAAGTGTTTAAACCAGACAGAAGCTGCTGGTTCAAGGCTCCACCGGGAACAAACTCATTTGAGCACAACGCCCTGCAGGCACCTCTACCTGCTGCTTCTCAGTGGTTTTTCACATTCTTGAAGCTGCAGATCTCCACGTCTGACAACATTGACACCTTGTGGTCATTTATTTCC
This sequence comes from Hypsolebias martinsi, assembly GCA_031762355.1. NCBI lineage: Eukaryota > Metazoa > Chordata > Actinopteri > Cyprinodontiformes > Rivulidae > Hypsolebias > Hypsolebias martinsi. The sequence goes on along the minus strand of JARVGQ010000804.1, from coordinate 8,928,598 downwards.
TGCAGATCCAAAGCATCTTTGAGGCTGTGGTTGGAGGATGGAGTCAAGAGGTTAAAAATAACAAATAAAAGATCTTGGTTGGATCATTTCTGCTGAGATAAGTAACTGCGGCGCACATAGTTCTTTAAGTTTAAACAGAACGCCCAAGTTGTCCGACACCCGTTGAACCTCTACTGCAAATCTTGCAAAGATTAATTAAAACAAAATTAATTTTTATTAACTTCAAACAAACATAACCACTTCTCTAGCCTCTGGTTTTTATTTAGTTTATTTTTGATTGCGGGGGTTGCACACATAATAGTCCCCCTCCAGTCCCTCTGCGGCCTGTAATTATAAAAAGGACATTCAAATGACCCGAATGACTAAATTATTTGTTCTGCACAGAAAGTGACCAAACGTGCCACCAGGTGGTATAATAAACGAAGCCTGCATGTAATTGAGAAGATAAAAGCTTCATGAATGCTAAGAAGTTTCTGCCCCCACCTCCCTCCACCCCTCAGCCATTACCAAAAGCATTCTTATGATAATGGCATAATGCTGGTCTTTAGGTAATTGTGTATAGGCGATAGTAGTGGGCACCTATTGTTGTGGGCCCTCGTGAGCCTAAAGGAAAAAGCTGGTGGGGATTATCCTCCTTTATGCAACTTCTCAAATTCAACACACAATTTATTCACTATGTTAACTGTTGTCTTTATCAGAGCCAAGTCTTTTAACTGGGTCTTTTAATGATCTCGCTCCGCTATTTCGTAAAGAAATGTACTAAGTGCTGCCTTTATTTCAAGCAACATCAGTTATATTTATAACAAGAAGATGCCAAACTACCAGGATCAGGAGCATCTTTGATTAAATGGTGGCCATTGCTTTATTGATAACTCACGAGAGATGTGCACTTAAATTCACATCTAAAACTACAGTAATATTTTGGATATGGACACTTAATGTTGCAAGAGGTCGCAAAAAGCATTAAAAACCTCACATTTAGCACATAGTTTTAGATCCCAACTTCAATAAAAGTTAGTGTAGTGTGTAAAATGTAAAAAAAAAATCAAGTACAGTACAATGATTTGCAAATCTCTTAAACCCATAGTTTATTTACAATGGAACATCCATCCATTATCTTTACATGCTTCATCCTTTTTGGGTAATGGTGAATTGGTACCCATATCTTGCTATCACTGTGCAAGAGACAGGGGACACCCTGGACAGGTCTCCAGTCCATCATGGGGATGCATAGAGACAAACATTCACTCTCTCACTCACACCTAGGGACAATCTAGAGTTACCAGTTAGCCTAACATGCATGTTTTTGATCTGTGGAGGAAACCGGAGTACCCGGAGAAAACCCGCGCATGCACGGAGAGAACATGCAAACTCCATCCAGAAAGGCCCCGGGCTGGGATTTGATCAAGCGACCTTCTTGTCAAGAGGCAAAAGCTCTACCAACTGAGCCACTGTGCTGCCCATAAACATTTATTTATTTATTTTTATTATTTATGCTTAAACTAAGAATTTGTAGATTTTTAGGAACAAATTAGATAATTTTTGAATTTGCTGTCAGCATTTTTTTTGTTTCACGATGCACCAAGTGTTGGTCAGTTTTGGGCTGCAGGCAGGTCAGTTCAGCACCTGAGCTCTTCAGGCTGTAGGAGCATCGTCTTGCCTACAAGACATGGGAGCACATACACATACAAACCTTTGTGCATTGATGGTTTATTTCCAGTTGTGTAAGATGCCAATGACATATATACTTGTGCAACCCCATAACATCAGAGAAGCTGACAGGCCTGAAAATGCTTCTCTTCTTTATGGAGAACGTGGCTTTGTGGATTCCAAAAATATTTTCAGACTTTGATTTGTCTGACCGCAGAACAGTTCTTCCACTTTGCCTCAGTCCATTTTTAATGAACTCAGAGCAGATGGTGGGATTTCTCATGTTTTTTTTTTTGCCTGATAGAGCTTTAACCAGCAATAGAGAATGCACAACGAGCTTTTATTATTTAGAGCCCTTCCTAACCAGTTGCCAATAAACATAATTAATTGCAAAATGCTCCTCCAGCTGTTATTCATTCTGTTTACCGTACTTTTACAGACTTTTGTTGACCCTGTCCTAATTTTTAGACATGTCGCTCCCATAAAATTCAAAATAGCTTTTGTCCTCTAAAGAATGTACCACTTTGTAGTTTCAAGATTTAATACGTTTGTCGTGTTCTAGATAATGCGAATAACACACGTGTGAGATTTGCAAATCATTGCATGATGTTTTTGTTCACATTTTACACATCATGCCACTTTTTTCAAGAATTTGTGAAGACTCCAGTTACTGCTTAGTTGGACAGTTTTAAGTAATTTCAAACTAAATACATCATGTACATCATGTAAATACACCATTTGTTAACCAGGTTGGCACAATTTCCAGACATTAAATCTAAATTACGCTTAAGTCAGAGTATATTTTAGAGGATGTTAAGAGAAATTCAGTTTTATACTGCCATTCTTTACCCCATTGGGTGTGTGTCTTTAAAAATGTCTCTATGACAATCAGCTCTTATAAGAGCTGATGAAAAGTGCCTGAAATGTCACAGTTTCTCTAAGTAATCTGACACGAGAACAGATTATATCTCACATTCAAAAGGTAAAGTTGTGCAATATTGTGTAGTGTGTGTGTGTATTTTTATATATTTATTTCATGAACCACTGGATGGATTCAAACATAACTTTTATTAAATAATTATTGAATGTATACATTGTAACATTTGGAGTCAGCTCAATTAAAGATGGCTGCCGCCTTAAGACTGAGTTTAAACGCCTTCAAATCCATCAGCTTTACAAATGTTGGGCTAAAACTAGCGGTGTGTTTGAGAGTCATTCTTAAAACATACTCAGAGTTCTACTCGTTGTGTAAAATATTTGCTTAAAACTTTTAGCATTAGCTGAACATCAACAACACTTTAACATCTGCTGCTATAGCTAATCAACATTAACAAGCCAGAGCTATCATGACGTTATCATGAAGTTATCATGAAGTTATCATGAAGTTATCATGCAGTGCTTTGAGCAAATTATCAAAACTCACATCTGTGCCTCACTCCCTGACACCCTGCACCCCCTACAGTTCACATATAGAGCAAACAGGTCTACAGATGATGCCATAGCTGTAGCAGTTCACGCCTCCCTCAGCCGTCTGGAGAAGGAAAACACCTCTGTGAGAATGCTCTTCATTGACTACAGCTCAGCATTCAACACCATAACTCCCTTCAAACTGGTCTGCAAGCTCCATCTGCTGCTGGATACTGGACATCCTCACCAACAGACCACAGGCAGTGAGAATCAGCAGTCCTCTCCTCCATGCTAGTCCTCGGCACCGGTACACCTCAGGGCTGTGTCCTCAGTCCACTCCTGTACTCACTATTTACACATGACTGTACCGCCAAGTGCAACTCTGTCATCCTCAAGTATGCTGATGACACCACCATCTTGGGCCTCATCACCAACAACAATGAGAGTGTCTACAGAGATGATGTGAAATCACTGACCAGCTGGTGTCAGAAAAATAACCTCTCTCTAAATGTCAGCAAAACAAAGGAGATGATAGTGGACTTCAGACAACAACGTGGAGGCCAGCACTCCACCATCAACATAAACAACACTGAGGTGGAGCAAGTCAGCAGCTGCAAGTTCCTCTGCGTTCACATCACTGATGATCTGTCCTGGACTTTACAGACACTGTGGTCAAGAGAGCCTGACAAAGACTCTACTTCCTAAGAAGACTAAAGAAGTTTGGTACGAACACCAGCATCCTCACCAACTTTTATATGTGCACCATTGGGCGCCAGATGACAGGCTGCATCACAGGGTGGTAATGGAACTGCACCAGCCAGAACCAGAAAGCTCTACAGAGGGTGGTGCAAACAGCAGAGGACATCACTGGTAGCAGTCTGCACACCATTCAGGACATCTAGCATAGCTGATGTCTGCATAAAGCACACGCAGCATCATTAAAGACCACACCCACCCAGCACACGGACTCTTCCATCTACTACCCTCAGGCAGATGATACAGGAGTCTGCCATAGCACACAAAAAGACTAAAGGACAGTTATAATCCACAAACTGTCAAATTACTGAACTCTTGATAAATAACACTGATCAACTGGCAATAACTAACTAATAATTCAATCTCAGTGTCAATCTACCTGTTCAAAAACCTGTCACACAAGCTGTGTAGTCTATGTTAAGTGCATTTTAGCTTATATTACTACCCTGAAATACTTATTCATTCAAATTCATCCAGCTGAACCGTTATATTCTACCATGTTGTTGTTTACTATCTCTCTTTAGGACATTGTAAACATTATAATTACTTTCTCACGTTTTGGTACTTTATTTGTTTTAAACGTTTATTGCATGCTTTTCGTATTGTTTGTTCTTTTTTTTTTTTTTTTTTTTTAGCGAGTATAGTCTGTTATTATAATCAAAAGCATTTTATTGTACTGTTAACCCTGTGTTAACCTTGCATATGACAAATAAACACAACTTGCATAGTTGGAAATTTAGATTTTCTCCTGTTTGTTGTGATTCTGTCCACTAAAACAGTAGTTTGTCTAGTTGGAGTCCGGTGTGACCCACACCACTTGTCTCTTATTGGCTTGTAGTCATTGCCTGGTTGGGATGGTTAGTGTGTTTGGTCATCTGAGAAAAAATTATTTTGATTTGTCCTTTTCCCCCTCTAATGCATGTAAGACTGCAAAGCTAATGATTTGTAAGAGTAATTGAGCAAGT
>JARVGQ010000804.1:8768961-8782557 GCA_031762355.1 Hypsolebias martinsi | reverse complement strand
TGGACTATGATGTTTGCAGATGACATTGTGATCTGTGGTGAGAACAGGGAACAGGTGGAAGAGAACTTGGAGAGATGACGGTATGGACTTGAAAAAAAGACCAGCTATGTTGTATAGTCTGGAGACAGATATGAACCAAAAGACAGTAGACAGAACTGGAAGTGGCAGAAATGAAGATGTTGAGGTTCTCCTTAGGAGTGACAAGGATGGATCAGATCAGGATTGAGATCATCAAAGGTACAGCACAGGTTGAACAACTGGGAGATAAAGTTAGGGAGGCCAGACTAAGATGGTTTGGACATGTCCAGAGGAGGGACAATGGGTATATTGGTAGAAGGATGTTAGAAATGCAGCTGCCAGGAGAGGACATGGAAGTATGTGGAGTGAGGACAGAGGATGCAGAGGACAGTGAGATGAAGGAAGACGTGCTGTGGCGACTCCTGAAAAGGAAAAAGCCGAAAGAAGAATTTTTTTTAAACTTTCCAAATGTAATCAACGGCCATACAGCTACAACTGGTTGCCAAATGGAGTCAACCCAGTTCAAGATTGCCACCACAGATAATCAGCCTTACCCATAAAGAAATTTCTACAACTCAGTAAGTTTCACCGATAGCGAGCTAAAATTAGCTGAGGGTCATCCTCAACATTTCTTCAGATAATTGAAAAATATTTCTTCCCGATACGATTCTGATTCTTGGTTCTTCTTCCTGACTGGCATGATTCTTGAACAAGAGTTATCTGACGCCTGAATCCCTTTTAGCCCTGCAGAAGCCATCAATGAGTAATTTCAAAGAAAACAAACTTGGATGCCTCCATCAACAGCCACGTCTGTCTCATCCAACCAATAAAACAGAGAAAAGCATGGTGAGGCATCCACCCAACACATGCAGGGACTGCAGCACTGACTCCTCGATGACTCGACACTTCCATCTCTACAGATCGCAGCAGCCGGCTGCAGGCATTTGTTGCAAAAATCAATACGTCCTCTGTTTATCTCTGAGATGCAGTGAGAGCATCATCATCGAATCTCAGCTCTAGTTCAAATTCAAATCATGCAAATACAATAATAATAATTTAAAAAAAAAAACATTGAGCTACAGCATATGCACATTCTGGTCAAATCATTTGAGTGTTTTCTTGGTAATCCCAACATAGATCCTCTTTGGACAGCGTGGCATAATTTAGGTCAGATGTGCTAAGCTGCTGGAGACCAAATGCTGACTGCAGAGAAGAAAACACGGTCAAAGCAATACAGTACTTCTCTTTAATTGTAAAATTTATGATTTTTTTTAAAAAAACAGTTACAATACAAAAAAAATGATCAAACGGAGCCCAAATGGTGCCAAAAACTGACGATTTGAAAGGAGAAATAATCCCTGCCCTGTGATCTGGAGCTACATCAATGTGAAGGGGGTCCAGATTAAAACAGACCAGTAAAGAGAATGAGGATGACGCACATTGTTTGGGTTTGCCCTGTTTCCTCCCCTCAAGTTCCAAACGTTTTAATAAAATCCTGCATTTAAATTAACTTTTTAATGCACATAATCATCCGGATTCTAATCATTTTTTTTAAGTTAACACACTATGCAAGTGTTGAACAAGTTGTTTACTGAGGGAGATGATTCTTGATGAGCTCCACCTGCTGTTTTCAGGCTCTGACTCCAGGAGTCCCCCCCTCACCCTCTAATGAGCTGTCTCTGCTCTGCATTGCGGCAGTCCAGTCGGTACCGGTGCACTTCAGCACCCCGAAAACACCCCCCGACTTTCTCTCCACACGACTAGAGGCGTCCACAGTCTGAAACTGTGTCGTTCTTACCTTGAAGACGAGGGTGAAGTTTTGTTCTTAGCTGATTGTCCACTCAACACACCTGGACCCGAACAGCATCCTGAGCGTCCCGTGCAGAGGTGGGGAGAACTTTCCTATTGGATAGTGAGGAAAAGAGTGGCACGTGAGGCCGGCTGCGATTCGGAGGCTCTGATTGGTCGGTAGAGAAAGGGGCGGGAGGAAGACCGGAAAAATGTAAGAGGGACTGCGCTTGCGCGTCACTCAAGACAGGAAGTGAAGACAAAACAACTTGAAAATAAAACACATACAGCTAAATAACAAAATAATAATAATAATCCAAGACTATAACATATTAGTATAACTTCGGTATTATTAACATCAGAAAAAAATAGACGAAAAAAAAAAAAACTAGATCTGAATTAAAGTACATTTTACATTTACAGTATGAACGCTGAGCTGGATGACTGCCAACACTTGAAGAAACTGATGCGGAATTTGTTTAAACTAATTTCATGGCAAAAACCAAGGCAATTTTCCTGTTTTTAGTATTATACACCACTTCATAATGTAGTTGTTTTTAATTGCATTTCTTCTATTTACGTTTCAAAATTTTTTTTACGTTTCATATCACTGCATTATTGTTTGTGCCTCTTCTGTTCTTTGTTTACAACAGGTCTCTTGTGAATTAATCCTTGTGGCTCAATGACACTATAACCTGACCTAAAAACCTAAAAAAGTAAAGGTACCATTTTACATAAGGCTCCCTTATAGATGGCTAATATAGCTATCTTATTAATTCCTCTATAAATACTTTATAAATCATTAATAACTGTTTAGACAAAACTGACCAGTTTTTTCCCACAAAATAGTGAGCCAAATCTGATATTTCATCTAGAGTTGTTGTATTAAACATTTCAGACTAAGTTACAACCTTGTAAGCGCAATAAGCATTTATAAACTTATTTTTTTAGCATATAATATTGTACTTTATCACTGCATTATAAATATCTACAACTACTATTATATCCTAAAAAAAAAAAAAAAGTTAAATGCTTATGAGGTAACTTAGTCTGAAATGTTTAATATAACAACTGTAGATGAAATTCTGTATATAGGTGAACAAATTTGGCAAGAAACTGGTCAGTTTTGTCTGTCACCCTTAATGCATAATGAGCAGTTATTAATGATTTATAAAATGTTTATAGAGAACATGATGCATCTATAAACTATTTATTAGCCATCTATAAGGGGAGCCTCGTTGCAAAGTGGTACCAAAAAAGTGAGTTAAAACAAGCACAACAGCAGCTAAAAGCAGCAAAATAACAGCTAAAAGGAAAAGTTACCTAAAATTAGCACATAGCCAAAGGCTAAAATCTAGCAAAGCAGTAGCTAAAGGTACAAAAACAGTAGCTTAAAGCTAACAGTAGCAAAACTGCTAAACTTAAAAAAATAAAAACAGTCGTTCAAAAACTGTTAGTAAAATAGTTGCTAAAAGTAGCACGACTAAAATAGAGCAAATATGCTGAACATTTCCAACATAATGAACTGAAACGTTTTCAAGGATATGCTATGGTAAAGTTTATTTTCAATTAAAGGTAAATATTTTTAAAATTAATACAAATATCATATAAACAAATATATATATTAAAAAAACACGTTTTATTCATTCATACCCATTTACTCACCAGACTCATGTTCTGGCTGCTGTTTAATACTTTTTAAATGACAGTATTAGAGTTTAGCATATGCGTTAGATCCATATTTACAGTTTCTTTTTATACTGTATATTTTTGCTATTTTGAAGTTTAACTGGGACCTTGAGTGCACAATTTTGTTCCACCTCATGTACCACGTGATGAAAATGACAAAAATACTTGGAACTTGAATAGATTTTTTTTTTTGTGTTCTGACATTATTGGGACACTTGGTGGTGCCAAACACATTTCTATGTTTAATGATTAATAAAAGTTTTAAATTTCAAAACATTTCCATGTTGTTGAACCCAATTTAAAACTAATATTCTGCAATATCACACTGTAAACAATTTGACAGTCATTCATGCTTCTCATGTGGCTTCAACTTTAACCATACTATCATTTCATATACTGTACTGTATTTTCACCAACATTTACAACATGTCCAGTTTTCACATTGCAACAGTGATATTCACAGATCATCCTACTAAATTAAATTAAATTCAAAATACTTTATTAATCTCAAATGGAAATGAAATGTTGTAGTTCATCATCCTGGTTTCATTAAGAGTTCTTCTAGATGCTGATGGCTGTGGGCAGGAAGGATCTGCAGCAGTCCATTCCACAGCGGATCTGAAGAAACCGGCTGCAGATGCCGATCTGTCCACCCGTACCCAGCGGGCCTCTCTGTCTTCCTGAGCAGCAGGACCACCTGAATGTTGGGCAGAACTCCTCCCTGAGTGATGGCCACTCCTCTCAGCAGTTTGTTGAGCTCCTTCCTCATCATTGCGGACAGCCAACTGCAAGTGTCAGGGGATGATCTTGGTCTTCTTGTTATGAGCAACGTTTTCTGCCAGGATGTCAGCAGTCAGTCATTCAAGCACCTCCGCCAGGTAGACGGAGATGCATCCACGGTGCCTCTTTCACAATTAATTTGGGGCTGTAGTTGAGGTAACATTGAGCTTTGGGATGTTAATTACCAGTAGCTGCTCCCAGTGGGGAATAAAATAAAACACCTTGTTGCCATGGTTACGCATCATAACAAATGTCTAAAAGTACAAAGGTTTCAGTAAAAATCCTTCCAGCTGCACAGCATCTGGTATTAGAGGAAGTAATCATCTGAAAAAAAGCCATTTACATCCAGAAAGAGGAAATAAAGTTTTCAAATGACTAACAGCTACTCCAACATGCAGCCACCTTGAGCAGCGCAATTAGTTGCTCTGGGTGAGCTTTAATTTAAAATTATTTTTCTTTAAAGTCCAAAAAATTACAAAGATGTCAACTTTGGAACAGCATCCAAAGACCGGACTTTGTTCAAAACTAAATAGAGGAATTTCTTTGTGTGCATTTTTTATATACACACACACAAAAACACACACACACAAAAAAAAAAAAATAAAAAAAAAAATGCACAAACTGTCAGAAACAGGTTTCACCAGATTAATATTGCTGTCGTCACAGCACACTGTCCTGTTGGAAGGTGTCCACTGCCCTTCAGTGGTTTGTGATCCCCTGTGTCGCTGTCGGAGGAAGAAAGATGGAGGAGGAAGGAGTCACTTAGAATGAGTACAAAGGCTGATCAATAATTCTGGCATTTCCACTACACAAATGTTACAATTGCGGTGTGTCTTGGTAATGCCTTTTCAAAGAAAACAGATTAAAAAAAAAAAAAAAACGTTTTCAAAATAGTAACGTGGTAGAAAACAAAGCAGACTTTAATGTGAGTAAAGGAAGTGAGACTGGAATATTTGTTGTACAAGCCCCACGAGGTGAGAAGTTCTAGTGTTTGAAAGAAAAAAGGGCTCCACAAGCAAAAACAAAGTAAAATGTATTCATTTTCAGAACAAATGAAAGTTAACTGAAGACATCTGTACAAACCTACATCTCTGAGGTCAGCATAAGCAGAGTCGCTGTCCACCACGGTTTGAGATGTGCAGGCGTGGCAACGTTCATATCAAATGTGGAGATTCTTTATCTGCAATTCGCCAACTTTCTTCACCCTGAGCGACAGGAAGAAAAAGGACGTGACTGACTCAGACTTAGAGGAAACCATGGGAAATGGTTTTAAAGTAGAAAAGCAAAAAAAAAAAGTGACAGGTTGTGCAAAATGTAAATAAAAACAGAACACAATAATTTGCAAACCATAAATAAAATAATAAGTCATAGTGGGAACAAATAGTTTAAACATATGAAACATTAAAACTATAAAATTATACTGTTTACATAAGAGTTAATAAGGCAGTCATTTTAGATTTGACACAAACAGCTCTAAAAGTGGTCAAAAGAAACAGCTAGTAAAGCATTTTGCTACTCATTAGGTTACCTGGCAACAAGGTCAGTAAGAGGACAGAGTATAAAATACATTTTAGAGGCTGAATCTCTTAGAAATAAAGATGGGCAGAGGTTCAGCAGTTTACATACAAGTATCTGAATCTAGTGGAAATATTTCAGAATAAATTCCAACAAATGCAATTAAATTCAAAATTACTTTCCTCCCAAAAATGATATCTCTTAAATTCAGCAGCTGATGTTTTATATGTTCCATTGTTCAATAAATATGGGGAGTGGTGGCGTAGAGGTTAGAGAAGGTGAGCCAGTAATTGTCCAAAAAGGTTCAAATCCCCTGACTGTTACATCAACATACTGGGTGGGAAAGGTGAAACACCCACAACGGCCTCCACCGTCATTTACCTGCCTTGAGCATGACTGACTTTAGAAATCACAGAAGTGGCTAAAATTCAGTCATTTCTAATAATATTCAGCTGAAGTCAAGGGTTGTAACAGTCATCCTCACACGTACTGAGCTCTACAGCTTGCACAATATATTTGCTTAAAACACTGGCATTGATTATCAGTCAACATTGTTTATCTGTTTGCAAAAAAAAAAACCCTCGTGAAATAGTGTTTAGATTTTATTGAAACGTTTCAGAAAGTTATGACTGGATTGAAACCTGCAACTGCTTGAGGTCTTATCTGATACAAGATGGCCAACACAACTCCTTGACCTTAGCAAACATACAAAATAACTTTAATCCTGTCAACTTTACAAACATTGAGCTAAGATTTGGTGCGACAGTTATTGAGAATGATTAACAAGACATATTTTGAGTGTAAACACATTGTATAACATCTCACCATATTGTATTTTATGCATAACGTTTTCAAGATCGGGCCAAAGAGACAATAATTTATATTCTTACCATCAAATGATCTTAGTTTGAATTGTGCTTTGAAAGGTGGCAGGTAAAGGAATGCTAAACGTTTACTGTTCATTTTATAAAGCAGATAAAGACAAAAGCTTGTTGACTCACCTGTGATGGTGAGATAACCTGAGCTGTTGGACTTTCCTGTCATTCTCAGCAAAGCAGGTGTAAAAGCCCTTGTCATCTTTGGTGGCATTGAAGATCTCTACACTCCCATCATACAAGATGGAAATACTAAAAACAAAAAGGATTAAAAAAGCTAAGTCACCTGAAACATTCTGGAACTTCAAAGCCTTGTTATTTTTGTCCGAAGAATGAATCGTACGGACCGTGAGCTGTTGGAAAAGCAGCTCTTTGACCGGGTGAACCAAGGTCTCGGAGAAGCTCTGGGTGTTCATTTGATCACCACATGTGAAGCTGCTTCTTTACGGGGTTGCGCTCGAAAGTTGGCGCTCAGAGTCGTCAAAAGTCAGACTGGAAAACTTCAACTCGACTTTCCCAATTTGTGAGATGGGACTGAAGACACACAGTGATAGTTGTTGAAGGGAAAAACAAAAATGCAATAAACCTTAAAACAGTGTAGCTTAAATTTCACATCATTGTCATTTTTAAGAAAGACTTGTTTTATAAAATGAAAGAAAAAAAATGTATATAAAAGGGTTTGGCTAGCCTGGACAAAGACTTCTGCCCTGTTTCTGCATGTTTTGTGTTCTACGACTGATGTCACAGCTGATAAGTAATAAATACATCACTTCAAAATTACAACTATCATTGCAGCTATGATAGAACTGAGCTTCACTTCGAGTCTGTGCTCACATCCAAACTTGACTCTGGCTTCTTTGCTGAGGACGGTGCCATAGATATTCTTGGCCATGCATGTGTATGTTCCGGCGTGCTTCTCGTGGATGCGATTAATGATAACCAAGTTTCCCCCAACTAGACTGTAGTGCTCATCTGGTTGCTCCTTCAGCTTAATTTCACGGTTATCCCACCGCCACCTATGAAAAAATGTACAATAATTGAAGCAATCGCACAAAAAGTATAAAATTGAAGTATCAGTTTCCTAACTACCGTATTATGAAGCTGGTGGGTTTGCTCGTGCCCTGCAGTTCATGGAGATCCTCTATCAGGTGAGTCATCAGTGTAGACCACATACAGGCTCCTCTTCAAATATGGGTCCATAACCAGCAGCATCATCTAATACATTTGTTTTTATTAACATTTATTTAAAAATCACACCTACAGTGATACATTTCTTAAAATTTGTTTGAGAACTCAAGGCACCTCCACATATTCTGGTCTCACCAAACCAGACTATAAGAAAACACGTTCGTGACAGCTTGCGTTGTTTAAAGTAAAATGCGACATGAAAATTTGTTTACTTTACAACTCTGAAATGGTAAGTGGTTTGATCTTACCTGTGAGGGAAAGCGAACAGGTGAGGCAGAGTAGCAGTGGAAACCATGGCTGAGGACCGAGGGAGACAAACAGGCTGAGAAATTTCAAAACAAAACATGTTCGTGCTATTATCAAGATTAAGGTTACTGTTTTCTTCTCAATTTTTGTTACCTACAATTGATTGCAAAAGCATTCATCCCACTTGATACTTTCTTTATTTTGTTGTTTTAAAGTTCGTATTTACTTACCGTTAACACAGACGGAAGTTGCAGAAACTTAGCTGTGGCTATAGCTAATTTCTTCTTCTTCTGTTTGCGCCAACTCTGTTTTTTTACCAGAAGAAAGGGCGCCAGAGCCACCTACTGGTAAACATTAGGTATTACATCTAAACATTCCACTACAGCACATTTACAATGATCATTTCGAAATCAGAATTATTGAGCAAAATTGAAGAAAAAAATAAAAGAAAATGTGCAAACGGGACCAAATTTGAAAATATAAGTCTATAAATTTAAAATTACATCAAAATTATTCTCAAATTAAGTTGAAATCACTGCTTTAGACGTTCTGATTGTTCACAACACATTTTTTAATTCAACCTTTATATATATAAGTTAGTCTCATTGAGTCACAAGGAATTATTTTCAAGAGGGATCTGTTTTAATCAAAAAGAACCACAGTTTAGGCACACACATAAACAGTCATAAAAGCATATAAAATGAAAAGTAAATAAAAGTAGTGATTTTAAATTAAATAAAATCAAGTTAATTATGAAACGGTGTAAAATCCTAAAAACAGGAACATGTCTGTTGATTTTTTTGCATTGAACTTCATTGTTTAAATTCCCTTAGAGATCAAAGTGGACAGCTTCACATCTTTTTGCGAGGTGTTCCAGCTTTCAGCAGAGAGAAGGCCCTTTTGCCGAGTTCAGTCTGCACCGAGGGGAAGCTGCAGGTAATGATGTCTTTAGAACGCATGCTGTAGCTGCACTGACTACGTAACATGTACAGGTATATGAAGGCAGCAGAACAAGAATTGATTTAAAGATGAAAATCAGAAAACACTGTAGCCACACAGAAGAAAACTCATCCAGACAACCACAATAATAACAAACAATAACACTATTCTTTCATAATTTAAGCATTTTTTAAATCGATCTGTCTTAAAACTTAACACGTTCATGACATTTCTGCCATACTTATAATTTTTCAGATTGTTTTATCTCAATATTCAAACTTGCTTGTCAACACAAAATAAAGTCTTTGCATAAATGCACTGCTTTTTATAGTACACACCTTGTGTTTAAAATATTCATTTCAGTTTAAATTCCGTTGTGCAAATAAATCAAGCAGCTTATGATATTTTCTTTTCACTTTAAACCATGATTACTTTATCAGTTTGAACTATTACTGGAAGTAACAAAAATGAAGATGTTGAGGTTCTCCTTAGGAGTGACAAGGATGGATAAGATTAGATCATCAGAGGTACAGCACATGTTGAACAACTGGGAGATAAAGTTAGGGAGGTCAGACTGAGATGGTTTGGACATGTCCAGAGGAGGGACAGTGGGTACCTTATATTGGTAGAAGGATGTTAGAAATGCAGCTGCCAGGAAAAAAGACAAACAGTAGATGAATGGATGCAGTTAGAGAGGACATGGAGGTTGTTGGAGTGAGGACAGAGATGGAGGAGGATGACTCCCTGAAGAGGGAAAAGCTGAAAGAAGAAGCTGAGTCTGAAACAACAAAAACAAAGGATTTGATATCTTAAAACCAACATTTATTTAATCTTTTTGACCTTAATTTAAAATACAAAATATTTTGCAATATCATATTGTAGCGTAAATCACTGACAGCCTTTCATGCTTCTCATGTAGCTTCAACTTGAACCAAAACGTCATCTCATAAACTGTATTTTCACATGTCCACTTTCCACTCTGCAACACACCAGTGCACAGATCATCCTACCGAATGCTCCAGGTTTGTTTTAATTTAACATTTTTCTTTTGAGTGCACAAACTTACAAAGATATGCCATTTTCTTTTAATGTCTAATTTAGGACAGCATCCAAAAAACATGGTGTGTGAATTCCTTTGACTGTGCCTTTTATTAAAAAAAAAAAAAAATGTGTATGAACATTCAGAAGCAAACAAGGTTCACAAGATAAATAATCCTCTTTGATACCTGGAAATAGTAGGCTAAACAACTGAACCAGCAAATTCACCTGACGACACAAAAAATGTTCAATTTCACACCAAACTTAAGCGTGAAAACTGGAAATCGTCTACTCTCACACATTATTTTGTCACTCCTTTCCTCTATGCATGTTGGTTGAGGTCAGGCTCTCACCTCTGACCTCTACGCTCAAATCAAGCAGGTATTTACAATCAAACAAACAAAAAAAATGTCTACACACCGCAACGCTAAAACTTGATGCAAGTTATGATAAGACAAGAGAAATTTCTCCAAAACCAAACAGGCTGTGGGGTGGGTGGGAGGGGGCTGCACGTTGAGAAGAGAAACGGACTGTTTGACATAAACTGGAAATTAGACTGCTTTACTTATAAATAAAAAAAGTGACAGTTTACTTCACACACGCAATGCAGAGGAGCATGCATGTGCTGCACCCAAACATTCAACTAAGCTGGATTTATATGCAAAAATAGAAAACTCACGAGTGCTGCGCTCAGAAGGAGAACATACCGCAGGAGGTACAACGCAAGAACCAAAGTCAACAGCGTTTAAACAAGCAACGGGCTCATCCTCAAACACATTCAGTACCGTTATTTTCCCACCCCTACTGCTTCAGATAGCTACTGTTACTGATACGACGTAACATGGTGGTGAATTTGGCTCCCACTGGCAGTTACCTGGTGAGTAGGTTGGCAGTTGTTTTCTGCTGCTGAGCAGCTCTGTATCAACATGACCATGGTCAGAGGAGAGGGTCTAAAAAATGCACAAGCTCAGATTTGAAATGCTTTTCCTCATGTCGATTTGCTTCAACCTTTTGACAAAATGGTGCATTGTAATGGTGTAAGTGGTGATGATTGTCAGCAAGGCCCAAAAACAATCCATAGCAGAAATTATTTCTTCTATATAATGCCATCGGACCAAAGTTTTTACCCTCGACTACTAAGTTGAACCCCCAAAGGCTTTTTGGCATTAATTTTCCACAATGCTCAATGGGACAGATGAAAGACTGAAATATAAGATAAAATACAGGGATTAAGCCAGTGTCTCACTGGGCTGCAGCTGCTGGTGATAATATTTGAGGGAGTCTCACACAGCATGCTGGTTGCAAAAACTCAGAAATCTAAGACTGCAATGGAAATTTTGCACTTGTCTCGCAATTTTAAGCAGCCTATACTAAATACTATCGTTAGTAAATAGTTGGTTCACCACATGCTACCAGAACAGTGTCAACTGTTAATTCAATATATAATTTTGATGTTTTAATGGTGGTAGTAGAGCTCAAACTACTGCATCTTTCATACACTGTATGTTCAGGTGGAATGACCATATGAATGGTGTACCGCAAGGTTTAGTCTTAGGACCCACACTCTTCCCAACCTACATAAGTACAGTAATGCAGTTCAGATAATTCCAGATGCATTCTTACATTTCTATGCTGGAGCATTTGGGTGAGTGTATCCTTGGAGAGACCATTCAAAAAAACTTGGTTAGACTAACTCTATTGGAATAAAAGGACTCGAACCAAAACACCATCACAGCCCAAAACAGAGGCGTGGGATTCACAGAGTTCAGGTTTTCATTTGCATCTTGTAATCTGAACATTTTCTTACGTAATAGCTGGTGGAATTTACTAGACTTTTTATCCTCATGTGCTCTGTGCAGTTTTGAATTCTTACCTAGATTTTAAAGTTGTTACAAGAGTAAGGTCACGAGTTGGTCTGCATGTTGTGTAGTCATGGGGTTTTGTTCATGAAGGAACATGTAACCGTTCATCTTAGACACCGTTTTCTGCAAAGGCACTAGAAACCAGACAGAGAGCTTTATAATAATCCACAAAGGAATAAATATTCAGAATCTACCACATATAAACTCAGTAAACCTTCATGTGTAGCATCAGCAGAAGTAGAACCAGTAAATTTAATGTTGAGGTGAGATAACTGTGATAATGACTCTTATCTCTGGTCTCTCTGGACCAATAAAATCGATCAAAAACACATGATGAGAAAACGAGGCAACAAACAGGCCAATTGGAAAGAAATTTTGGAGTATAGGCTGGCTGGTGCGATGCCGACTTCCTTTGTTCCTGTACTTCCAGGCAGTACAGATGGACAAACCTGACCTGGAAATACAGCTTTCTTCTTTGTCTGTATGTACAAACAGTCCCTTCATTAGAAAAAGAAAATCTAATACAGTACTGTAGTAATAATAATAATTTAAAAAATCTTTTACTTTGGAGTTATTCTTTTCACAGCCATGCCCACAAAGACACCACTGTTTTCTCTATATGTCCAAACGCCATACATTTAACACTTTCTGAAAACAAGTCAAACAAAATGCCATATCCAGTGGCTCGTGCACCAAATACAGTGTAAAATGCAACTTACCTCTGCAAAAAACTCTCACAAGGTTGTAAAATGCGTAACGGACTCACGAGTTACTTTCATGCAGGTGCTGTAAATGTGAATCAATGCATATTAGCCTACCAGCGGGTCATGAAGAGTACTTTCATTAAAATATATAAATATTTGATACATCATATTTAGGGATTAAATGGCACTATCACACAACTGGCCACACTCGTGCTCAATCTGAGTGGTAAAAGCCCTCCGGTACATTCTATATTGCTTGCTCCTCCATATGTCTCTTTTTTCTTTCAATGGTTGTGGGGGGTGTTTTTGTGTGTGTGTTCATCTGGAGGTCACAGTGTGACTGGGGCTGATGGGTGTGGAGATGATGACATGTCAGCAGTCTAGTTAGGTAGCCTTGGTCACCAGAAAGACAGTCACCAGGGGGTAAAAGTATGTTACTATAACAAGTGTCAGTCCTTGCCAGGGTAACGCTGGGTGGCCATTGCAACGTCTGCAGTCAGGCTGAAGCTCGTTGTTACACAAATGAGTTCATGGCGTTGACAGGCGATGGGGCCTCAGAACTCTCATTGCCTTCGTGTGTGTCTTTCTCTTTCTTGCCGCTGTACTGGCCAATAAAGGATCCATCCTCGTTAAACTGTCCGTCCCCACCCTCCCCGTAGTCCACTAAACTGTCGTCACTTTCATCGCGACGCACCGTCCCATTGGACGGCGTCCGGCTGCCCTTCAGTGGCTTGTGGTCCTCTGTGTCACTATTGGAGAAAAGAAGGAGTCATTAAGGAATAGATTGTCCATAGGTTGATCTAACATATTAGCATTCTGGCTTTTCCACTGCACAAGTGTTACAAAAACACATGGTGGGAGCAGTTGATATGTAATGTAAATTGACCCTAGGTGTGAGTGAGACAGGTCCCTCTTGTAAATGAGTCTCCGTGGCTCAACGAGGCTAGCCTGTAT
>JARVGQ010000804.1:8723639-8737720 GCA_031762355.1 Hypsolebias martinsi | reverse complement strand
GAAGCCGTACGGAAGTCATTCTCCATGGCCTCTCCGAACTCCTCCCACGCCCGAGTTTTTGCCTCAGCAACCACCCGCAAAAACCATAAAAAGTGTAAATATGCCTCAGCAACCACCCGCAAAAACCATAAAAAGTGTAAATATGTCTTCATCTAATTCTTGGCAAAATCCTGCTCAGGTTCATTTCTCTACAAGAAAGAGCAGAGTCACCTATTTCTTCTGAGGAGACTCAAGTTCTTTAACATCTGCAGGATCATGCTGCAGATGTTTTACCACTCGGTGGTCTCCAGCGTCTTCTTCTACGCTGTGGTGTGCTGGGGTAGCAGGGTGAAGAAAGCTGATGTCAACAGACTCGATAAACTCATCAAGAGAGCTGGCTCAGTTCTGGGAGTGGCCTCTGACAGAGGTGTCTGAGCAGAGGATGCTGAGGAAACTGCTCCAGATCCTGAACAACACGTCATACTCCCTGCATGCCACACTGGACTCTTACCGCAGCACCTTCAGTCATAGACTGAGACCACTGAGGTGGCACAATAATGTCTTGCTGGATCAATAAAGCTCAGTCTTATCTTATTTTATTTTAAATATACAAATGATGTGTAACACAGAGCTGGTTCAGCTTTTACAGCTGATGCTACAGCACAAATTCTGAAAAAAATTGGGACATTGAGTAAAACGCAGTGGTTTCATGATTTGGTAGCAACAGATTTACAAAAAGTAAACCTGTTAAATGTGGTAAAAAATAGGCCTAATATCAGCACAAAGTTGAAAAGCTTGCCTCTCTGATGGTTTACAACTTGACACAACTTTTCAGATTTTGAGTTGTTTTTTTAAATTAATCTAAAAAGTCAATAGTATTTTTGTATTGTAGAAGTTTTGAATAATATGAAGGATTGTCCCTTGGTCAAGAGTACTAACACGTTTAGGACATTTTATTTTGAAAATGAGAACGGCCATCTATTCAGCCAAGGCTGCAGATACTTTCACCCTAATACTTCAACTGCTGACTACATCACAAGCCATTACCACATTGGAAGTTATAGTAAAAATGAGCTTTCACTACACTAATACCACTTCCTCTCAATGAAAACAGAGAACTGACAGTCCTTTTGTCTCCAACAGCCCCCAAACCGGATCACACTCACCCACCGAATCAAAACAAACTATCTCAGACTCTTTTTAGGGTCAGTTATTCCAGCAGCATCC
Source organism: Hypsolebias martinsi (assembly GCA_031762355.1). Classification (NCBI taxonomy): domain Eukaryota; kingdom Metazoa; phylum Chordata; class Actinopteri; order Cyprinodontiformes; family Rivulidae; genus Hypsolebias; species Hypsolebias martinsi. The sequence continues at coordinate 8,736,514 of JARVGQ010000804.1, read as the reverse complement.
GGAGGAATCCCCCAGCGCCCGCTTTTCTCTGAATCTTTGTGAAGTGCTGATGGTCAGCATGCACCAGGCCATGCCGCCATGCCAGCCCCCTCATCCACTCTAACTCTGACCCATGGGGGCTTTTGTCCCTCTATGCTGTTTACAACAGGGATAGTGCTGACATGGCGGGGGGGGCGTCCTATAGGGTGCACAGTGACACCTCGGGGTAATAAAAGAAGTGACCTCAGCCCTACTGCATACATGTGACAACAAATACTAACATTTACATGCAGGAGGTGACCTGAAACACATTAAATGATTAAAAAATAAATAAATACTACCAGCTATATGTTATTTAGTCCCAGATATAATGGTTCAAAATGTCACCAACCACCAAAAGACCAAAGATGGGCATGCCAGATAGATTATAAACAGCACATACAAAGCATAGGCTGTATATTTTATATTGTCCAGTTTAAACTGTGAACACAAGATGGAAAAAAAGGAGGACGTTAATATAACAAAATCATTTCCTAACTTTATAATAGAGTGAAACATCTATTTAGTGTCTAAATAAACTACAAGACTTACAAAAATGCAGGACAGTACTGATGAGGATTTTTGTCACTTCAAATACATTCACATAATGGACAATTTCAGACCTGGTGCCAGCGACAGGCAGCTAGAGGGAAGGACCTCCCTCAAGCTGTTCAAAACATATCAAGCTAAAGTCTTCATAAACAAATGGTTCTTATAACAATATTCTAATTTACCATATTTTTAAAATGTATATTTATATACCAGGTACAACACAGTCACGTTGTACCTGGTGCAATGTCAGTAAAGGTACTCTGACTCTGATGTACATTGTACTTTTTTATTTAGTATTTATTTTTGTATTGCTGACAGATGAAGTAAAAAAAAAAAGTCAGATTTTTCATTCATTCAACCATTATTTATACAGGCTAGCCTCGTTGATTATTTGGTGTAAATATAAGTTTTGCTCTTTTGTTCTAGTTGAGACATAGGGATTTGCAATTTCTCAACTACAGTTCCTACAGCTGATCAAGACTGTAGCTGAGACTGTGGAATTACATAAACATAAAGGTTTATGTATTTTTTTATGAATTTTTTATGAATCATATAATGACAATGCACAATGGATAAAAATATCTAAAATCAATGTTGGTTTCATTCCAATGCAACATGACTCTAAAACTGCCCAGGCCTGAAAACAAGCCAAGTCTAATTGGTGTTCCTGGGTGCTACTGCTAAGTAAACGCTATTGATGAGCTGAGAGAGGCATGTGGCCTTGATACGTGACTCTGGATGGTACTGGAATAAGAGTTATTGTGTGCAGCTCTTGTCCTCCAATACAAGACTGTTAAACCTCTAAGGCATTGGTTGGTTTTGCTGCAGTACTGGATTGTTAATTGGAAAGTCACAATGTATCAGATAACAACCCTGGTACAGTGTTTATCTGAGGTAAATGACAGAGCAAAGGGGAAATGCTGAAAACAGAGTAGGTTGAAGAATAGAAAGAAAATGGCTTGATTGGTGTGGGGAGGGGCAAAGGTGCAAGGAGGAGGGGTCTGATTGACGGAGTTCTGGCAACGCAACAAGCTGGCATTCCCTTCCGTTCCCTCCTCCACCCATCTGTTCATTGGGATTACTCATGGAGAGGGTGGATGGGAGGTGAAGGGAAGCAGGAGGACTGCAGAGAAGAAATCCATCGTCACGGCCTACAGCATCTGAACCAAACCACTTTCTTGACTTACAGTATTTTCAAAATGCTCTGATACTCACCATTTAAATTATGGCTCAGTGGGCCTGAGTGCTCTCGTGGGACTGTTATAGTAACAGCAATGTTAATTAAAAGGGGATCTGGTGATGGGTTATGCAATACTCTGCTGCTCTACTTTTTAAAACTATTACTCACTTACATATTCGTCCTGACATACATTTCCACGTAATGCAGCGTGCTGTATACTAGTGGCTCAGTTATATAATAATACTGTTTGATGACAATGCAAACCAAAGATAAGCTACAGCAGGCATCTTAAGCTTTATATTTAAAGGTTCAAATTTAATTTCAAGATAAGTTCAAAGTTCTGGAACAAGCAATAAACAAATCCTCACAACAAACGTTGCTTTTTACGTGAAATGCTGAGTATGTGCTGTGTAATGTGCATGAGGTAAAATACAGATTTACAAACGGTGCACATGAAAACAGATTTTTTTTTTTCTCTTTTTAAAGGTGCTGAGCAAAACGTGCCTGCATGGTTGCAAACTATCAGAATTAAACTGCAACTAGGCCTGTTGTGATAAACAATAAATCAATTAATCACATGATAAATGAAAATGATCAATCTCACTTTCATTTACTGGCTTTATTGTTTTTTCGTGTCTCTCTTTCTCTACCGAAGACGCTGGATGACAAGGCTCAACTCCGGTGCTCTTCACTGACCCTTCCCGTTCTCTTTTCTTTGTAAAATCTGTTTTTAACCGTCAAAAATTGCATTTTTGGATCGTTAAAAGCAGCTAAGCTGAGAAATCAAATTTCAAACAATATTATCGTTTATCGCAATTATTTCTGAGACAATTAATCGCCAAGCAAAATTTGTTCTTGTGGCAGGCCTAATTGCAACAACTATTTTCATCACAATTATGAACCACCAACTAGTCTCCAACAATCCAAGTCCTGTGAGATATTGGCTATATAGAGACAGGCTTGCTCCTTCCATCAGTCGCCACACAAACCAGTGCATTTCATGGCAGTTCATTATAACATGGGGGGCTGGGTCTGGACTGATTTGGTCCAGATCTGGATCATAGTCTGTGAGTGAGCACCATTTTTACAAAATCTTGGAAGACATACAGTAAGTGTACTGTTGTTCTATTTGTGTGTGCGCAGTAGGCAAAGCCAGGACATGTGGTTTCTATTGTTCCAGTCACTTTGTATCAAAACACAAGCTGGCTATATCTAATGTCCTCTCACGTGTCAGACTGTGAGCATATTCTGATTTAGCATTTTAAGATAACCTAGAGAAGTTGCATTTCCTGTGAAAATGCAGTGTGAATGCTTATTGCAGAGAATCTTGCTAAAAACAGCTTAAATTAGTTTAAGAAAACATTCTGAAATGTAGCTGAAACCGAAGAACAAGTCTAAATTAGCAGAAAAAGCAGAAAGGACACATATTTGCTGAATTAGGTTTCAATAAGCAGAAATTAGCACAAACATGGGGAAATCAGCGAAAAAAATGCTGAATTTAGCAACAAATAGCTGAAAAGTAGCTGAAAAGGCAGAAAAAAGCTTAAACTACCAGAAGGAAGCGGAAAGTGATGACAGCTAAAAATGTAGACATAGTTGAAAAAGCTAAAATGAGCATAAAAACAGATAAATAGTAGCTGAAATAGCAGAAAAGCTGAAACTAGCAGAACAAATCTGAAAGGAACACAAGCTAAAACTAGCAAAAAGAAGTTAATTAGGCTGAAAGTAGCAGAAATTACTACAAACAGCTTGAATGCAAAAAATGTGGAGTTCACTGAAAAAAAGCTAAAATTAACATAAAGCAGCCAAAACAGCTGTACTATCAGAAAATGCTCAAACTTGCAGAAATAAGCTGAAAGGAGCAGAAAGAAGTTAGAAGAAGCACAGAAATGTTGTAGTTAGTAGAAAGAATCTGAAAGGAGCACAAAACAGCTGAAAAAACTGCTAAATTAGCTGAAAGTGGCTGAAATTTTTAAAATTTGCACATGAAAATATTTGATATCAATCAATTTTACAGATACTGAGTTAAAATTTGATGTGACATTAGCTGAGTAATTCACAAAATGCAGTCAAAGTAAAAAAAAAAAAAAAAAAAAAAACGAGATCAGGAATGTTATTACGGTAGTTTTAGGATTGAGCAAAAACATCCCTAAACCCTGTCATTTCTTAAGATACTGTACAAGGATTTTAGTTTAAAACTCTTGAGATGTTATATCCTTTTTTCAAAGAGCTACATGTTTTTTGTTTTTCATTTTACATATGCAGAACCTTTAAGGTGGCATAGTAGAAAGAATCATTTTAGTTTTATGACCATAATTATGGAAAATAAATTACTGGTAATATGATCAAATTCAAGCATCACTTCAAGGTTTTATAGGTCGTCAAGTTTGTGAAAAATTATAAATATGTTTCCTTTATTTGTTACACAGCTTGAAATTATTTCAGTAATAAATGCATTCATTTGAGATGTCTGTTTTAAAATGTGTTTCACCAGTAATAAATATTGTAGTTAGTTCAAATACCAAGCTACTAGTTTGTTTGCCTGTTAGCTAGTCTATGGCTCCACACTACTTTTTTCATTCAGTTGAAGCAAATTGATGTCACAGCAGCTAACAAGTAAAATACTTTTTCCAGCATGTTTTAAAGCAGTTTTGAATCTAACATCCATCCATCTATTTTTTCCTCCTTATCCAGGGTCGGGTCGCGGGGGTAGTAGCCTAAGTAGGGAGGCCTAGGCTTCCCTCTCCTCAGCCACTTGGGCCAGCTCCTCTGGGGGAATCCCAAGGAGTTCCCAGGCCAGCCGAGAAACATAGTCCCTCCAATGTGTCCTGGGTCTTCCTCTGGGTCTCCTCCCGATGGGATGTGTCTGGAACACCACACCAGGGAGGCGTCCCAGAGGCATCTTAACCAGATGCCTGAGCCACCTCAACTGGCTCCTCTCGACGTGGAGAAGCAGCGGCTCTACTCTGTCCCTCCCGGATGACCGAGCTTCTCAGCCTATCTCTAAGGGAGAGTCCAGACACCCTGCGGAGAAAACTCATTCAACCGCTTGTATCCGTGATCTTGTTCTTTTGGTTACAACACAAAGCTCGTGACCATAGATGAGGGTAGGAATGTAGATCAACCAGTAAATTGAGAGCTTCACCTTTTGACTCAGCTCTCTCTTCAGCACAACAGACCGGTACAGCGCCCGCTTCACTGCCGACACGGCACCTATCTGCTTCTCGATCTCTCGCTCCAATTTTCCCTCATTTGTGAAAAAGACCCCAAGATACTTAAACTCCTCCACTTGGGGCAGGACCTCCTCCCCGACCCAGAGACGGCACTCTACCCTTTTCTGGCTAAAGATCATGGCCTCGGATTTGGAGGAACTGATCCTCAACCCGGCCGCATCACAATCGGCTGTGAACTGCTCCAGCGAAACTCTAGGTCATGATCTGAAGAAGCCAATAGGACCACATCATCTGCAAAAAACAGAGACGTGATCCTAAGGTCACCACAATGAATCCCCTCGACATCTTGGCTGCGCCTAGAAATGCTGTCCATAAAAGTTATGAACAGAATCGGTGACAAAGGGCAACCTTGGCGGAGTCCAACTCTCACGAGAATAAGTCCGATTTATTGCCAGCAATGTGGACTAAGCTCTGATACCGATCATACAGGGACCTAACAGCCCATATCAAAGAGCCTGGTACCCCATAATCCCAGAGTACCCCCCACCACAGGGCTCCCCGAGGGACACAGTCAAACGCCTTCTCCAAGTTCACCAAGCACATGTAGACTGGTTGGGCCAACTCCCACACACCCTCCAGGACCCTATTGAGGGTGTAGAGCTGGTCCAGTGTTCCACGACAGGACAAAAACCGGACTGCTCCTCCTGAATCTGAGGTTCGACTAGCCAACGAACCCTCCTCTCCAGAAGGAATCTAACAAACAATTTTAAACAAATTTCACAGTCACACAAAGGAACAATAATAGTCATTATGCTTCGGTTTGTGCTTGAATAACTAATTGGCTTCTGAGTGCAGGTACTGTGAATGCAAAGATTTCAAAGCCAAGACTGCAGAGGGTATAAATCACTCTCTGCCAGCTGTGAGTCGCTCTTTAATGCTCAGCACTTTTTATTTTTTTGCAAGCTGAACTTTTTTTCCCGTTTTTGCTTGGGACACAGTCATTATAAGGCAAACAGTGGGGAAAAAAAAAAGTTATTTTAAATCTCTGTTTTCAAATAGAGCTGGGAACCAGAAACGGTCACAGGTTGGGTAAGAAAAAGTATTATTTTACTTTTAGTGTTGTCTCTCCAAGTCAGTTACAATGGGCCCAAGAGTGAAAACTGAAAAATCAAAAATCAACATGGCAGCTCAGACATTGTATACATTACTATTCCTGGTACACGAATGCCACATCTCTTGGCTGCATCTAAAAATCACACGACAGATCAAAACCTAACTCACCTCACCCACTCAGACTTAGGCTAAAATATCCGTCTGATGAAACCCAGAAGACGGAAATTTGTGACTCGCTACTTTGGAGCTCTGTTCTCAAATAGCGAGTCAAATCTTCTACATAAAACAAAACAAAAAAAAAATATATGCAATGAGTCTTGTGTTTTTTTTCCTCCCTGTGATAATTTATTTCAAACGGTTTTAAAATGGTTAAACCCACAAAATAAAAACCAATGAATGAACCACTGTTATTGTCAATAAGTTCTACAAAGCACAATGACATTTAGTATGGCTTTCTCAGTTAAAAATAAAACATTACAAAAGCTATGGTGCCACTGCTGTATTTCCCATTTTGTGTGTTACTGGTACATATTTATGGAGTAACTTAGATTAAATTAAAAGTACACAAATCAAATGTGGACAATAACCTCCTCAAAGGAACTGATAGGCAAAATGCATTATTTAGGTGCCAATACAATATTAAACACTTAATATTGACTTTTTTCAGTTATTAAAACCTTTAAATCTGAGCTCCTCTAATAAAGGCAGCTAAAGGTTGGTTGAATATAACTGACAAAAGGAATAATTTAGTCCTCAAAGCAAACAGAACTGAATTTACTCATCCCTCATTTATTAAAATCCCCCCAGAGAATACCAGGTAAATGACTGCGTCTGGCTGAACACATGATCGTTAATCAACAAAACAGTCACTTTTATTGCTTCTACCTCGAGCAGGGTGCACGCACAAATTAAAGCCACCCTACTAACATGCACACACCTGCATTGTGCCCTCCGCCTCCCTTCGTGACCATGAATGCATTATCACTGCCTCCAGAGAGTTTCTCCATTTATCTGTCAATGGTAAAAAAATCAAATGTAACAAAGAAAGCACACCCGTGTAGCGATGAACCATCAAAACTGGAGTTTGCTGAAAAATGAAAGGCTTTGTAATTTAATTTAATTTTTTTTTTACACTTTCGCTTTATTTATTTATTTATTTATTTATTTTAATTTTTACAATCTAACATCTACATGTTAATGGTTCCCAACTCTGGTCCTTGAGGAACACCATCCTGCATGTTTTAGTTGATTTCCTGCTTTGACACACCTGATTTGAATGTATGGGTGACTAATAGGCTTCTGCAAACCCTGATGAAGTAATTCAATCACTGAACCAGGTGTGTTGGAGCAGGGGAAACAACAAAAACATGCAGGATGGTGTTCCCCAAGGAACAGGGCTGGGAACCACTGTTTTATACCATGCAAGCTTTTTAAAAATCAAAGCATTCAGCTTATTCACAAAATTGGTGTTGTATATTTTGGTTTTTGTCATCTTATACTTTTCAAATAGAAAAATAAATACTGTACAAATATTTACCCAATAGAAATACATTAAGCCCTTTTCAGCTCCTTCAGAAAGATCGTTCTCGTTTAAATCTGGTTTAGCATACTTGCTATTTTGTCTGCTTAGACTACTTGTAGATTTTAGCTACAATTCTAACTAATCTTTTGTTACTTTAAGCATTTAGCTTATAAGCAAATGTTACTTTTAGCTTTGAGCTAATCTTTAACTATTCGTAGCTTTTAGCTACCATACTGCTTTACTTAGGTTTTAGCTATTGCTATTTTAGTTTTTAACAGATTTTTGCAAGTTAGCTTCTAGATAGCCTTTTGCTAGGTTTAGCATCTAGATAACCTCTTGCAACATTAATCTTGTAAATACCTTTTGATACAATTGGCCTTTTTTGATACTTTTAGTTTCAATCCAGCATTTCACTTTATTAACTTTGTTAGCCTTTTGCTACTTTAGTTTTTAATCAGATTTTAGCTACAGTTAGCTTCTTGATAGCCTTTTGTTTTAGCTTCTAGATAATCTCTTGCTAAATAATCTTCTCTTTGATATAATTAGCCATTTCTATACTTTTAGCTTCAAAACAGCATTTTACTTTATTAACTTTTAGCTAGCATTTTTGCTTCTTTTAGGTTTTAGCTAGCGTTTTACTCATTTTTACTTTTAGCTAGTGTTTTGATACTTTAGCTAGTAGTTTGCTTCTTTTACTTTGCGCAACTCTCAGCCTCTTCGGCAAATGTTAGCAGTCATTTGGCAGTTTGGATTTTCTAGTAAAATGCCGGGTTTTTTTTGTTTGTTATACGAGTAGCTTTAAGACGAGTTGTTATAAAACATTAAGAAAGAAGACTTTTCATTTCAAAAACATTTTAAATGCTGTCCTGCCTCAAATCTGTTATCTTCAGGCAGCTGTTTACTGATCTGAACAGGCTGAACCGGATCAGTTCTGGACTGCTGACGGATCTGTTTTTGAACTTGGTCCGCATTGATCTTATCTGAGCTGAACTGAAGCTAACCGAGCTGAGACAAGAGGCAGCAGACGTGCACGAGGGGGGGAGAGGGGGCGTCAGATCCTAATGAATGGAGACAGCAGCGCACTGAGACATCAGAAGAGAGGCAAAGAGGGGAACATAAGAGAAGAAGTGTCTGAGATGGATAGAGTGAAAGAAGGAGAGAGAGAACAAACGTGGAAAAAAAAACGAGGAGCGAGAGGAGATCCGAGACATGCATTATTAAGGAGAAAATCTAAAAGCGCTTCATCATCAAAGAGCATGGGAGGGGAGGTTGGGGGGAGGGGGGAGATGAGTAAAATAAGAGAGGAGAGAAATACTGGGAGGAACTTAACAGAACTGACCCCATCACGTTGCCGTGGAGACAGAAAAAAAGAAAGAGACAAAAATACTCCTGCAGCATGCTAACTCATCTTAGGATAAAACACTGTTTTTATCTTTAATTTAATCTGTACGCCACAAAAATACAGAAAGAACTCCAACTCGTAATGGTTTTGTAGAAGTAATTTAATGGCAATGTTTAGTTAGCTTTAAAGGCAATGGAGACAAGACTAGGTTTGTTTTTCCATGTTTCTTGTTTTAAGCCCAAAAAAAGAAAGCTTCACTCGCTACATTGTTGTGGTGACACAGACAAAATGGGGTAAAAAATACCAGAACTACAAGTGAAATGTGCAAATGTTAAAAACATTTTGAGTGAATAACCACCTAAATGTGTTTTTAGCTAGCCAAGTGTCCAACTGTTAGCCAACACGTTTACATGTGATGCCATAAAATAAAAAATGACGAAAGCCACTGCTGGTTTCCACCATCTACAGTGGAACCACTAGTTTGGCGGTTGCTGTATAACCGCAGGCCCAGTGCTAATTTTGATTTATTTTCTTGTTTCAATTAGCCTCCTGATTTTATGGATCCACTGGGAGGCCGTAAACTGCATGTGTCTGATTCTTCAGTTGACCCCCAGGCGTGAATAGAAATCTCTGTGTGTCTGAAGGTCCCTTAGGAATCCCTTAGGAGAAGTAGCAGCTGCTGGACCTGGCTTAAACCTCGTTACCTCACCCCACTTCTAATTTAGACAACTTCAAACTAATATTATTTGTACAAACAGATAACTTAATTTTGTAACTTTGTGTCAGAAATCAATTCACTGAAGTTCAATTTAACCATCTTGGTCTTCATCTATGAACTTGAAGCCTCCCACCTTTACCTCATGAAAGTGAATGTAATCTTTCTAAACGAGAGGCACGAGGAACAAATTGACGATGTTTAAAATTTAATATCCAGACTGCAATCAATAAAGACAGAGTCTGACTTTTTTGGATGTGTTTGATATCAGGTACCTCTGTACAGGAGGTCCAGACTGGCTATTCATTTAAAGGGTCAGAGTTCAAGAACGAGCTGCACCAGAGTCGAGCAAACAGCAAGAAAACAAAAGCTACGCTCTTAAGGAGTTATGTTCACACGATAAAACAAACTTTATAGGGTTTTTGTGCCTGCCTCCCAGTTTTACTATGATTAAAGGCAAAGGAGTAGCTACATATTAGAGTTAGCTCACACATTAGCAACTGGGAAGTGGAAACTACTGTCTGTTCGTGAAAGCCTGACAGTTGTTATGTTCACATGCCATCTGTGTGTGAAACGTTCTGGTTACATTAACCGTGTGTGTGTGTATTGCATCACCATAAACATCTGTCTACATGTACTTTAGTCACAAAAAGTCAAACGATCTTATGAAGAATGCTGTTGTTAGTGCTCTGTGTCCTTATCTAATAACCCTTTGACACAAGGAAATTTAAGTTGTTTTATCTATAAAATATGGTGGCCCTGAGGTGTATATGAACAACAGTTGGAAAAAAACAAAAAAAAATTACATTAAGCCAAAGCGGAAGTGGCCGGGATCACATTTGAAAAAACAGGATTATATTAAGCAAAACTGTGTTATTTATTTATTTATTTATTTATTTTACTTTATTAACAACATAGAACACAATATAAACACAAACTCTTGTGAAGGGTGTGGGGTCCATGTAAAATTTGTTCAGCTGTTTTTTAATCGAGAATCCAAAATAATTAAAAAAAAGCCCTTTCATTATTCGTTGAGGGATTCAAAGAGGGATTTAAAAAAATGCAATGTTTGGCTTAATTTAATTCTGTATTTTTAAATAAACTTCCATTTTTTTTTCAAATGTAATTCTGTTTTTTCAAATGTGTTTTTGTTGTGCTTTTTCAAATTTAATTTTAGTTTTTTGGAAATGTAACTCAGTTTTTTTTTTTTTTTTTAAATAATGTTCATTAACACCTCAGGGCCACCATAATAAAATAATTTAAAAAATGCCAATAACCATTTCATGATCAAACATAGAAATTAGTTTTCTCCCTGTTAACATTGTGTTAGCCTCTGATATGCAAAAAATAATTGCAGATAAATATTCATCTATGCAAACGTCAATGGGTGACTGATAATGGTAGCTAACTTATTTAGTACTACACAAATAGCTCATCAGCATAAACCCAGAATTATTATCTAGCAGCTGCCACTCAGTCAGCTGGAAAAAAAGGGTGGAGGGGTTAATCATAAAAAGTGAATAAGATGTGAATAAAATCATCATAATGTCACAAGAGATGTGAGAATGCCCACGTTCTAAAGTCTGTTTTGATGCAGATGTTAACGGCTTGAGCACTGATTCGGTGACAACATAATCGAGAGCTTTTAGCCTACAGTAAACTATCCTTAATTAGTAATTTTGTCACTACAGTGTTTGAATATTTACAGGGTAATAAGGCATCTTCCCGGAGCCAAGCCTGAGGGAGACCCTTGTGGCTTAGCCTTGTTTTTTGGGGTTCCGCAAGGCTAAACCCAAAAAAGAAACAAACTCTCCTCCACATGGGCGGGGAGAGAAGTCGAGGTTGGGCGACCAATTTGCAGTTAATAATAAAATTACATTAAAAAAACTAATCTTATTTCTAAATAGGATGTAGATGCTTATATCATGAGATTTTGTCAAACTTCGCAATTCAAAATATGGCAAACTGCATTTAAAGTTACAGAAATGAATTTTAAAAACACTGCATCAGCTTTCCACTTAAATTTACCCATAAATCTATTTACAATGAGGTGAATAAATTATAACATTTGCTAATACAATTTAACCGAGTCAGCACTTTTTAATAAATGGTCCTTCAGTTGCTATTGGCAAAGTCCACAACTGTTTCCTTGTGTTGCCACACTAAGAACCTTTCGTACTTTGAGTTCACAGTTTCTGGTGCCCACACAGATGAAAATTACAGAGTAAAATAGTGCAACAGTCTTGAATTGTAAGTACAGTGAAAAATACCACAAACCAGTGTGAGGTTGGTTCAAGGTCAAGCTTTTCAGCTCTCCATGGAACATTTCAAAACTCATACCTTGACTTTTTCGTATGTTTGGTGTGTGTTAGAGACAGACATTGTGGGAGGTTTGGTTGCCATGGCTATCCCAAAAGTTTTTAATTTTACCAGTCTGGGAGCATCCTTCAGATGACAGACAACACACACACAGTCCAGTCCCACACACAAAAGGAGTCGTCTCAAAGAGTTGGGTTTAATCAGGAAGATTTACTGCCTCCTCAAAGTTTTCTTTTTTTCTTCCTTTCAGAGGTTAAACGGAGCCATTACTCTATCCTCACTGTTCCCACTCCATTCCATCCAACACATAAAATGCAGAGGGAGAAAGATAAATCAAGATTAAAGAATTGTTGGAAGCAATTTTTCAGAGTGGTAGACAATTAAAAATGTGAATTATCGGACTGATTTCAAACACCTCAAATGCGGAATTGTATCGCTGGAAGGAGAGAAGAAGAAAGTGATCTACTGTGAAAAAACAATTCGTTTTTATGTTGTAAGATAATATTGGGCATGAATCACCAGTGGTGCAAATGAAAAACCATATGAGGCTTGACTCCAATAAATCATGTCACATCGACAGGGACCAGTCTCAGAGTTTGATTTCTATGTTAATTTGTGGATTTTAGTAGAGCCTCCTTGAGCGATAACATGTCAGTTACTACAAACATGCCATTCCTCATAGAACATCTGACTTTCAGCAGGATGTTAAAGTTTTTAGGCATTTCAGATACAAACAAAAGTATTGCGGACTCTGTACCGGTCCATTGTGGTGAAGAGAGAGCTGAGCTGTAAGGCAAAGCTCTCTGTTTACTGGTCGGTCTACGTTCCTACCTTCACCTATGGTCATGAGCTCTGGTTAGTGACCAAAAGAATGAGATTGTGGATACAGGCGGTTGAAATGAGTTTCCTCCACAGGGTAGCTGGACTCTCCCTTAGAGATA
>JARVGQ010000804.1:8691821-8711426 GCA_031762355.1 Hypsolebias martinsi | reverse complement strand
CCCCCCCCCCAAAGACGGGAAACGCCGGGTACCGGGAACGCCGGTAACCGGGGGTCACCTGTATAGTCATTTTTATGTTCTCTAAGGCTTGTTGGCTTCCCACCACTTCGTCCCTACAGCCGCCATTTGGCCACAAACCCATCATGAAGAAAGCACCACACACTCCTCCATACATAATGTCTGCACAATCTCCATCCAGGAGTTTATGGCCATTTGACTAATTTAGTGTTTAAAGAGATATTTATAAGAGCTTAATGTCCGATCACATTTCCATATTGACAAACACGCCCACAAATGTTTAACCAATCACACAATACTTGGCGCGTATGCCTGTGAAAAAAGGTCCGACCCCGGCCTTGTGTCGAGAAGCAGTGGGCGAAGCTGCTCTGAGAACAAAATAACGTGATTTTCGTCACGTAACTACATGAACGAGAGCCGATTTTACCGCTTTGGATGGAGTATGCCAGGCCCTTCAGTCTACAGATAGAAAAATAATGGATGGATAGGTTTGCTATTAGCAGAACTGTGCCCACCACTGATCAAGTAATTAATCCCTGCAACTTTCATTAAAATCCTTCGTTCATGAGCTAACAGACAAAGCTGACTTAAAAAAAGTTAATAAAATAATTTAAACAATATAATAAAACCGATCTTGTGCAATCTGTTAGCACTCAGAATATGTGATGGGCATGAATCTGAGCTACTATCACACAATATTTTACATTACTGTTTGTAAAATACACAGAATTACAGCTATTTTTGTGCTTTAAGGTCATCTGGCTGTGGCAGCCATCTTGAATGGGGTTGTCCCCAAATGTTTTTCAGCTGTAGATGTTCGCCTGATAATTAGTTTTTACAAGTTTTATTGTATTTGTCCAGTAGTTCATTGTGCTAACATACGTGGGCATAAACATTTTTGATCACCTTCACCTTTTGGCAGTGAACAAATAAAAAAGTAATTATAAACTAAGAAGCTAAATAAGTTCTTCCACACAACAGTCTTACCTCCAAAATGTAGTTCCAGCCTTTCTCATTAAAAACATCATCCTGGAAGTGTTCTCTGTAGACCTCCTTCGCCTCCTGAATCTTCTCTGGAGTCACAACTTTTCCTGAAAAAAAAAAAAAAAAGAGAATGAAGGGAGGAGGCAAAAGAAGCAGAAGAATCAAACCCACTTTAATTACATAAAACGCAATGGTTCCCAACCATGGTCCTTGAGGAACACCATCCTTCATGTTGTAGTTGTTTCCCTGCTTTGACACACCTGATTTGAATCAATGGGTGACTTAACAGGCTTCCGTAGAACTTGATGGAGTAATTTACCGGTAATCACTATCTGGTGTATTGGGACAGAGACACAAATGAAATGGTGTTCCTCAAGGACCAGTGTTGGGAACCATTGCATTTGAGGCTGCCTGTGCTGGCAAAGCACTTTTGTCCACAAACACACACAATTAACACCAAACTCCTCGCTTGATTCGATCAGTTTTTAAACTAAAAGCTGCCAAACAACAAATAAAAGGTGCAAACAAAAGGTATGAAGACTTCGTGGTATTTTGAACACCTAATTTTTTACCTTTTGGGGGGAAATTTATTAAACTATTTTTGGAAACTCTTATTGCATAGATGAGCTTTCACATGCATTAATCCATCAAAACGTTCAGCTTTCTTTCAAACTGTTTGCAATAAAAGGATCAAAATAGAAGTTTTAATGTTTGTCGCAGTGGGACTCGGCTTTTTCTTACACCCTGATGCCTCGTATTGTAAAAAACAACGAACCACACGCTTGACTCTCCAAGTACGAGGGTTAACGAAGCTCTTTGAGGGAGAACAGACGCCATCCAGGGTCGACTGGTCTTTCTCCCTGGAATAGTGAAACAGCAGCTGTCCTTTTGTCTCCTGTCCCTCTGTTGTCTCCGACACTCCTCTGCACCTCTACCATGCCATGAAATCCTCTTAAGGGAGATAGGAGGCAGACGCTTTGTTTCCACTCCTGCTCTTCTCGATCTCTCAGGACCCCACTAACTCTTGTAAACATCAAACTCGAGTAAATTGGAGCAGAGAATATTTTATGTCTCACATTTTAACTGCTGTGGATTACATACTTTTAAAAACACATTTCATGTTCTACTCTTAATATGAAGCACATTTGGACCTTCTTGTGCTTTAAGTGAATGAATCAACAGTGGCTGCAAGCTTCAATAGAAAACACCTGCGTTGTGAATGCACTCCTAAACAATGCAGAGATCTTTGAATAGGTCTGGATGATAAGCATCAAAAAGGCCTCTGAAAATTTTGTTTCATTTTTCTTTGTCATATAATTATAAAGCTTTTGATATGAGCGTAAATACTGAGTAACATATAGGCTTAACAGTATTTTGTGTATGATAATGACTTTTTATTCTTAACCAAATATACTGGTGAGACAAAAACAGAAGAGGTGACTTAATGAGGCAGAAAAATAAATATTTGTATAAAATGGGGGAATAATAGTGCATGCCTTGGTATGAGGGTCACAGTTCAGCATGGGTTTGATACAACACGATAAACAAGTCAAAGGCAATTTTTTTTTTTTTTTTTTTTTTAATAAATAATTCAACCAAAAAAGAGGAAAGAATAAAAAAGCTGCCTTGGTAGTGGGGAGGGTTTAACTGTACACACTATAAAACTCTCTTGGGTTAAGTAAGAAAACAACAACAACAACAACATTAATAATGATAATAAAATAGAATTAAAATGGTAATATGACTTTGACATGATGCAAAATACACAGAACAAAAGATCATATCCCTGATGTGAAAATTTTAAAGTAACTAGAAAAATGTGTATTTTCTATAAAAATAAATAAATAAATTAGTTTGAATGCTGGGAGCTGAATAACTTTGCTGAAAAAGGTCAAAGTTAGTTGACCTTAACAGCATAGCTGATTTTATATTTTTATATTAGCTGAAATATTTAAAGAGGAGGAAAAGACACAAGAAGCAGGATGAAATGTAAAAGATGGAAAAAGCATGATTCAATTCAGTTCAAAAAAACGTTATTAATCCAAAACTGAAATTGTTGTTGTAGCTCATCATCCTGGTTTCATTAGAATTGTTATAGATGCTGATGGATGTGGGCAGGAAGGATCTTGTAGCGGTCCGTCTTAGAGCAGATCTGAAGAAACTGGTTGCAGATGTTGATCTGTCTACTTGGACTTGGTGGATTTCTTGGTCTTCTTGGGCAGCAGGACCATCTGAATCTTGGGCAGAACTCTTCCCTGAGCGATGGCCACTCCTCCCAGCAGCTTGTTGACTTCTTGTTACTGCAGACAGCCAGCTGAAAGTGTCAGGAAATGATCCTGGTCTTCTTGTAGTCACAAGCAGAATTTCCCACTAGCTCCAGGATCTTGGCGGTCAGATACTCAAGCACCTCTGCCAGATAGATGGGGATGCATCCACGGCACCTCTTTTTTTTTTAACTCATTTGTGATTAGGGGCTGTAGCTGAGTTATTATTTGAGTTTTTGAGATGCTAATCAGCTGCTCCCAATTGTAAAAAAAAAAAAAACACCTTGTTGTCATGGTTACGCATCATAACAAATGTCCTAAAGCAAAAACGTTTCAGTAAAAATCATTCAAGCTGCACAGCATCTGATATCAGAGGAAATAATCATCCAAAAAAAGTGATTTACATCCAGAAAAAAAAAGAATTAAAGTTTTCAAAAACAATGTCCCAGAATGAAAGTTAACAGAGCTGTGCCAACATGCTGCCACCTTGAGCGACACAGCCATTTCTGACAATAAAAGCTTAATGTGACTTGAAGAAGTCTTATGATTTAACATATTTTTAAAAGCTTTTGCCTGAAATCAGTTGTTTATGCTTTTCAGTCTTTAATAGATATTGACATATTGGGCACAATTTCAAATACAAAGCCCAGAACATCATTATTCTTTCATGTTCTAAAAATAAATAAATAAATAAACTAAAGTGCTATAGGGTCATGGTTAAACAAAACTATTGCAAGATACTGTATCTACAAGATGCTAAATAAATGCTACGAAATTTTCAAAATGGGTGTCAATCAGTGCAACCAAGTTTCCCTGAGGAAAATAATGCTAAACATCAAACACCAGCTCTGTTTAGAACATGTAAAAAACCTACAAAGAAATGTTCAAGACATTTGAAACACCCCTCATTATGACTGAGCAGACTCACATTTGGTGTCAAATTGCAATAAGCTAAAGTGCTAAAGCAGCATTGGGTCAGGTAGCCAAACGCCAAGGTGACTAACACAACATGGCTCTGATTGGACAGTGTCTGGCAGCCCCTCCAATGAAAAAAATAATCTGTTTCAGCAGCTTCAAGGGTAAAACTGAGAAAGACGACACAGCAGCTATAGAGTGGCTGAGTGTGTCATCACAGACGGGAAATGCCATTAGATGCAGGGAGAACATCCAGAAGCTTCAAATGATGCTGAGTCAGAACAATGACTAATGAAATTACTTCCTTTTTACCGTAAGTCATACACCCTACAGCCTGGTCACCAATAGGTCAGTCCAGCTCACATCAAAAGCATCTTGAAAGCTCATAAGTAAAGGTTACATCTACGGTTATTTGGATTTGCTGTTCCGTTTTCGTCAGGCTGGACACTAGACCAGAAAAATTCATAATAATCACAAACAAGGCTGCATGAACTTCAATGAAACATCGACTGTTGTATTCCAAGTCACTGAATTAGGAATTCACTGGAATGGTCAACCAAAGTTCAACCAAGACAGCAAAGCAAGAATTGTGGCACAGTCTTGGTAGGTGCTATGCGATGTTCTTACTGCCAGCAGATAGTGGATTTCTGAGGAAAAAACACCATCTATACGTTGAAATAAAGAAGTCCTAAAATATGTTTATGTAGACAGACGTCCAAGTTTTCTTCTCCTAAGCAGTCACCAACATCAGGAACTGCCAGTCCTTAATTAGTTTAACAGTAAAAGACTCGTTTAAAGCTGATAGATGGCTTCTCCACCCTGAGAACCGCCTCTGGTTGTCATTCTCTTCTGCTGTCTGCCCAACTTGTTCCCTCCCACAATGACATTCTTTCAGATTCAAGCAAATGAAGACAAGATAGCTTTTTAACGGCCTTCTTTCTGGGGTCACACAAAAAGGATGAAGGAAACAGAAGCTCATTTAAACTGGAGATGCAATTTCCTTTCTGTACGCAGTTATACTGATGATTGGCAGATGGTCCAAAAAAAGCGTTCCGTAATAAATGAGAGAAGAATCACATTCTGTGGAAGAAAAACATGCCCTGAGGTGAAGGAGATGACACCAGTTTGTTCAATTAGTGTCCCCGTATGTTTGATCAAGAATGGTAACCTGAAGAAATAATGGGAAGCCCTGATTCTTTCAAACTAATCTCTTCCCTTTTTTGTTTCCTGCATCCAGTAAATAATGCTGTTCCACTCATCCCACCCAATATAAACAGTATACGTATAAAAATTGGCGACTGGTCAGATTTAAGCTATTAAAAACATCTTTAACAATCTTTGTTGAGACAGGTTCAGAGCCGTTATGTGATTCTGAAGCCTTGAAAAAGGTTTTGGTGACCCAAATCCTCCTTAATCATTTTAGAGCGGTGACAAAGATTCTGGTGGATGGGATTAATAACACTCTTAAGCCTGATGCACCATGAATTAGTCCACCATCGCTGAGATTTAAACATGACTTGGGCTTTTTTTAGACTAACCCCAAAGAATTAGAAAAGTCAAACATGTACAGTATTTGCCTCTTGGGAATACTGTATTGACACCACCACATGAATACTGTATATTGGGTGCAAACATTTAAGGAGACAAACAGGAAAGGAACACAAAACCAGAAGGACAATATATTCAACATAATGGTACTTCTTCCAGCTAACTGTCAACAGTGGTGTACCGCAAGGCTCAGTCTTAGGACCCTCCCATTGGTGTAGTCTACGTGATACGTGGGCATACGAAGTATACCCACTAGAAAAGCTTAATAATTTCAGTATGCCCACTTAAAAGTGCCCAACGATACATGACATATCATTAGGCACGTGTCATTGATATGTTAAATGGCAGTTAAATGCTTCCGTAACAATCTCTGTATGCAGCGCTTGTTTACTACATTCACTTATCCAGGGAATTATTGTATAATTAATGCTTCTGTACTTACCACTTAGTACTTGAATGTCTTTTGGTTTGATACTGTTTTATACATTCTATAGTGTGTTTTTAATACAAAACCAACAGTTGTACAAAGTTTTTTGTTCATTTATTCAAATACATGTATAAGCATCATAAAAATTTGGAAATGTTCAATATGCTTTAAAAACAAATTGACGATTACATTGTATTAACCAGAGCACTTTGGTTTTTAAGCACAGTATGGACCAACCGCGGTAAAGTTAGTTTTACGTTAGACATTTGCGCTTCGTGGCTTCAGCAGTGGGTGTCCAATGTCAAACTAACTTTACCGTGGTATACCCACTACAAAAATGTAAACAGCACCACTGGACCCACCCTCTTCACAATCTACATTCAACCTTTATTTATATAGGTTAATCCAATTGAGCCTCGGGGACTCATTTACAAGAGAGACCTGAAAATAAGTAATGTAGGTCAGTTCATTCCTGAAGCATCCTTACATTTCTATGCAGACGACACATCTGTGTTCTTTGTTTAACAGGTCTCTCTTGTAAATGAGTTCTCATGACTCACTGAGACTAACTTGTATAAATAAAGGTTGAATGAATGAAAAAAAAGCACATCAAACGTTTGGTTGTGTGAATTTTCTATTTATCTACCAAATGTTGTCCAAAATGTTTTGAAATATTAATTTTTTAACAAACATTTGCCCACTTTGTGTCTTTTATTTTTTCTGTTTGTCTTTTATGTTGGGTATTTTTGTCAAATTGGCTGACTTTGCTCAGTCCTTTAAATTGTTAAAATTTGACATCTTAGCTGGTCCGAATATATCAAACACTGTTAATTAGGTGTGCGTTTGTGATTTGGCATTGTTTTATAACCATTTAAGTCGCAATAATTCACTCTGTCAATTTGATGGATTTATATGTGTTTGTAGGTTATTTAAAAACCCTTTTTTGAGTCTATGACTATTTTTTTTGTAAATTATTGATCTAATTTGGACTGTTTGCATTGATATTTTTCAATATTTCTTTTTGTAGTCATGCAGTTTGTTTTGAGTGTAGTTGGGTTACATATGGGTTATTTTTTTATTTTTGTAGTTGTTTTGTTACATTCTCTTTTGTTACATATATCATGTTTCATAGTGTCTATAATAATTTTTCTTTATTTTGACCGTTTTATTATGCTTTACAATGAACATTTGTGCACATTTGAGAGGTCATTTATATTTATTTTTAATATTTTGCAATTTATTGTTGTGATCTTTGTGGTTTTTCATTTGATTTTACATCAACCCTGTTTTTATTTATTTTATTTTGCATTGCTCTGCAGTCATTTCACATATTGCTGTTGTTTCTACCTACCGGTAATTTTAGTTAGTTTGCTATATCTGAAATTTCCTGCCAAGGATCAATAAAGCATCCATCCATTTCTGCTCAATGTGCACCAACTTTAAAACTCATTTTAAGCCCCTTTTTCTGCCATTTTTCCATTTCTTTTTGTCAATACAGTACGTTTAGAGTTGCATGTGTCTAAAGAAGATATTTTAACCGTCAGCAGGGCTGCATGTTGCAGTTGGTTAGACTCACCTCACAGCGAGAAAGTCCCGGGTTTAAATATTGGCTAGGGTTTTTATGCAAGAAATTTGCATAAATGTGAAGTTTCTCCAGGAAATCTGGTTTCTTAACACAGTCTAAAGCAATACTTGTTAGGTTACTGGAGATTGTAAATTGAGTTCGGGTATGACTGTGATGGACCAACAACCTGCCTTACAATGCTGCACAAAATTATAGATGGATTGATGGATGGGCAGATGGATGATGGATGGGTAGATGGATAAAACTCAGGAACCAATCTGTCCTTGAGGTCTTAATTAAACCATTTTGAAAATTTTAATGAATACATAGCGTTATTCTTGTTCATAATGCATCTTGTTGTCCATTTACCATCTCCTCTGTCATTGTATATCCTGTTTGTGTCATTTGATGTATTTAACCTGCTGTATTCAACTTAAAACCTTCCCTTAAAAAAAAGGCTCAAACATAGATTATTCTTGTCCTTGGAAACAGTGCTTAATAAGCTGTAAAAGGTCTGTGTGCTTTATTAAACACATTCAGAGCCAGATAACCTAAAACATAACTGCAGCAGAAGCAGATAATATTCTCCTGTACATGTTTCAGCGTATGAAATCAAATCAGTCATTCCACCAGACTTGCTGACTTGTTTTCACACTTCGAAAGAGACGGTTTCTACCAGTCTGGCAAGTGTTCATCTCTACCCCACAGTCTCCCATCTGCCCACCTGATCCACAGAAACAACTAGCTGGTGCTTTACAGATTAACAAGTGCCATTATTGAAGTTTAAAGCACATTTATTAAACTGTAACTTTTACACAATATGTCCATTTGTATTACAGCAGTATCCATTTTTGTTCACTCTACTTCTCTTTAAACTTTAAACACAATCTGTGTGTATTTTAATAACTAAATCTACTGAAGTAGTAAAGCACCCAGATGACTTATAGTTTTGTTTAATTCAAAAATGCCAAACTCACACAGCACGGTTTACTAAACTCCTTATGGTACAAATCAATATTTCCCTCCATTCTCCTTCTAAAACATCCCGGACCATTGAAAAAAATAAAACTAATTAAAGCCATCCATCTTGAAGGGAAGACGGGAACAACAGCATCTGTTCTTTCAGAAACCTACCAATATTCATCCAGGTTGTCCAACCCATCAATCCTTAGCCCTTTGTGTTAATTTTTAACGCCTCGATGATGTAATAAAAACAGCCAAACATGTTCAGCTGTGAGCCAAAGGGCAAAATGAGACTGTTTACATTCCCCTCCCCATCCCCTGACCACCAAATGCACCATCATCGCTGCAGGGCGCTATTAACCCGAAGGTTGTTTGATGCTAATTATGTTCGTCTGGCTGCAGCTTCCACAGCAGTTCCAGCAATATGAGCTAAACACCAGCCAAAGCTTCTTTAAAAGAACACCAAATTAAACCAAAGGAATCACATTTTATGCAAAAGCATGAATGCTGAGCATTGAGTGACTTTGCTAAAATTTTCTGAAAGAGCTAAACTGAAAGCTTAAAAAAAAAGCTTAATCTCTATAAGAAGCAGTACATTATCATCAGTGCCAAAATCCAATTAATGTTGTTTTAGCACCAGATTTTTAGCTAAAGGGAACATATTATATTGCTGATTCCCAAAGAGCCTGACTACGCAACCACACCATCACTTACAGGTAAATGCACCTAAACAGACCAACAACTCCCTCTTCTCGTCTAATGAGGCGCAGACAAGCAGAAGAGAAGAAGCAGAGATGGTGATGCCACATCCGCCATGAGTAACGGCTCAGACTGCTCAGAAGAGCTCAGCAGAAGCAGTTAGTGCCAAAACACAACACAAGCCTTGCCAAAATGTGTTTGTTCAAAAAACATTTGGGGAAATACCTCCTGCTAAAAGAACGTGACATTGACAAGGCTGCATGAACTTCAGTGAAACATTTCCTGTTGTAATCCAAGTCGCTGAATTAGGAATTCACTGGAATGGTCAACCAAAGTTCAGCCTATATGATAACAAGGAAAGATTTGTGTCGCCATCTTGGTAGGTGCTATGCCAGCACGGCAGCAAATTGTGGATCCCCGAGGGAAAAAAAAAAACACCACGTAAATGCAACCTTCTTGTTTTTGACACAAAGTCAAATTAAGTAAAACGTTCAAAAATAAGTTTCTCCACGAGCGTTCAGACGGAGATGATCGTCTTGTTGAGAAGACTGCCGTAAAACTCTGCCTGCGTTCCAGAAACCTATAAATTAATAACAGTTAAGTCTAAGTTTTGGTGTGAGGTTCTTATCTGTTTATAAAAACTGTCACTTATTAGCAATATTACTGGCATAAGGCTAGTGATTTTACTTTGGTTAAGAGTTTTACTGGAACTTTGACATACTGTATTTAAAACTGGATTTTCATCCTGTTGAAACAGATTCTTCATAGCGTCTTGGTGCAATCCTGTAAAATAAATGCTGACTGAATGCTTAGTCTTTCAAGTTACAGTTATCTTTCTATAAGTTACATCTGCATAAAATGTATTTTGTTTCTAATGATGTTGTTTTCTGTCTATTTTGGACCCAACAGTGGGTTGTGACTAGGCCTGTCACGATAAATGATAAATCAATTAATCATACGATAAATGAAAATGATCAACCTCAGTTTCGTTCATTGGCTTTATCGTTTCTTCGTCTCTCTTTCTACTGAAGACATTGCATGGCGAAAAGCTAAACTCTGGTGCTACGCGCTAAGCTAACCATAGCCATTTTGACAACTAAAAAAGGAAAGAGAGACAGCCCATGTCAAGTCAAGGGGCCTCCCTCCCGTATTTCTTAGAGACACGCTGTTCGCTCCCTCACTATCCATCCTTCAATTCAAACAGTCTTATACTGCTTTCAGGTGGTTGAAAAATGGTACTACACACAAAAAATTAATCAACATGTCTCTTAAGTTTGACAATAATGAATTATTGTCAAATTTTTAAAAAAATATCATTTATCGCAATAATTTCTGAGACAATTAATCGCCCAGCAAAATATGTTATCGTGACAGACCTAACTGTGACGACAAAGAACTTTTCTCTTCTTTAAAGGCTAATAATACGCGTGAAAGAACAGATTAGAACAGAAACTCTCCCGTTCAATGAAAGGTTGCTCAGATTTTTGGCGTATCACTGGATTAAAACAGCGCGCTGCAGATTAAAAAGTGCAGATCTGAAGTGAAAACATTGTCTCGTTAACCTGCATCACAGTTTAACAACAGAAGCATTTCACTGCTCAGACCGTCCCTTCTACTGCAATAGTTTCCTCACCATATTTATCACCCGCCAAGTGCATGAGACAATCATCTTTTTGCCTGTGTGTTCATGTGTCTGTTAGCAAAATATCTCATAAACCAGTAAGGTCTTAATGAAACTCTCAAAGTAAGCACAACTAACTTTTGTCAATCCACTTCCAGATGGCTGCCACAGCTAATCGACATTATGAAATGGTTCAGTTTTACAGACACTGAGCTAAATTTAATCTGGTAGTAGCTGAGAGTCATCCCAAACACACACTCTTATTGCTTTAGCTCTTTAAATCTAACGCTAATGTTAATTTCAAGGTCTGGACAAAATGGCTATAACCTTATATGGAAGGATTTTAGTCTAAAACTTTGTCATCAAAGCATCTCATAAGGAGAATCCCCATGACCAAACATTATATGAAGGGATTTCCCAACGCTAAGAGAATCTGAAGAGAAACTATGTCAGTTTAAAAAAAAAACTAAATAAAACAATTTATTTAAATATAACAATCTGAAAACCTCAAATTAGTTGATTAGAAACATTATGAACTATTTTTGTTACTGTGATATCTAGATTGTGTCTTTTCATATTTACACAGCAAAATTCAGCATTTTCACTACTTCTTTTTGTCTTATGTTGCCTACGCAAATCACAAACACTGTATTTTAATCACTCTTTTGGCACACTTTATGGAGAAACGTGAGTTTCTGCTTCTGTTTTAGCAGAAAACAATCAAATTGCGCTTACACTTTAAAATGGAAGAACATTATGCAGTGCAGGTTTTAAATAAACCACATTTCTCCTTATTCCTACTAAATCACACCTAGTAATAAAAGGAGATTTCACTCAGTTACAGCTGACAAGTACAAAAAAAAAAAAAGCTTCATTAAAGCTCGAGTCTGATGTGACAATATAGATGGAGACTAAATCTGCACAGATAAGACTTCTTGCTGCCTCCCTGAGCTCCAGCCGGCAGCATCAGGCCTGTCTCAGACTGCTGCTCGCTTTGATGGAGGCTCTGTAAGATACAGCGCGTGCGGCGCAGACACTGAACAGCCTGCAACCATCCGCCTTTCATCCGGATGACAATAATAAAAATAAATACATTTTTTTAAAAACACGACAAACGCGTCCATTTATCCCACATCTATCATGTGCACCTGATGAATATAGATCAGCATTACCATTGTGGGACAATGCGGCAATAGTCCCATTGTAATAAAGGGGAGAGCGGACATCTTCAAAGAAAGGAGAATATATAAAAAAAAAAAGATGTTCACGCTCACCGTTTTTCTGCAATCCGGCTTTCCTGTCAGTGATGCTGCTGAGGATGATGAGGTGAAGGTGTGCTGGAGGGACTGTGCCCGGCTGGTGTGTCCATGCTCCCCCCGAGCCCCCTCCTCTCTCAGCTGCTGCAGCAGCAAGCTGTGGCCCACCTCCGATCCAACCGCTGTGCTCCCCACCAGCTCTCCCCCCTCCGCTGTCAAAAACCAAAAGATCGTCGATGTGACATGAGCGCTCACTCGTTCACAAAAAGCCCGCTCCCTTTCCTCCGCGTCGGCGTGGTCTCCTTTTTCTTCTTGGATGCTTTTTTTTTTTTTCCTTGAGAAACTAGCAACAAATAAATACATTTATTAAGTTACTCGAAAATAGTAAAGACATACTTGCAATTATTTTTGTGTGTACACGACGTAAGCCTACAGTAATGAACTTCGCTAGCTTGCTCACCCTTCTCTGGTTGCCCATTTTTGCTGCGCGTATTTTATTGGACTAAATTTGTTGGCAGCTTCCCGTTGTCACGTAGTGTTACTTTTCCGCGATATGCTGAAGAAACAAACATGTCAGAGTTACACATCTTCGTGTGTTAATATTTCTTTCTCGTTTCGAATCCCGCGCTGAAATAAGAAATATTTCCTGCAGCGCCCCCTCAGCTGCGCGGCAGCAGCCGGAACTACAAGTGTTATGTGCATTTATGCGTCACAGGGGAGTGCTAAAAATCAAAAACCTGTGCTAAACATCAGCAAATTTAGTATTTTATTGACTTGTTTCATTTTAAACATAGCTCATATTTACTGATCATGTTTTTTAGAGACTGAAACCTTTCTTACACTTTCAGTCAACTAGGGTGTTTATAAATTATTTAACAGACAACTTTGATCAACTCCAAGTAGTAAAATCAATTAGGCCCTATATGATTTTTTTGTATGCATTCATAAAAAAAATCGGATGAGAAACCCACTTCACATTACATTGTTTTAAGTATATACACTACTGTTTATATTCACACTACTGTTGATATATATATTTTACTAGCCTTATTGCATGTCATTTTACCTCTACCTGTACTGTGTACATTCACTTCATGCCGCTTTGCCACTTTACTATAAAAGTCAATGTCAGAACCTTCATTTTATTTTATAGATAAACTTTTTATATTTTCATACTGCTATGCTACAGTTTAGGAAAGGATCATACTTTTATTATTTCATTTTATGCTAATGTTTATTAACTGTTTCAATGTTTAAATTGTTATTGTTGCACCAGGGGTAGAGTAATGTAATTTCAATCCCGTGTATGTCCTGTACATATTGCAGTTTTGACAATAAAGTTGACTTTGACTTTTTATCCAACATGACAACCACCGGCATACTGGTATGTAGGAAAACGTCAGTTTTAGTCAGGGATGTACCAGGCATGTCTATATACAATAAATCTGTCATTTATGCAGCAGCTGCCAATATATTTTGAGCTTAAACTGCTTCTTACAGGCAATCTGATGCACATTTAAACACCTTACTGCTTAAAGGCTTGTTTTAAACCATCTCACTGTTGAGTGTGAAAACTAAGTTTACACAGCAGAGATGGTGAAAGAGTGGGCACATGCAGACACGTTCATAGCAGCCAGATGTGTGCATGTGCGTGACCACACCACTGTGTCAACTGCACCTCTCCAGTAAGAAATGCTCTTTAGTGACTTTGTGAATCAACGTTCGCAGTCGTTTTCCTATTTTTATTATAATTATTTGTTGTATTTGCAATCCAACTACTTTCTGTACATTTAGTTTAGCCATTCACTTATCAAAATATTTAGCTCATTTATGACAACTTTTGAATTACATAACTTCTATACTTTAGAAAATATTTAAATGTATTTTTTTAATCACCCACCCAATTCCTTGATAAATCATTTTCTTTAAAATCTGTTTCAACTTGCTCTAATTTTCAGACATGCTTCGTTTGGCTACTTTTAGCTAGACTGGCTATTTTGAGCTTCTAGCAGAGTAAAAAAAAAAAAAAAGAAAATGCTAAAACACTTTAGCTTTTAACTATTCTTTTGCTACTTCCAGCTAATATGTTTTGCCAGATTCATATTTTACAGTGTTTTTCTCCTTTTAGCTTTTAGGTATTATTTAGCTGCTTTCAGCTTGCATTTAGCTAATTTGGGCTTCGAGTTAGTGTTTTGCTTCTTGTTATTTTGAGCTAGTGTTCTGCTTCTCTTTTCCATTTCAGCTTCTTCACCAATTTATCAATCATCATTAAGATGGCTTTATAGTTAAAAATGAAAATTCCCCGATTCAATTTCTTAGGAGACAAAATCATGAAGCCAAACACACCTAGCTCTAACCCAGATTGCTCTCTGGAGCTGTGAGCTTTATCCTGTTTAAACAGCCAGATATACGACGAGGAGTTTGACACTGGGCAGACTTTAGATTCCCTGCAGTTTGTGTTTATCTAACGTACATCCTGACCTGGTTTGATGTGAACCAGTCCTGCTGATGATTGACAGTAGCCTCATCACACTGATTATCCCGGGATGACTCGGATAAGACGTTTTCTGTGACAAACAGGATGCTTAAATACATATGTCTTCTTGTTTTCTGCAGAAGCCTCACACCAACTCAGGATCCACTTGCAGAACCGGACCTACAATAATGTCAGAGAAAGATCACAATGTATGTTGGCTCCTGTCAAAAAACAAAAACTGCAGCGAGAGCCAACAGAGTTCACGATCTGGCAACAACTAAAACAGCACAAAATCAAACAATTGTATTATTGTTGTTTTTTTTTTTTTTTTTTTTTTTTGCATCACAACAAGCAGAAATGCACTTTAAGCAGCAAAATAAGCCGGTTGTGTAACTCGCTTCTGCCAGATCTGGGCCAAATATAGGCGAGCGTGGGAACATTTGAGAATATTGTAAATAAGAAGGGAAATATATTGGTTGCTAGGTAACAACATAACCCACATAATCTGATTCTGAAGAGACAGATGAAGTTAAACATTCACATCTTACTCAAAAACTATATCCGACGCCACAAATTATTCCACAAACTTGAACAGTGGCTGTAAATTTCAGGAAGTCTTGCACCGGAATCAGGTTCATCCACTGAAAGGACCTTGAATCAGTCTGTGGCGTTCGGGCAACAAGTGAAGGAACAACATCAAGGAATGATAAATGATATTCGAAAGGATCAAAACTATAAAGCAGATTATTCATGTGCAGCAGTGTCTTCTTGGCACAAGAGGCCTAAAAGAAAAGCAGACGATTACGACATGCCTATAATACTTCCTTTCCAAACAGGTGAGACGTCAAGCAGCACTGTTTTTAATCAGGTTTTATTGTTTTATGACATTTTGAGTCATTTTTAAATACCATTAAAAAAATGAAAGGTGGCAGGAATCACATCAGTCAGGTTCTCACCAGGTTAACAATGTGCATTCAATCTAAATAACCAAACTGAGAAGTTCAAGTTAGACCAACGACATGACTTTTTTTTTATATTAGACTAACAAGTCGTTGCTCCCATCAGAAGAGACATGCTTTGTACAGTGATGAACAAACGTGCACGGTTGTAGGTGAATGTGCAGGCACCGGAGCAAGAAGAACTCAAAAGGCGTTCATTATTAGTTTAAAATTAATGTGAAATTGCTAAAAATACATCCTACAAAGTGCACGTTTTCTTTTCTGTACAGGGTTACGAACAGAGTCGTGTTCAGGATATCTCTTTTTACACTTTAATGTATTCAAGTTACCAAGCATCAGTCACTTGTTGATTAAATTAATCAACTTAAAATTGTCATTTTTTCCTATCCTTTTATAATCATTTTCTTTTTCTTCTCCACCCCCAAAGAGTGAGGAAAAATAGCAAGAAAAAAAAAAGTAAACATTAAAAAGGGAAAAAGAAAGAAAAAAAATTTGAAAGCCTTTCTCTTTCGTTTTTCCTTTTTTCTTTCTTTTTCTACCCACTTCTTTTCCTCATTAAGGGAAAAAAGAAAGGAAAAAGGGGTAAAAGCAAAAAAAAAAAATCTTCAAAGTTTTTTCTCTTTTTTCCCAATGTTTTTTTCCTGTTTTTCCTCTTCAAGGAAAAAAGGGAAAAATGAGGAAAGAGGAAAAAAGAATGGAAAAAGAGAAAAAGGAAAAAATGTGCAATTTTGTTTCTCTTTTTCATTTTTATCCCTTTTTCCTTTTTTCTACCCCCTTTTTTTCCCTCATTAAGGAAAAATAGGAAAAAAGAGAAGAGGGAAAATAAAAGAAAAAAGGAAAAAAAGGGTAAAAACAAAAAAATATATACTGTATACAGTACAGGTAGTCCTCGACTTACGAACGGGTTCCGTACCTACAAACCGTTCGTAACTCGATTTTGATGTAAGTCAGAACTCATTATACTGCGCCGCAAACCCGTTGGTAAGTCCAGATTTTTGCCGTAAGTCGAGGAAATACATGTAAAATTAACGCTGCGCCGCACACCCGTTCTCAAGTCCGAGTTGCTGTAAGTCAAGGGCGCCTTAAGTCGAGGACTACCTGTATAGCTCTTTGGTCAAAATATTTTGAAGAGTTTAATTCTGACCAGCTTGACATGATAATGGCTAATCTGAACCATCAGCTATAGATGAAATGTAGATATGCAGCAGGAACATGAAAGTTGAAGCTGAAATTAGACCAGCTTCCCTGTTGCCTGATTCTAGTACAAGTTTTATATCCCACATCCTCAACATATAGGAACAGGGCATTCCCTTAGTGAAATAAAAATACACCTCTGATATGGTTTGGGTTTACGGATTTGAGCAAGAAGCCAGACAACAGGAATGGTTTAAAGTTTTATTAAGAAAAAAAAACTGCTGCTGGTGGTCAAGGTCCTGGAGCGAGTCCAGTCTTCAGAGAAATGTAAGGTTAGTGGACTGACAGTTTCTGTGATCAGGCAGGAAAACAGAATGACAGCCACTAACCTTATGCAGGAATGGTGAGTGCTTCCTGAAGGAGTGGGGCAGGATGACATCACTGGAGCAGACAAGTATGCAGCACAGGAGCTGGTTGGAGTGGGACGTAGTCCAGACTAATGTTCAGGGACAAGAGTCGTGCGGAGAGAAGAGAGTCATTACCAGAGGGTCAGAGGTCCAATAAATCCAAGAGGAGAATCTGTGAGGCGTAGTAATTAATCCAGACAAACAGGTCGATACCATGGTCAGATGGGCAAATAGGTAACAAGCAAGGAGCAGGCAGATCAATAATCCAAAAGATAGGCATGTGGTCAAGACAAGATAATCCAAGAGAGCTATGACAAGAATGCTGGACATCTACTACCTCAAAGGGTTTGATAATCTGGCGGGAAGCGAGTGTGAGCTTGTCTTAAATAGGGCTTGGAACAAGTGGGTGGAATGAGCTTGATGGAGCAGAGGTGCAGAGGAACATGGTGGGCTTGGGAACAGAGCATGACTTGGCAGAAACATGACAACCTCGGCTCATTTGTTTAAATTTTCTTTCAGGTGCTAACTCCTGTTGATTCACTGTTTTCATGTTACTGCTGTGTACAGGTATTCTAATATTATTTTTTTCTAATAGGTTAAGCTGTAATTAGTTAATTAATGCTTCAAAAAAAGGAGTAGGCAATACTTGTAAGTTCTGTTTCCAAAAATGCAACATTGCAGCGCTCGTGGAATGGGATCTAATGGTTTAGATCTTGAATGTGATGTGTGAGGTCCAAAATGTGACAGCAATCAATTCAGGAATGAAGTTATATTTGATCAAACTAAGTTAAACATTTTCATATTCCTGCTTTTTAAGCAACATTTTGATACCTGAATCAACCTGATTCGAGTGGTTCCAGAGCTATAGCATTAGCTTGATTTGTCTTGCTACTTGGAAATATCCCTGGAAAATCAGTTTGAATCTGATTTTTTTTTTTGTGCATAATGAGAATTTCTTTAGGTCAAGTCATATTTGGAAATTGGGATTTCCCAGCTGGTGTTGAAAGTTGCTTTGCCAGCATGTAGGGAAAGTGGTGAAAAAATCAGAGCTTTTCTGTTTAAAGAAATGGTCAATAGATTAATGTCATGATTAACATACCCAGCATAGTGTAGATCTATGGAAAAGAGACTCAGTCATCCACATAAAAGGTGAGCGATTTTACTTACTCTGTTCAAGAGTTCTCCTCCATATGCCATTATCGAAGGCAGTGGTCAACCTGGATAGCAAGGTTAATTAATTTGTCCAGGTACCAGGCTTCCTCTCTAACCAACTGATCCTTTATCTGATCATTTAACAAATTAACAGATGCACCTCTCAGTGATTTCTCACCCCAACCAAATTTTTCCGCGATGATCTGGAAGAGCATGCGGAAATCAGACAAGGACTGCTTCCCTTGTTGAAGCAAAAACAACCTCTTAGCAGTTTCCTTCTGATGGAGCGGGTGATCAAACACTTGCAGAAAATATTTTAAAGAGATTGAAATGTTAACTTTTCAACAGACGATGAGCATGAGTCCGTGTGCCTTCCCTTTGAGGGAACTGATAACGAAATCTGGGTTGAGTCAGATGAGTAGGTATCAGGCACACAATTAAAACATAGATTACACCAAAGAATAAAACCACCACAATGGTCTGTACCGCCTTCAAAGTATTCAGAGGAATGTATGTCTGGTTCACAAGGAGGAACTAATGATGAGTAGAGAGTAGAAACAGAATCAAGTGAAGCTAGAGGCACTGGCGGTTTGGTGGTGGTTAAGACAGTGGCACGTTCCTGGTCTATAGAAAACATCATGCTCCCCAGTTCTTCTGTAGCTTAGCTTTGGTGGTTTGCTACTGGGAGAGGATCTACTGAAGAGTTTAGTCATGTTTATCAATGCATTTTTTTTGTAATGATGAGGTTGAATGGTGAATCTGCTCACCATCAGTCTTACTCTGGGGGTCATCACGGCCGGAGCATTCTGTCATGATTCACACATAATTTTTAGACCAGTGTAGTGTAGACCGATGGAAAAGACTCAGCTATTCATACAAAAAAGTCACTAAGGCACGTATTTACAGTGTTCAGGGGTAGATATCTGGAAGGGAATGAAAAACAGCAGGTGACTATAGACAGAAGTAATATTCAGTGTAATATTCCTGAAGATTCTTGTACTACCACTCAATGGCTACAAGGGAGTTAGAGCAAGAACTCAGTGGAATCTTGTAATTGAAAATTTAAAATACATCCAATATCAATGCATATTATATGTCTTCTAGATCTCGTCATCAGTTTTGCATCATATGGTTGTTTATATATGGTAAATGGTAAATGGAGCTTACTTATATAGCGCTTTCCAGCCCCCTATGAGGGGCCCCAAAGCGCTTCACAGT
>JARVGQ010000804.1:8600232-8612001 GCA_031762355.1 Hypsolebias martinsi | reverse complement strand
GTCCATAGTTATGATTCGGAAGATTTTGTAGAAGAGAGGCTCTCAGACAGTTTCACAGACAAGACAAAGCAAAAGCAGAGCGGAGACCGAGAGGAGACGTCCGCCCTGGAGAGGAGCAAGTGTTGAATTCACAATGGAGAGAATAGAAGTACCCAGGAAGGATTTTTAGGAAATAATTTAAAAAGAGTTGCAGCATACCCCCACTCCCCCCATTTCTGTTGCAGAACTCAATATATGCAAGACATTTAAAAATAAATATTTTAATCTATGGATCAGACGGGGCTGCAGTAGCTCTGGGATCAGTGCCATGGTCTCGTAATTCTGAGGCTGCAGGTTTGAGCCCAGGAAGCATCAGGAAAGGCATCTGGCTTAAAACTATTGCCAAATCTATCAAAGGATTTGCTCGCTGTGGTGTTTCCTGCAGATAGGAGTAGTCGAAAGACAAACAACAATCACCAATGGTTCAGACTTGATGAACGATCCATCCATTATCTTTACTCTTTTCTTTCTGTCTGGGTCACAGGGGTCGCTAGTGCCCATGTCCAGCAGTCACTGTGCAAGAGGCGGGGTACGCCACCTCTCTAAACATGGGGACATCCTGAACAAGCAAGTTCATCGCAGTTCATCCATTCACACTTTCACTTCCAGCAAAGGACAATTTAGAGTTTCCAAACAGCCTAACATGCATGTTTTTGGTCGGTGGGAGGAAACCGGAGTACTCAAAGAAAACCCATGCATGCGCGAAGAGAACATGCTAACTTCACCCAGAAGGGTGCCAGGCCTGGATTCAGTCCAACAACCTTTTTTTAGTGAGAGGCAGCAGCTTCACAAACTGTGTCGTCCCCTTGATTAATTAATTCAGTAAAACAGTTTTCAATGGGGGGTGTGGGGGGGGGGGGGTGGAGAGAAACAGCTGAGGATCTACAGTATTTAATTTTCAATTAATTATATAAGTTTCCAGGTTTATTTATTTATTTATCTTCTACCTGAAGTAAAAATCCAAGAAGCAGCAAAACGGTTATTCTGTAATAACCTTTATAGTTACCTTAATGTCAGTTATCTTGTTTTTTTTTTTTTTTTTTTTTTTTTTTTAAATCTAACAGTTACATTCATTCATTCATTCAACCTTTATTTATACAGGCTAGCCTCGTTGAGCCACGGGGACTCATTTACAACTGGATACATTTGAAATTTGTCTGTTTATAAGTTATAAATGGACAATTTTCAAATGTATCCAGTTGTAACTGTCCTGCTACTTTTACTGCATAATGTGAGCTTAAAATATTGATCTTCTCAGGAAGATCAGCAAGGTGTTACTTTAGCAAACCTCTTATGAAAGATGTCTTTATCCCAGAGATTTAAGCTTGTTGAGCTTCAACTGTCTTGAAAATCAATCATGTGCATAATTTTAATAAGACTTCATCCAAAGAGTGAGAGTTGGAGATCTCTGGGGCTTCTTTTCACCGTCTGCCAAAGTGAGAGATTAAAGGTTGACTACAGTGCAGCTTTCGGACATTGTTTGGAGACGAAGTGCTAACCGTCGGCCAATCCTGTTCCAGCTCACTGCGTAGTGAGGGTCAACGATGAGACTTCCCGTTCTGAACTACAAGGAAGTTGATCCAGGATTCTCATCGCTTCTGTAGCTGCTTCTCTGTTTACTTGAACTTGTTAATATAGGAAACTACCGTAATATATGATTTCAACTGTACTTTTTATTTTATTTTATTACACAAAGTAGGGCTGCAAGCAGGACTGTGCAGAAGTTTTAAACCACCCTCGACTTTCAACGAGCCAGAATTTCTTGTAAACTTTTAATGTGGGATTTTTGTTGGAAACACTTCAGCTGCTTTTTTTGTTTGTTTGTTTGTGTTATGTATTTCCAATCTAATCTTTGTAAATGACCATGACATCAAACTGAGCAGTAAGTGGTTAAAAAATAGAAAAGTGAAAGACAAAGGAATAATCAGGCCTAAAGTGCTTTGGAAATCACCATATTCAAAACACCTAAGTCCTTCATCATCCTTCATCCAAAGGACTTCTTCAATCTGAGGAGCCACCAAACAAAACACCTCAGCAAAAAAAATAAAATAAAATAAAATAAAATAAAATAAAAAAGAAAAGAAAAAAGAAAGAAAGAAACAATCCAGATGAACTGACTGAACATAGTTGGATTTTTTTACCTGGATGACTGAGCATGCACTTTGGTGTTCTGAACCATTTTGGCATGACTGTCTAAGCGGAGTTGACGGGGGAGAGGGCAGGCCCCGGAGGCCATCTTATCACTAGCAAACGGTTTTGTTTTTTCCCCCACTATGGGAGTGTGGTGTTTGTGGGACTCGTTTGTTTGGTAGCTCCTCAGATGGAAGAAGTCCTTTGGATGAAGGGCGAAGCGTCTCAGCAAAAAATAAACTGTCCAGATGGCCTGACTGAACATTGTTGCACCTTATTGAAACTATTCATCCATCCTTATCTTTACCTGCTTCTTCCTTTAAATGTTGATTTTCTGGCAGTGCTTTAGTATTTTTCATTGATTCCACAAGATAAACTGGAACAAATGGTGTCTTTATTACATATTTCCTCAAATAAAGTGTAAAAAAACCCAATTTAAAATGAGTTATTTGAGAACCATGATGTGTTGATGCAACACCAGTTCATTCCTTGAGTTTAGGAGCCTTTTTGTGCATGAACAAGTTTATATGCCACGGTTGAATGATCTAATAAATACACAAATAAAATCATTACTCTAAAAAAGTGACGTACTCTACTAAAAATGAGTTTAAAGAGTGCACAAAGTCCATATCACCCAAAAAAAATCTCTGAAACTACTGACACTACTGGACACAAACTTTAAACAAAAGAGATGAATCAAGACTTTTGCACAGTACTATGCAAAGGTAAACAAGCTCTTCTCAGAAATATACGAGCACAGCGTCCTAAAACCCAATTATGAGTTGATGGTGCATAGAAAAAAAAACTAAAAAAAAAAAAAAACTGGTCAAGTCTTGATTCAAAAAAATAAAAATAAAAAATACAAATGATGTTCTTGATTTTAGCTGAAAGTTTCTGCCCCACGAGTGAAGTACAAATAGTGACATGGAGAATTCATAGCAACAGATTAATAGAGCCAACATGCAAAGCCACCAACTGATCTGTAAACATTAGATGTGCAGAGAATCTCTATCTTCTCAGGTATTCCTGTGAACAGACTCCTTTTCACAGCTCACAGCAAGAATAACGCACTCTAACTGATTTAGTAGCAAAAATGTTATTATTCCATTTTGACTAATTACATCTTGTCTTTCCTGACTGAGAGGGCAGCCTGAACTACATCCGCCCTTTCCTCCTCCCTCAACCTCTAATCCTACTGAAGTCTCTCAGTAGGCCCAAGTTGCTTATGTAACATTTAACTATTGGTAAAAATAGAAGAAAGTGAGCTAAGAAAATGGAAAGCTTTGGTTTGGGGTACTAGATCAATAACAAATAAAGTGCTTTCCAAATGCTATTTGTGGTTTTACTATCTGCTCGACTGCACAGCCACTGTGATGTCAATTTCACTTTTTGTACTTTTAGCAACAGTTATCTAAGTTCTTTTGGAGTTGACAGCTCAGATTTCTGTAACTGCGTGTTCTTCTGATTAAATATGTTACTAACGCATGTAGCTGTCATAAATATTTTACGCCTTAAAAATACCATGACTGTGTGCAGGAGAAGAGTGGGAACTGCACAGCAACACTGTTTAACTGGTGACTGTGGGCTTCCATTTAGGTGAAAGTCACAGTGAGCAGTGATGCTACAAGGAGCAGAGGTCACAAAGGTGCAGGACTTCGAGTACTTGGGGTCCACTGTCCAGAAAAACAGGGAATGTGGTAAAGAGGATGGAGAAAAGTTTCAGGAGTGCTTTGTGACAAAAGGGTGTCAACAAAGGTTAAAGGAAAAGTTTACAAGACAGTGATGAGACCAGCTATGTTGTATGGTCTGGAGACAGCGGTACTGACAAAAATACAGGAGAAAGAACTGGAAGTGGCAGAAATGAAGATGCTGAGGTTCTTCTTAGGAATGACAAGGATGGATAAGGTTACAAATGAGATCATCAGAGGTACAGCACAGGTGGAACAACTGGGAGATAAAGTTAGAGAGGCCAGACTGAGATGATCCGGACATGTTGGAGTGAGGACAGAGGATGCAGAGGATAAAGTGAGATGGAGGAGGATGACTCGCTGTGGTGACCCCTGAAGAGGAAAATGCCAAAAGAATAAGAAGAAAAGAATAGTTTTGGTGAAAGTCAGTAGTTGGAGACGCTTTGGGCATAGATTTTTTTGGTGACAGTATTTCCTAAAAATACATGTTTCATGCTAAAACTTTGGTGCCGCATACACACACAGACATGCACACACATATCCAAAAGTAACATGAACAAATACACAAGAAGAAATTAAAATAATCTGAGAAAAAAACTGAATAAAACCATTCTGACTCATATAAGTCATCATTTCAGAACTACAAGAATACACAGCATATGGTGTTGATGCTTGCTCTACTTCTTTCGGCTTTTTCCTCTTCAAGGGTCGCCACAGCAAGTCATCCTCCTCCATCTCACCCTGTCCTCTGCATCCTCTGTCCTCACTCCAACTACCTCCATGTCTTCTCTAACTGCATCCATATATCGCTTGGATGAACTCGCATTACAGTTTTGGCAAAAGTGTTTTACATCCGATGCCCTTCCTGACACAACCCTCACCATTTACCTGAGCTTGGCACCAGCACAAGAGATGCACTGGCTTGTGTTCCCTAGTGGATGGTTTGGTGGTTTAACACTAGTGTTGTTGATTCTTGATAATAAATTAAAATACAGAACAAAAAGCAACCACTTGTTAAATCAGTGCAATATCGTTTTCACCTATTGGAGCAAAAACTAACTAATAATGCAGAATTGATAACTGAGAACTGTACAAGCAGATATTATTGAATCATAACAAGAGTAGAAAAACAACAAAAAATTAGATTTAGGCAACATATGACATTTTTTGCTCTCCCTACAGCAGGTATTTCACAGGACTGAGACTGCTGACGATAAACTGTGAACTACACTCACAAATGGGGTTTCAAAAATGTCTCATGTGGGTTCTCAGTTTCCATGTGGGAATCACAGGACTTCCCTTTCATTTCACAAGAAATCTGAACGTGTTCAAAAATAATTTAAACAAACTGTTTCAAAATAGTCACATACTAATCAGGGGGTCAGGGGGTGTCTGAAAACTGTCTCGAACCATTTGCAGTTTAGTTTCGACGAGTCCGAAAGCATGAGAAATGCCAGACAAGTTTGGGAAGGTTTGACAACATATCAAACCAAATTGTGACTGAATGCAGACAAAAAAGACCAAATTGTGTTCAAATTGATGCATGATAGATACATAATTAAAACACATGAATACTAAATTGTGAAATTCCATAATATGTGCATATTACGTCACAATTTTGACTCTTTTTCTAGTCTCCAGCAGTCACAGACTAGTTTAATCCAAGCTTAAGTCTTAAGGGTTCTCAATGATAAGCAATAAATTGTTTTTAGTAATAATATTTACATTAAAACAAGACGTTGCTTCTGCATCTTAATTATTTTCACAACATAGCACAGCATTTTCATAACCTCAATATTTCATCAAGGTAACAAGGACACACCGGAGCGCACACCCTCACACAAAATTTCATATGTTATTGGGGTAAAACAGCTGTAATATTTAATTCATACGAGAGTCATTAAAAGTGCAGTGGAGCTGCTGTCCATTATGCATTCCTTTTCTAGCAGGATAAAACAGCCCTCAGATGTGGGAGCTGCACTTTGAAGTGTTGTCTCAGAAGCAGACCAACTCTTACAGGAAGACCCTAATGTTTAAAACATGTCGTACAGGGGGGACTAACAAAGGTGAGCAACTTGTGGCCAGGCCCCAAGATGGGCCAAAAAATGGCCAGCCAGGAATTTGGATAGATCTCCTTGACTGTACACAAAGAGGACATCAAATAAACAAAAATGCAGGCAAATACACACATGGGCAATGGTGTAGGGATGGAGAAGTAGCCAGCGAAAGCAATGGGTAACCATAAACTCTGAATGGGCACAAAAAAACAAAAAACTGAAGAGAATTTGTCGAGTTCCCCTCACAGAAAGGTCATTACAGTAGCATCAATAATGCTCAAGATATTTGCCTGAGACTTGTAATTCAGTTTATTTACATAGTGCCAAGTCACAACAGGAGTTATCTCAGGGCACTGAACAGAAACATTCATATGCATAAAAATTAAATTAGTAACATTATTTATCTAACGTAGCCTTGTAGGGATAACTGTATATTTACAGTCCTACAGTGACTGGAATTCTCTGTGTAATCCAATCATCGTCCATGAACATGCACAGGATATAATTCAGTTTAACAGCAGAAAGAAGACTTCCTCTACACAAAACAACCTGACTCAGTATGATTTAACCAAATCATCACTGTGTGATTCGATTTTCCACGTTGCATTCAATGTCCTCAAATTAAATCTGATGTTTTTACGGTATTAGAGTATGAAAAAATATGAACCCATTTTATGAATTCTATATTATTCTGGGTCTTCCGGAGCTGATTTCGCACAAGGTATGATGCCTTTAAATTTATAGGATTGGACATTAACAGGAGGGGCTGCATGTGAAATCTGCACAGATGGACTGAACTCTCTGCAGAGCTTATTGTGGTGTTAGCGTGGGCACAAATTCAGTCTTATGCATGTTGTGCTTGTAAATCAGAATGTGTACCGTACTTTCTGCATTAAAAGTCACGCCGCCATATAAGTCGAATAAAAATCGATTGGCTGCCAAATGGTGGCCGCAGGAGTGTGCACAGGAGGACTTTAACAATAATTTAACAAGATTAACACTTAAAAGCAATTATTTGTTGCTCAAAATTATAGTAAAGTTGTGTCTCAGTTGAATTTTCCTTAATAAATGCACTTTGATGGTCAAATCAGCTGCATTTCAAAAGCCAATTTGCAGCTGCAGGAGCGCACAGAGGGAGGACTCACTGTGCATTTCTTCGAAATGTAACAAGCTCACCACTTAAAAACAATTATTTGTTTGCTCTACATTATAGTAAAGGTGTGTCTCTGTTGAACTTTTACTTAATAAATGCACTTTAATGGTCAAATCAGCTGCTTTTCACCTGGGCAGCGCCACAAAATGAAGCTCCAGGAGTTGCGGAGCAAGATGAAAGTGGCCTCTATGGCAAGCCAAGTGTCTCATTAATAGCCACTTTTACCTATTAATGAGACATTTGGCTTGCCATATAGGTCGAGGGCCCTCTAGTGGCTGAAAATGGTAGTATTCAATATTTTCCATGTCAGAATGAATGACATTGTCAGATCTCAACCAAAAATTGGATTATAAATATGGAAAAAAAAAAACATAAATTAGTCACTTCGGACTATAAGTCACAGGACTTGCTAATTTATGCAAACAGATGTGACTTATAGTCCGAAAAATATGGTAGTTGAGATGTATTCTGCACCCTGTAAACCAAAATGTGTGAAAATTACATTTTTGTGCATCCATTGATAGGAATATGTGTGTGTTAAAGTTACAATTTATTTTGTTAATGTTTGTTTATAGATACAAAGCAAAAAACCAAAATGCTGTGCTCCAGTTCCCTAACTTGAGTGTG
Source organism: Hypsolebias martinsi (assembly GCA_031762355.1). Lineage (NCBI taxonomy): Eukaryota > Metazoa > Chordata > Actinopteri > Cyprinodontiformes > Rivulidae > Hypsolebias > Hypsolebias martinsi. The sequence goes on along the minus strand of JARVGQ010000804.1, from coordinate 8,604,307 downwards.
AGATTCAACTTGCAAGTCTGAATTATGATGGAATGTTTCTTCCTCTCAGCTAATTGGGTTTTACCTCTCTCTTTAACCTTTTTATCTGCTTCTGCGGCTCAAGTATTACTTTATGGTTTAGTGGAACAAACACAAAATCTTTGTCCAGATAAATATTTTTTGGGTAGCCCTGACACCTTCCTCCACCATCTCCATTTAAAACGTACTCTTCCAGGACCTGCTGCTCAGGAAAGTGTCACCCTGACAGACAAACCCATCTGAAGAAAAAAAAAAAGTCCTGTCATAAATCATTTAATTTATTTGTCATTAAATTTTGTTGACATCTGGTAAAGTCATAAATTGACAATAATGTGATTAGAATAGGATGATATTGTTATTGACAAGCTAGATTTCCTTAAGCAAACAAAATAAGGTCTTGCAAACTAAATACAGCCCACTGCAGTTGTTCAATTAAGTCTCCTTGTCTGGCATGCATGAGACAGAATTATTGTACGCTGATATACTAGCTTCCTGAGATTGACTTTTTGTAATTTAGTGTTTTATACTTTACTAAATTTGATTAGATTAAATTTGATTATAAGTGAACTGGATGTGATTGCATGTACAGACGTGAATACATTTATTGGTGCTCTTAAAGCTAATTGAAACAGTGCTTCATTTCTTGTAAAAATTATTAAGCTAAAAGCAATTCATCCATCCATTATCATCCTCTTGATCTGGAGTCGTGTCATGAGGGCAGCAGCTTGAACAGGGAGGCCAACACATCTTTCTACAGCCACCTCTTCTGGGAGGACCCCGATCTTGTTCTTTCAATTACGTTCCAGAGTCTGTGACCATAGGTGAAGCTAGGAATGTAGACTTATTAGTAAACAGAGAGTTCTGCCTTGCAACTCAGCTCCCTCTTCACCACAGTGGACCAGCACAGAGTCCACAATACTGTGGAAGCTGCATCGATCTGTCTGCTGATCTTATGCACCATTCCTCCTGTACTCATTAACAAAATCCTGAGATACTTGAAGTCCTCCGCTTGAGGCATCACCTCACTTCCGACCCAGAGAGGGCAGTCTACCCTTTTCCAACTGAGGATCATGACCTCAGATATGGAGGTGCTGATCCCCATCCCAACTGCTTCACACTCGGCTGCAAACAGTACTATACTGTATTAACATAGTTCCAAATGTTGTACAGCAGACATGCAATCCATTAAAAAGGGTCTAAATAATAAATAAATAAAACCCAAAGTGTAGCTCACAAAAAATGATTCCTCATAAATCTAGATCTCAATATAAGGAAAGAGGAAAAAATGCTTTAAATGTTTCACTGATATTTTTAGTGCTAGAATGTTTGTCTTAGTTTCATAAGCATAAATACAAGTTGCTGCCCATTTTCTGAGATTTAGGATAAAAAAAGAACAGTTTGAATGATACTGATTCTCAAACTTGTAAAAGGGCCATTTAGTTATTTTTGTTGTTGGCTAATACAATGTAGCATAAAAAAGGCTAGCATGAATTTCCTGCATATTTTTGCTGTTAATGTGCATTTTTTTAATTTGTTATGCACACAAGCAAAGGCTTCATTGTGTTGAATGGCCTTCCAAGGGAAGTGAGTGCCGTGGTGATAACCCAGGAGAATGTGCTGAGCTGGACCGGACCGGCTGCAGGCAGGAAAACAGAACTCTGCACAAGCAGGAATTCACTTTCTGTCAAATCACTTCGTTCTGTATACGCACTCGCGTCTGCCATCAGTATTTTTGCCTCTCTTGGGCCTTTTCATGACAGAAAACATCACACAAAGTAAAACACGCAGAGGAAGCAGCCCATGCAGCTCTCCCCCCCACAAAAAAAGCTGATGTGTCATGCCTTCCTTTCTGATTTTTCTGCAAACGCTCAGGAAGGAAGCTGCTGCACATCTCTTCCTCTTCTTATACCCACATTGTGGGGAAGACACAGCTGTGGAAGTAACTTAATGTAATTTGCAGCTGTACTGGTGGGGGGACGTCTCCATGTTGGGACAGCCATGAGCTGTTGTGTGGTCAAAGTTATCACCTTGACAGGGGTCCAACTTCTGCAGGTAGGATGGGGTTACTTTGATTCAGTCAAGTTCGGGGTAAGAAACAGAAGACAGTCACATTTTTTGCATACGTTTATGATTGTAGTGGAGATTATCTGTTGTATAAACGGCATGCACTTAGAATAACTGAGCAGTCACTGTGGAACGCAGATTTTGTGATCAGTTTTCTATCCCAGCCTTATCTTCCCACACATTTCACAATCTAGTTTGTGGCTACAGATATTTACTGGTTAGCAGGCTCAGCAAAAACACAGTAAGCATGACTGACATGAGAAGGCTTTTTGTTCCACTTTCATCTTATCTCTATTGATTCAAGATGGGGGAAAGATGAAAAAACGTTGCCTCTTTGCATTCCGTAGCAGCATCAATACGCTGTAGTTTCTTTTTTCCAGAAATGAACCGAAACCTCCTCCTCGGTTTGTCCACAATTTGTACAGCTAGCTAATGTCACCATCACCCAGTGTTTCATAAGTTGTTAGATTTTCTGAAGTGAAAGGAGAACTTGGGCAAGACTGAAACTGAATTTGGCAACGGCGTTTCATTTAGAAGAAAAGCTGAGAGTATGGCTGATGAATGACACCTAAATGCAGCATTTCAGTGCGGACTAGTGAAATACTCTGTTTAACTACAAGGTAAATAACAAATGCAACACATACGAAAAGAAAAGCAAGCCATTGGATGTGGATATTATTTTACTTTTTATCAAGACAAGGCTGTGATTTATTTTAATGCTACTGTTGCAATGCATTTTTTAAAAGCTGTTGCATTTAGTGACTTTATACACAAAACTACTGGTACTCAAAATGTGTTATAGAAAATCATTAAATTGGAAAGCTGCAGTAGTTTTGGTGATGTCATTCAAAATTAAATATTTTATTCTAACAAACATAGCCTTTTGTATTTTGCATAAACATGGCAAGTGTGTGTAAATAGAAAGTGAACCTGTGACCTCCTCGACAATACTGCCTCTATTGTTCCAGCAGGTGCTGGTGGAGAAAAAAAAATACTGAAACACAAAAATCCCAAACTTGAACGCTGGTAGATTTGATTTCTGTCTCGTTTTTGTCCTGACCAACTTTGTGACCGGACACTGATCACTTTCAGCAAGTCCACTTCACACATGCACAGGCATGCCATTGTCATGGCCTTGGTGACTGAACCACCATTTCTGCTCAAATCTAATCAGATCACCCTTAAGTGGATAACAAGTGTGTCTCCGGCATTTACAGTACAGAGAGGAGTCGAAGTGAAACCAAGACAATCTGCTGGCACACAAAGCAGACGCGGTGTGTAGCACTTCTGGCATCCCTCCTGCTATTCGTAGTAGAGAAAAATGTTGATTGGCTAACAACTAGGATCTTGTCTGGCTGGGAGAAGTCAGAGAAGAGCTCTCAGTTACTACTGACAAGTTGAGTATTGTGATGAGCTTGTACTTCGTTACGCGGACGAGTGCTGAATAAGGCCAGACAAGTCCAGCTAACATGGGAACTGAATATGTTTCACATTCTGCTAGCCAAAACATAAAGCTAAAAAAATGCTTCATTAGTCAACGAGACATTAAAATTGAACAAACAGATTTGGAAAATTATGTTTTAGAAGAGTGCAGTTTCTTTTATCTACTTCTCTTTAGGAGCTTAGCTAAAGCAAGGTGGGTTTGCCACTAAAAATCAAAAGTTATGCACCTATATGTGGATTTTAAAGGATTAAATGCTTTAAATGCATTACGGTGAGTGTAGAAAAAGCTGAAATGACAAACATATTTTTATGTCAGGTTTTGCCAGTGAAGATGAGCTGTGAAGTCAAAAGAATTAACTGCTATACTCAGGGGTTTGTGCAAGTTTCAGTCAAAATGAAGACTTTTAGAAAGATCCTGTAAAGGCTCATTATCACTCAGATTTAAGCCCTACACAAGAAAAAAAAACGTTTTTTTTTTTTTTTTGTTAAATCCACCAGTTCTTTTTAGTTTACAAATGTTCTTGCTTCATATTCAAATTTATATATATAG
>JARVGQ010000804.1:8557550-8570716 GCA_031762355.1 Hypsolebias martinsi | reverse complement strand
TGGATTCAACCTGGCATCAAACCCAAACCCCCACTGAAAGGCAGTCTAAGGCAAGAATAAAAACTCAAACTTATGGGAAACTCTTGTAGTTTCCCTGACACATACAAGGTACAAACATGCCACTGATAGCCGTGTGTTGTCATTCAAATGCAAAAGTGCCAAGCTGATGAGAAAAAGTGCTGCGTTAGGCAACTTGGAAGTGTGACAGCGGTTGAAGTTAACTTGTAGGCCTATACTGAGCACTTTTCCCCCCAGAGAGCAAAATCGTTACAAAGTAAGGAAGCGCTTTTGTGTTGATTGAGTGAAACTGAAAGCCGTTATGGTTGGTTACAACAACCTGAAGCTTGAAGAGGCCTCGCAGCAGTGTCAGAGATGGGAGAAAAGAGAGCACAAAAGACAAATTGGAAGGTAAAGAACAAGAGTGAAAAGAAAGATAGACTAAAAAAGAGAGAAGGGTGTGTGCACAAATTAACATAGATATGTGTGAGAGGTTTAAAAAGCAGGGTGGGTAATACTGGCATGCTTTCCTTGGCACTCTTGTCCAGGAAAGCATTCATGAACCAAAAGGTCTAAAAATTAATTAAATGGGTTTTTCAAGCCAAAATAAATATCATTCTCTGACGTACTCAGATCACTTCCTTGACTTGCTTGCCTCTCAGTAGGCAACACACCTGCCTTGACGTCAATACAGTATTTGAGCAATAATGAATCAGGTTCAAATTCTTGCAAAACGTTTCCTCTTTACATTTGCCAATCATATATAATTTACACAAGATCAAGCAACGACTATCCAACATAAATGTATCTTTATTGTCTCTGTAAGATTGTCCTCATATTACTCGGAGCAAATCATTGACCTTCCTCCCCAGAACTGCTCCTGGTCTTTCTTGCTTCTTAATCATTCCTAAATTCCCAGATCACCTACGGGTGGCCTTCCTAGCTGACGATTTTCGCCAATCCAGCCCCTCTGGACTTACCTTCACTGCCAAGCTTCGTCAAATCTCGTTTCCTCACAAACCTCAGAAGGGCTCCCAGCGTCAATCCAACCCCAAGCCAACACAAGCTCCAAGCAATGCCCACTTGCTATCACCTTGTACACTCAGTTGATCCCCCGAATATTAACATAACCCCAAACCTCTGGTCAGCCTTTACATAAAGCAAGAAAACTTTAACACTTCTTGAACCTAAACCTGATAAAAAAATGAAAGTCAGCATTAAGATAATATGAATATGACATGCATACACCCATCTAAATTTGTTTGGGAGCTTTAGCTATTTTCAAAATGAACATCTTATTCAGTGGATACCACATTAGATTCCTCTACTTTACCAGTGGCAAATTTATGTTTTTGATCATTTTGACTTCTGTGTAATCAATGTTCAAATGTGGTTAAATTATAAAATGTCTCAAATTCGCATTAAGTTAACTTATAACTGTGTTGTTGGATGCTGTCTCACATTTGTCATAGTTCTTTTTCTACTAGGTTTGATTCTTACATGTCGATGCTGTGACTACAGGTTGCAGTTTGGTAAAGAAGCAAATTCTTCATAAGGAAAATGCTCTATTTTCTTTTGAACTATGTGTAGACCGCTTTAATCGGCTGATACTAGCCTTTTTTCAGAACAGAGTTGGCAACTGGCCGTGTCGGTACAACTCAATGTGGCTGACATTTTATTTTATTTTTTAAGCAAGATTGCCCTTTTATGTATTTTTTTTAGGTGTACAAGTTCTTGTATGGCGAAAATAAATTTGGTGTTGTGCATTGACCCTGACTTTTAATGATCTGCATTGGCTTTACAAAAACTTATATCAGTCAATGTCTATTTTGGACATAGTAATAAAATTATATAATTTGTGACACATCTATTTCTAGGCATACCTACAAAAACAGAGATGACTTAGTGGAGTCTGCTACATTTAGACCATATCCAATGCGATCTACCACCCAATCAGATCAGAGAGGACTGAAGATATATCGGTCCTGACCCACACCTGGAGGTTTGATGAGCCAGGTGATGTCAAAAACAACTTCAATCAGGAATGCAATTCATCGGGGTTGTGCTTGCCAGATGTGCACACATGTGAGCACTTGTTCTCATTTTAATCCATCCTCTTTCATAACTTTGCTCTTGCTTTGTCCAACTTTGATTTCAAACCCAAACTCAATTTTAGCAACTTTATGTCCAACAATGCAACAGATGAAATTTTAACATAACAACATGAGTGATTAAAAACTCCTTAAAGTCCTAAACAGGGTCAGCGGTCATCTTGAGCTTTGATGAAACACTTGTGGAGCTTCCGTGGCATCACAGTGAAGAAAGAGTGGGTGGGCAGATGGTGAAATCTCACATCTTCCTCACACTGTCACGTCTAGTATCTTCTCCCCTGTCTTTCTCTTCTTCTCTTTCCACTCACGGCAGAAGCAGTGCGTGGGAGTCGCTCAGGAGACATCATCACGAGCCACTTCACTTGAGTGCTGCCTTCAATCAGCCATTGAATTAATATTAATCATTCCCCCATCCCCCCCACACAACAAGCCATTTGTCTTCCTGCTGCCAATAAATATCTAAAAAGAAAAAAAGCTGCAGATAAAATGTGCCAATGGCCACACATTGGCAAAACCTTAACTCTATTGCAGTTCCTCCCCATCAATCTGCAATTCAAGCTTTAATTGTCTATAATAGCTGCAGAAGGTCACCGCTACTCAGCAATACATCTCCCTTCCTCTCGTCTATCTTTTCTTTGAGCACAACTTGTTTTTCTGCACTACCAACGATGCGATTCACATGACTCCAGAACTAGCTGCCCATTTGGTAAAAGTTCAAAAGAAATTAAAAAAAGGGGGTGAATTTAATTTATTTATTCGCGAGAACACATAAGAGAAAGACCTGGCGACATCCGCAGACTGACAGAGATGAAGACAGAACGAGAGGAAGGAAATATGAGGCACTAAAATCAAAAGTCATCATCTAGAGGAATGTTTACATGAGTGTGTATGTGTGTGCGCGCGAGTGTTAGCAAAAGGCGAGGGTGCTGAAGATGGCTGAAGGTCAGGGAGACATTGAGGCAATCACACTAATGAAAACAAACGAGGGATAGACTTGGAGAGAGATGTGGAAAGAGAATGAGGGAGGAAAGAAAAGACAGACCAAAAAAAAAAAAAAAAAAAAGAAATAAAGAGCCGTATGTGTGTGAGCGAGGCGAGATCGCCTGCTCTGGCTCAGAATAATCAAACACAACATAGCCCTATAAAAGACAGGAGAAAATGTACAGATATGTAAGCAAACTCTCTTTGCCTGCCAAGTATAGTGCTTTTATTTACATGCCCTCCTAACCTTCAGTTAGGCTTGAAGACTCATACATACATGCACGTACTGTACGTACACAAAAACACATACACATGGCAGCAGTAATAAGTGAAGGTTATTCCTGCAGAGGGATGACAGTGTTTATTTAGGGCTAGCAGGCAGTCTCCGTGACATTCAGCTTGGTGAGAATGATTAATGCTACAATATACATAGGCACGGAGAAAAAGTCAAGGAAAAGAAGGGGCACACTGTTCCCCAACAACGAGCGGAGGCATTTTAGGTGCACACACACATACACAGTTCATCCAGCTGTCTTTTCGTAGTTTACTGGTACGTTTCCACTTTTGCATCGACGGGTTGAAATTAAAGTCATTACGGATGTGTCATTTGATGCTTTGTCAGTTTTTATATCAAGCCTCCCTAAGAGCAACATATTTCACATGTGAGGAACACAAAGCAAAAGATTCATTTTAAAAACCCGAGAGGGTGGGAGGGAGAGCTGTGCATGAGATGTAAATAAATAGGTGCACTTTTATTAGACAGGATGGAAAGGAAGTGAGGGTTTTTTTTTTTTTTTTTTTTGGCAATGTCATCTCACAGAACTTAAATCTGTTCCAGTTACAAACATTTCAATTTGCTTATTGGTTAGTAACCAAGTAAAGTATTTTAACTAGGGATGCACAATATTATCTGTGTGTATCGTATCGGACGATATTAGCGATAAAGTTAAATATCGGTCATCAACCATTCCATCAAAATCACTCATCGATATAAAAGGTGCTGTTTCAGCACGACGTTATGACATCATGCGCGCCGTTGAGTTTAGATTTGTGAAACTTTACAAATGTGCACTGTTTGAGTGTGGTCATTGTGTTAGAGAGAGTAAATGTCATGAATTAATTTGACATTAACCATAATCCAAGTTGAAGTGTTGCATCATTTTCAGCCCCCTTTTTGGCATCTGCATTTGGTAGGAGGTCAAATTGACAAAGAACATGCAGAATAATGTAGTATTTTAATTCCACAGCAGATAAATCTATATAGATCTGGGGAAAATAAACATTGGTATTAGTATTGGGTATCGGCCAAATAAATTAACATATCCGCATATCAAATATCGGCCAAAAATCCAATATTGTGCATCCCTATTTTTAACAATACTGTGTAATAATAATAATGTATTTTTCAGCATTTCATGCATTCAAGTACCGTGTAAACATGTTTTCTAACAGAGTTACAGCACTGTGTGTAACTGCTTTATTAAATTACAAACTAACAAGCATTTTTTTTTTTTTTATTCATGCACACGGCAGCCATATTGGATTGGTGAGAAACCTCTGAATTCAGAGTTGGAATTGTCACCTTAAGACAATGCATTCCAAATAAAATTATATACCACCTCTTTATTGTGTAAGGCACTTTTCTCATTATTTACAACAAATAGGTGATGATTACTTTGCAACAAGAAGGTCCTGGGGTCCATTTCCAGTTTGGGGCCATACATAGATGCATATGTTCTCCTTGTTTTGGGGCGTTTTTTTTTCTGTTTTATGCTGGTTACCTTCCATAGTCCAACATCATGCAAGTTAGATTAAGTGGCAACTTCAATCTGATCACGTGAGTGTGTGGTTTTTCATGTGTGTGTCAGACTGGTGACCTGTGTATTCCATTTCTCACTTAATTACAATCAGCACCAACTTTCCACAAACCTAAACAGTTTAGTGGTGTCCCATCTTGTCCACTGATTTAATATGGGGCAAATAACAATTAGGACTGATACATTTATAAAGGATGACTAAACCCAGACTTACTGGCCTAACAGCATCAGTCAAGAAAAGCTACCAGTCAGTAACTCAGACTGATCCAGTAACCGGAGCACCCCAACCCACTTATTCAGCATCTCTCACATCATCCCACCCCAAGTGAATTGCTCAGCGCTGGCCTGTTCTGCTCCAGCAAAGCTTCCCTAGTTTATTTCTTGTCGAAAAGGGATTTGGCTGCTATCAAGTGGTAGCAGGCCACTATCAAACACATGTCTGGCTTGTAAACAGGCAGCTGGCAGATCTCCAAGCTCCCCACAGCGTGCAGCAAGGCCGAGCCGAGCAGAGAGGAGCTGTGACACTGATCCCAACCCTATCGCTCCCCAACAGCCTGCACTAATAGACCCTTCAAATACTCACACCTCTATCTATATTTTACTTGAGACATGCCAAGCCTGTTGTGTGTGTGTGTACTGTGCTTGTGTGCAATGATTGAGGATGTGTGCATCTCCTGCGCATCTCTCCGGATGAGGCATCTTCTTTATTGCTTGTTGTTGACATGGATCCCTTTAGCCCTTAACAGGAGTCAGCGGGAGGGTTAAGCTGCTAACCACCCACTCCGAGGCACACACAAACACACAAGCGCAGTGCTTTCGCAGTCTAAAAGCATTATTCAGCAGGTCAACAGCCACTCTCGCAGCTTGGGAGTGCGAGCGTGTGCCTGTGTGTACAGTATGTGTGTGCGCTTGTGCTCAGCGCTTCAGGCTAAGGCACTCAAAGTGAAATTATGTTCTCAGACAGGCTCCGTGTTGCCCTCTTTATCCTGACAGGCGAGGAAACAGCCACAAATAAATAAGCAGAGAGCTCTTTCCCCAGACGTGACCGCCATGGCATACTAGCACTCCAGAAGGCGGCGTGAAGAAAACAGAATTGTATTTTATTGTATGGGTGGCAGGGGACTGCGACTTGATAAGCATGGTGTATTTGTCGTATTTGTGCCACTTAAAGTAAAGCCGCTTCTGTGGGAAACGATGTTAAGGGGGCGTGCAGGGACACAACAAGCATGGAGGAATTTGTTACAGGGGCAGGGGTTGTTTAAAGCTACAGGCTGTCACTAAACTACTCATTTTATTATAGAAATTTTATTTTTAAGGATGAAACATGCAGTTTTTAAAACTCATTTTAATGTGAAAATAATTCTCACATTAAAAAAAAAAAAACAAAAAAAAAAACAATAATTATAGCCACATGATTTACAGTTTGTTTGCTTAACAATCAAAATGCAGGTTAGGCACAAAGTATTTGTGCAATTTTCAGTTTTCGAAATATTTGACTTTTTCTGCCATTTTTTTCCTCCTTAAAAATGAATGGAGCTCTCTTCAAACCTTTTATGCTGCTGACAACTTTTTACTGCTCATTTTATCTCTTCTTCTTCTGCTCTTCTCAGCTTGTTTGTGCTATTTTCTGCTTCCTTAAGCTCCTTTCAGGCTCTTTCTGCTCATTTCAGCTTTATTCTGATAATATCAGCCGTTTGTGCTTCTTTCTGCTTCTTCTTAAGCGTAATTTAGTTTCTTTTACTTTTAATTTAATGTCATTCTTCTGTTTAAATTCTTTTTAGCTTCTTCTTTTGCCTATTACAGCTTGTTTTTGGTTGTTCAGTCTCTTTCTGCTAGTTTCATTTTTTTGTTTGTTCAGCTACTTTTCTGCTTAGTTCAGCATTTTTGTGCTCTTTTTAGCTTATTTGTGCTAATTTCAACTTTATTCTGCTTCTTCCAGCTTCCTTTGTGCTCCTTTCAGCTTGTTTCTGCTCCTTTTAGCTTCTTTCAGCTAATTTGACCTTTTTTCAGTTTCTAATTTTTTATGCTATGTTCTCTTTGTTTTATTCCTTTTATTTTCTGCTTTCTATTTTTCAACTATCAATGTATAAAGTAAGCTTTAGGTTGTCCAGCTGCTTCTAGCTGGATCACTCAGAAGTGAGCGTTCACACTGCGTTTTCACAGGAAACAGTTTCTTCTGGTTAGAAATAGTATGAAGCTGGTGCTGGTGCTGAAGGATGACTCAGCTATGACGTTTCATTACAGAAAACTGTTGCATGTTTTATGATGCACCCTTGTTGCCAGTGATAAATATTACTAAAAAAAAATAATAATTAAAAAAGGCAACTTGAATAACAAAGACAGAAAAAACTAACAGGTCCAATAGGAAGAATACAGTTACATGAATTGGTTTTACTTCCATTATGTAGCCCACATCTTGGGAAATTATCATAATGCATCTTTTATCTGAGGTTGTTTGAGTCAAAATTGCCCCATAACATGCAGCAGTTTTACTAAACTTCTTTTAGTTTGTCCTTTCATTAGTATGAGCATCTAAAATGATCAGCAGCACTAAACATTAGTTATTTTAATAAATAAATAAATAAATAAATAAATAAATAAATAAATAAAATCAGAAAATATATCAACTTTTCTTCCGTATCAGCTGATATTGGCCTCATACTTCCTGTCAGTTTAGTTGATTATTTGTACTAAATTTACCTCTAAACATACTGTATATACAAAGTGTCTTTCAGAATTTAATCTTTTGCATATCACATGTTAATGTAAGTGGCAGAAATTAAAAACTTTATTTTATTACATTTTCTATGAGTCTTTCGAAGACCGGTGCAGTAAAGGTGTACAGCTATAGCTCATAGCACTTTGCCTTCAGTGTGACAAATAACCAATCAGTTGTTGTTGTTGTTGTTGTTGTTGTTTTTTTTTTTTTTTTTTTCACAGTTGTTGCTACCTAAAAATAAAATCCTGACAGAACTACTTTTTAAATAAAACTGTAAAAACATGTTAAAGTGCAGCTGTGAGCATTTAAATAAACTGTTTCAATGCCACAAAACAGTGTTTGCATGTGAACATGGACCAAAACACATTAACAAGTTCAGTTTTATACATGTAGACAAGATTATTGACTAGTGTGTTAAAAATATTAAAAGGCTTTAAGATATGAGGAATTATAGGAAATGGCCAAGGATCAGGGACTTTCAGACATTATTTAGTCATACTAATTGAGTCAGATTCAAATAAATAAACGTTACATATACATATGATGCAACACTCAACTAAAACCAAGGTTTTCTTTCACTATCACTCCAAATGGCAATATGCTAATCTGGTAGAAGTTCTTAGTGATTATCAGACAAACGAGGTCTGGTTGAAGATGCACATTGAGCACATAAATGTAAAGGTTGTGCAGTTTTGTAACGAGCAGTCACTTTGTTTTGCAGGAACAAATGTAATTGATTCAGTGTGTGTGTGTGTGTGTGTGTGTGTGTGTGTGTGTGTGTGTGTGTTGACAGTAGTTTTATTTAAATGTCCACAGTCATAGCAGGGAAAAAGAAGAAGAAAGCCCCTCCCCAGCTGGCCTATAAAGGACTTGCAGAGACAAATCTTTGAAGGTTCTCCTTCAAAGCCCCGGCCTGCCTCCATGGCTGCATCAGGGGATTTCTGTTATTAATTGAAGTTAATTTTCTGGGATATCAATTTGCTGGGCACGTGGGAAAGATTGATAGCCCCCGCGCATCTCCTGAGTGTTGGGATGTGGAATGTGGGAGGGGGACGGGCACGAGGACAGAGAAATGACACTATTCCCTCACCATCCCCAGAACCAGGCTTTCACTTTTATCATCCCCCAAATTACAAATATCGGAGGCCAACCTTGGCTTGGAGGAGATTTCCATAAGATTAATTAGGCCAGCGAGCCAAAGACGGAGTGGGAAGGGAACATATAAAGAAATAAATACAGGAAGTGTGGGGGGTTTGTGATGTAAATGGGGGTTGGGAGAGCAAGAGTGGATGAAATGTGGGTGAGAATGGACAAGTCAATTGGACAATGGGTAATTAGTGCAAGAAGCAGGATCTCAAAGGCATGAAGAGGACAGCCGAGCAGGGCGCTCTGTTTGCCCCACGATGTGGAGGGCGGTGCGGCGGGACCCACATTTAATTAGCACCACTTTGATACCCACAGGAGTGCCAGGGGCCCCGGGGCAACCCAAACAGTGACTGACAACCCCACACCTCCGGACGCTCCCTTCTCTCCAATTATAGATGTACCAAGCTGAGACGACCCGGTACAAAACCTCATAGAGAGGAACTCGCACATGCACACACAAGCATGCAGATAATCACACATCTTTGTAACGTGTGCACAAAATGCTCAAACAAGTCAGCCAAGCAAGCAGGCTGGCTCCAGCCTCTTCCTATTTGTGTGCTACAAATTGGCATTTGGATTAAATGGAGCTGGAGATGCCCTAAAGGCGAGAAGAGAAGACTATCTCTCACCTGGCCTGATCTTCCACCAGAGCAGACGTTTAAAATGAGGATTAATTTAGTGCGAGTCGGGGCAGGTGGGTGCCTGAAGCAGGGATGGACCGTGGAAGACGAAGCAGGAAAAATCCTCTTCTGCTTCCTAAAGACAAGGAGCGGAAAAAGAAACAACTGGCAACTCTCGAACATGAACTCGCACATGCAAACACAGATGCAAAGCTTTTGTCATCCCATACATTCTGCAATATTAATGTGCCAGTCTGAATAAGTGACTGGGAAGCAGGAGCTTTTCCTGTGTTGCGTTGGTGTATTTTTAATGTGCAGTGATGTGCCTGACACCACAACATTTTGCACAGCATCGGTTACGCAGATCAACTACTCCTGACTGCATGAATTATGCAACTGCAGTGTTTTCATCCCGCTCAAAACACACATTTAGTAAACAAACTGCTTACTCAATGCTAACAACATGTTTGTGTAAATAATAGATATTCAAATGTGTTTTCCTGACGCAGAAGAAGCAAGCTGTGGTGTGATTTGGTTTATTATTTAACACTGTTTTATGTTGCATTCTGACTCCCTTGTTGACAAGTCACAGCCTCACTCATGCTGACGAACACAAATTCAACTAGAGGAATTGCATTCCCTGCGAAAATGCAGTGTGAATGCTTATTGCAGAAAAACTTGCTGTTGAACAGCTGAAATTAGCTAAAACATGCTGAAATGTAGCTGAAACACAAGAACAAGCCTAAATTAGCAGAAGGAAGCAGAAAGAACACGTATTTGCTAAATTAGGTTTAAATAAGCAGAAATGAGCACAAAAGTTAGGAAATTAGCTAAAAAAAAAGCTGAAATTAGCTGCTAAAAGTAACTGAAAAGGCAGAAAGAAGCTAATACTACCAGAAGGAAATGTAAAAAGCTGAAATAAGTAAAACAAAACAAAAAAAGTGAAATTCCATGAAAAAACTAAAAACAGCATCAAAAAGAGCATAAGCTGAAATTAGAAGAAATAATTTAATTAGACTGAAAGTAGCAGAAATCACGATGAAAAACTTGGATTTATATGAAAACAGTTACAAAAATGCTAAAAAGGTAGATGAAAGGCAAAACAAGCTTACTTTAGCAGAATAAAGCAGAAAGAACATTGCCCAGTTAGACTGAAAGAAGCAGAAATGAGCTAAAAAAAAAAGAAAAAGTGAAATTACATGAAAAAGCTAAAAACAGCATCAAAAGAGCTGAAAGAGCAACAAAAAAAAAAAGAAGTTGAAACTAGCAAAAATAAGCTTAAAAGAGCACAAGCTGAAATTAGCAGAAACAAGTTATTAGGCTGAAAGTAGCAGAAATTACCATGATGTATTTATATGAAAACAGTTGAAATTAGTTGCAAAAGTGCTAGCTTAAAAGGTAGAATATGCTTAAATTAGCATAAGAAAGCAGAAAGAACGTTTGCCAAATTAGACTGAAAGAAGCAGAAATGAGCTAAAAAATGTGGGAATTATCTGAAAAAGGCAGAAAGGCTGAAACGTAACTAACATTTTCAGGAAGACTTAAATTACCAGTAGGAAGTGGAGAGCGCACATTTTTTGCTGAATTGAGCAGAAAAAGTTGAAATGAGTGCAAAAATGTGCAATTAGTTGAAAAGACTAAAATTTGCATAAAACAGCTGAATAGTAGCTGAAATAGCTGAATCTTACATAAATAAGCTGAGAGGAACAGAAATAAGTTGGAAGAAGCACAAAAATGTTGTAGTTAGAAAAAAATCTGAAAGGAGCACAAAACAGCTGAAAGTAGCTGAAGCAGAACAAAATGTGAAAGGAGCAGTAAAAGGTTGTAAACAGTTCTAAGGATTTGAAGGATGTAAAATAAGTTCAATTCATTTTCTACAAGGAAAAAACATAAGTGGCAGAAAAGGATAAATATTTCAAAAAGCTACATTTGCACCAATATCAAAAGTCATAGAAAGAACGTCCTGGAAGAGCTGAACGTTTTGATTTATTACTTGTTGAAATAGCATAAAAATTATGGAAAGAGAAAGATGCTGAAAAACAGATGGAAGAAAAATGGATCACAATAGTGTGAATGATTCATAAACATTCACACAATAATCAGCAGGGTTGTTTTTCTTCTTTCTTATTATTTTTTTTTTATCTTATTTTTCTTATTTTATTTCTTGCTTTTTATTTGTTAAAGATGGCATAACTAGCAACATGGCATCTAATAATAAGCGCACTGTCAAAGATAATTACTTCACAAGCCCTCGACAGGAAGCCTCAGAGTAGATGTGGACATTATTTAACAGCAGATTGGTGTCTCTGCCCATTTCCACATAACTAAAACAGCAAGTGGTGTCATGTTTATCCAGAGCCCCGGAGGTTGTGTTGCTTCATCAATAAGGCTTGTTTGATCAGGGATTGTTTTTAATCGATAGAGGAAAACAAACAGACCCTGCTAATGATTGGGTAATCAGTGACATATATCTGGAATCCACTGCAATCTCTGGAATGTGTCCATCTCAATCCTTGAAGGCAAAAGGAGTGTTTAAAAACCTGTAGAAACAGCCATTGCATCAAAAGACAACAGCTGAATGCTACTTATTTGTACTAGTGCTACTTTTACGCTCAAATTACTGTTTAATTTGTGTTTACAGTTGAGGAGGGGATCAATCTAAGATGGTAAGATGCCATTTTAAGAAAATCTGAGCACACTTTTGTCACGCTATTATTATCATCTGTAAAACAGGTTATAAAAGAAGTTGCTGCAAAACAGAACAGATGTCTATAGAAAATGCAGAAACTGCTGGATCTGTAAGTGTTTTATGTCAGAGTACTTCGACCAACCTATTGGAATGCAATGGAATGCAATGAACATATGATATTGGCAATCGTCTTGTTATAAAAATAGGCGGCTGTCTAGGACAACATTTTGGCAAGATACTTGGGAGGTTGAAAATGTGTCTACAATCACTGTACACAAACCAAAACCTTAAACCAATTAGTGCAACAAAGATATAACATGAAAGCCACTTTACAGAATAAAACAACCGTTGTCGTGCCATCACACACAAAGACGACTTGGAGAAATTGGTATCAGGATTATGATCGTTTCAAACATTTGTTTTTGCTTATGAAACACGGCAAATTGTTTTCTCTCTACAATGCAATTTTCATGAGCTTTTAGTCACCTAGCAATGGAAGTTTAATGTCATATTGAACGCCCAAAAAGGTTTTAATACCCCTCATAAAACAAAACCCAATGCCCAATTTAGTATAGTCCAGACAGTTTAAATCCAAAATATTTATTTGTACTTACACCAAAATCTATAACCACAAACTCTAGTTTCAGCAGTCATTTTGGCATGTGGGTGTGTTTAATAAGGCTAATTATGGCTGCTTTCCATCTAACTCAGTCAGTCAGAGTGTTGACGTTGTGCATGCTGGCTGACTTAAATGTCTTACAGACACTTTAATAGACTGAGGCCACCATTATTGTTATAACTTACATATGTGCTTTTGCTGCTATGAGAAGTCTGCTGCTTTGCTTGCCGTCCCATTTAGCACCATTTACAAAAGGTGATTCTTAAAGTGACGCCCACATGTTGAAAGCCAATAAAAGACCACATCATTTGTAAAGATTAGCTCTTACCAGAATACTGTATATGTAATTTGGATTAAACTTGCAATAGAGTATTTACTTTTGCTTAATACGTTGAATTTAGCTTTACATACCAAAGCAGCGCTTTTTAGTTTTACTTTAGGGGCAAACAAATTCATCAAGCATTTAA
>JARVGQ010000804.1:8515130-8529486 GCA_031762355.1 Hypsolebias martinsi | reverse complement strand
CGCCCCCCCCCCCCCCCCCCCCCCCCCCCCCCCGTGGGGTTAAAACATGCTATAAACACCTAAAGCTGGTTAACTGACATGACACAATGGTAAGATTGCTCCACCCACACAGAAATGTAATCCAGGGGTTGTAGGATTCCAGTGCTTCTCCTACTGCAGGTCCCTGAGTCTGGGCAGCACCAACGAGCAACAGCTGTGGCCACTTCCACTGACAAGCTCCAGGGTATAAGAGGCTGAGATAATGTTAGTTCTCTGCTGGAGCATCATATACCAACCAGTATTGATGTTCAGCCTTTTAGTAAGAATTATACTTGCCTGTGTTTTCCCTGAAGTCATCAACTTGAGACCAATTCTGGAAACTGTTTCTTCCCTGGTGTCTTCAAGATGAGCTTCACCTGGAACTCCTGCAAGCTCTTGCCTCTGACCTGGAACTGTCTAGCTGTTCCTCTGCCGCTCACCACTTGCCTGCCTACAACTAACTCTGGAACACCTGCAACTTACATGTTCTATGTTCTCCGTTCATCTGCTCATCATACCTACCTACAATCCTCTGTCCTCCTTTTGACGCTCGTCCTCACAGAGTCCTGCAAGAAAATAAAGTCTGACCGTGACTCTCACCTTCCTCTAACAGATGCCTTACTTATCATCTTCCTGCTTTACAGGGTTCCCAGAGCCTCCTCTAAATTAATTTTTCACTGTAAATAAACTCTCTTACCTTTTCTACAAGTGTGAGTCTGCTTCCGTCTCAGTCATATCAGCTCTGAGTTTATACTCCACTGTGATAAGGGTGAGCTAACCTCCTACAAACAAGACAGCTGTAATGGTAGAGGCAGTGAAGCTTACGGCATTACCCGAGGTATTTAGTGAGACATTTTTGCCTTATCAGCCAACATTAGGGCAAAGAAGGCAGGCAAAAAATATGTTCAAAGACACCAATAACTTTAAATGGTTACTGCAATAAATGTTTTCATGCAGCAGAGCGACACAGGGCAAGAATTATGCCTTTTACTACATTAAAAAAAAACAAAGCACTACTAACTTTAGTCAAGTCAAGTCAACTTTATTTATAAAGCATTTACCTTTCATTAAAACATTCAGCATGCAATGTAATTATGCAAACAACAAAAAACAAAGATTTACTTGCAGTTACCTTTGTACAGACAAACGTGGTAATTCTGGTTTATCACTTTTCAGCTGCTCATGAGGTCGGCCACAGGCCTTTATCCATCTTTTACATTTTCCCAGATCTTGTTTAGGTTTTGGAAATGGAATAAACTGTATTCCTCAAGTTCAACTTTAATATTATTAGGTCCCCAAGGGGGCAATTCATGTACAGCATGTAGTGATGATGTGACCGCCAGCACATTCATACAAACTATAAAATAAACAGGATAAAACATACCTTCAAAAAAACAAGATAAAACATTACTGAAAAGGTATAGCATAATAAAAGCAGACAGTTCATCCTTAAGATCATAACGTTGATTCTCAAAAAAATAAAAATAAAAAATAAAAATAAAAAGGAGATGTCTTAATCCTAGTTTTTGTTTAAAAATCTAATAACTGAGGGGACGAAGGAGTTTTTTAATCTGTTTGTCCACATCTTCTGCCAGAAGGTGGAAGATTGAACCGAGCATGTAGAGGATGAGTGGGATCTGCCAAGATTTTTTTAGCTTTGGATATAGATCTGGACTTAAATAGGTCCATGATGTCATTCATTTGAATCCCTATTATTTTCCCGCATTCTTTAATAACACCCTGTAGACGATTTCGGTTTTTCAAGTTCAACAACCCAAACCAGCAAAGAAATGAAAAAGTGAGGTTTCAATAAAACAGTTCATATCTTAGATCTTATTACTGTTTTTCTTTTGCATTTTAATACTTTTGTTGGATGGCAACTGTGACCCTGTGTACACAATCTCATTTCATACACATGTACCACATGTGGTAGAATGACAAATAAAGAACCTTGAATCCTTGAATTTACCCTGAGCCTGATATCTGACAATTTTGCTTGACTTTGCACAGAACATTATCTTGAAGGTTTGATCAAAGTGGCTACAACTCCATTATTTCTTAGTACAAGGGTTCAAAAAATGGACAGGTTATTTTTTTTTAACCCGTCCAGAGGACCAGACTTAACTTTTTTTTTTTTTTTTTTTTAGATTTTTCTACCTGGATTATTGAGCATGCATCAGGATTTCTTAGTGGAAAACTCCGTCATGGCAGGTGACATGGCCGTCATGTATGTTAGGCTTTTATTATTTGCTATGTTGTGAAAGGACGAAAGATAATTGAATATTTTGTCAGAGGATGAATTCTATTTTAGCCATGCGTATATAAATTAAGACCATCTTTTTGTTCCATCCAAGAAAGATAAGTGAATAAAACTGTGACAAATTTAAAACAGCTTCTTTCTTCCCCTCAAAATGATTGAAAGCTAACCTTTTTTTTTGGGGGGGGGGGTATTCTTCTATCCCCTGCTAATAAAGCCAGTTCAATAATAGATGCAATGAAAGTTTGATGCCTCATAAAGCAGGTAGTCAGGACTGTGGGAGAGGTAACGAGAGGGCAGCCTTGCCTTTGAAGTAATTGACTAATACAGTAGCTGGTATTAAAGTCACTGAGTGCCAAAAGGGAGCAGGCAGCCGCTTGACCCAAAGCCACTTTGGACTAATCTAGCATTCAATCCAGCGTGTAATGACTGTTAGACCTGTCAATCCTCTAGGCTCTCTTTCTGTCTTGCGCACACACACTTGAGCGTTCCCACTAGGACTGTCAAAAGTACACCACGAGTGAGCATGTATTTAACAAAACCTTCTGTTCCTTCTCTCTCCTCCTTAAACAACACTGTTTGGTTATACTGATTTCAAACGGAATAACTCTGGGATTCCAAAATATTCACACCCGCCAAATGATCCCTCTGGAAGTTTTACTTATGAGCCTTCAACACCTGCAGAGGGCACTAGTGTTGGAAATTAGCTTTCTGCGGGATACGTGCAATGAGCAATTAGATTAACCCCTTCACCTGGCTTAACGTTGGTGATCAATAGCTTTAATCCGTATTCTGAAATGTCCACAAGGATCGTAAAGCAGACATGAAGGATGAAAAAGGGGAGGAGAGGACTTTAAAATTAAAGTCATCAATTAGACCAGCACCTACATTTCTTACCACAAAGATTGTTAGATAGTAGTAGAATGACCAATATGGTAATTATTCAGTGAAGAAGATAACATTAATTTCTGCATGTTATGTAAACAATTATAAAAACGGCTTTTGTCTTTTTAAGGGTGAAAACAACTATTTAGAGAGATTTCTTTCCAAACCACGAGATCACATAACTGTCACTGAGGTTGCTTTCTGTTTAATTTATTGTTCTTTACACGGTTCTAACAAAAATGTTGAAAGATCCATACTGTGTCACTAGGTGGCGATACTATCCACATTAACAACGTAATTACAGAGGAAGAACATAAATCCTTAACACATTAAGATTCATAATGGACAAGTTCAAAAGGGACAAGAGAACAGGAAAAACTGTAGACAGAATTCAAAAAGGCACTGCAAGTTGGTTTATCAGAAATTGCAACAAATTGCAAGTAACATGGGTGAAAAAACAAAGCCAAACAAGAACTAAAAGACACTTAAAAAAAAAAATACAAATGGCTTGCCATGCAATGGTAAAAATGAAAAAGTTCTGCGAAACCGTCCAAATATTTTCACATTTTTCTTGAAAAAAAAATCTTGCAAGTCTTATTGCAGCTTTGAAGTGGAGTTGAGAAAAGTTATCCAGGCTTTATCAAGGTTTTGTAAAGTCTCCTTAAACAGCGGTTGCTACTTAATCTGTCAATTCTCACTAAATTCTGGAGAATTTGATTTTTGTTCATCAAGTCCCAAAAACTGATTCTTAAGTTATTTGGTCATTGAAAAAAAAACACAACTTATGAGATGAAAAATGGTTTATGAGGGGGAAAAAGCAATGTACTTTTTGTATTTTTGTGCTGAATAGGTTTTCAAGGCTTTTCTTGGTTTTACATCACAGATGGTACCACATAAGATTTAAGGACACAAGGTTCTTTATATGTCATACACACCACATGTGGTACATGTGGTGGGACGAAATTGTGTACACAGGGTCACAGTTACATCCAACAAAAGCATTAAAATGTAAAATAAAATGAAACAGTAATATGATCTAAAATATGAACTAAGAAAAACATTAATTAAAGTCATTCATTCAATCTTTATTTATACATGTTAGTCTCACTGAGCCACGGGAACTCATTTTTCAATTCAACTCAACCTTTATTTAAACAGATAAATCATATTGAGCCTCAAAGACTCATTTACAAGTGAGACCTGTTTGGACTGACAATAAAAAGTGGTGAAAAATGACAGGGTTTGGAGACATAAAAAAAATCCTAACACGCTTTTAATCTTTACAAGAGGGACCTGATTTTAACAAAGAGTGATGACAAGACAACAGTAGCCAATCATAAAAGAAAGCATACAATTTGAGAAGAGCAAATTAAAGAAAATGGTATTAAAAAAATGAAACAAAAACAGCTAGGTTGTAAAGCGGCGTACCAGTAGAATACTAAAAACAGGAACATGCCTGCATTGGTTTTTCTCATGAACTTAGCAGATGTTTGAAGCCATTTACAGATGTTGAGGTTGAGAGCTTCAGATCATTTTTCAAGATTATCCAGGAAACAGGAGCGGAGTAGGAGAAGGCCCTTTTGCCAAGTTCAGTTTGCACTGAGGGAACACTGCATGTAATAACGTCCTGAGAGTGCACGCTGTAGCTGCACTCACACAGAGACATGTAGGAGGAGATGTATGAAGGCAGCAGACCAAGAAGTGATTTAAAGATGAAAATGTACCAGAGAGAGAGTCTTTGTGAAGTTAATGATGACCAGTTAACCAGTGAACATATCGTGTTATTTTCCCAAGTTTAAAAGTGAGCCAAGCTACTCCTGTATTGTACTGGAGTGTACATGTAATGGGAAAATGCTGCTACTGTCAGCCTTTTATGAAGGCACACAACTTGTACCCATTTTTTTCAACGCATCTAAGGAAAAACTACTACAGCATAGGTATTTTACATTATGTCCTTTCTACATCCAGGTTTATCAAATGTTAAAGACTCACTGCAGACCAAGCCAAGAGACAAACCTGTAGGCAAAATGAAAAGATTAGATGAACACTTATGTCACATTACGAGCACCTACGAAGTCCATCAACCATCCAGAAGCTTGCTGCAGAGTCTTTGGCCCTATCACCACACAAAACGATACCTGTCACACTAGCTGAGCAGCAGCCTAAAAAAGATGAGAGCAAGAGAGAAAAGAAAGCCAAAGAAACAGAGGCACTTCACAACACTGTCATTGCCATTCATAATACGCATTGACGTATAAAGAGGGCCATTAGGGGCCCCAACCTGGGAGCCATTAAATCATTTTAAATCGTTCTAACACCCCATTAGTGTCAGTGATGGGACCATATAATAGTCTGTTTTAGAGGGATAACCACAAGGCGCTCCATTCGGACTGAGTCACATGGGTCCTCTATTCTCCTCTCCAGGTCCCATTCCCCAGATTCTCACCTCCATCCTGAAGACAGCGAAGGGTCACCAGTGGTTTGAATGCAGAGCCCTGACACAGGGGACCTAAGGAGGTTTCTACCCTGTTAGCTGCTGCTTTTTTGAGGAAACTGAATAAGAGAGCACAGCAACTCCACCCTGATGAATTAAGCATGATGCAGGTAGCCTGTAATAGGCCCATTATGCTGCCTTTAGCTGTGTCAATTGAAAACAGGAGAATCAAACCTCGGCTCGCTTTATCTCCGGGGAGAAAGCCTGCGTCTGTTTTCGCTTTGTGCATCTAATCAAATGTGTTCTGTGACACAAGAAGTTCAGGCAAAAGGCAAATTTTCAAGCACAAAACATTTAGGTATTTTCAAAAGATGCCACACCTTGACATGAACCACAGTAAATATGAAATAGGTTTTGAAATTAATGCAGTCAAATTGGGATAAAACTACTAAATGAGCAATCACGCTTGTAAATACTGTACTGCTATAAATTTTAAAAGGTAAATAAAAACTAAGTAAAATGATTTTAACCTCAGCTAAAGTCCATATTGAAGCATAGGTGCCATCTAAAGTTCCCAAAGGCAACATATTTGCTGTGACAAAACAAAAATGCATCATTATTTTTTACAAAGTAGATATATTTGCAAAATTTAATTCTAGTCTGGCAACAGAAGGATGGAAATTTAGGTAGTTTTCACAAACATGTTAGAAAATCCGATTAGGATTTTAGGAAACTGATCAGTTGTATCATTTGTTAGAAAAAGACAAATCTTCAGACACTTAAGGTAGTATCTCACTAGTTTGTGACTGTTGGAGACAAGTTGGCAATTCAAAGTTGTGAGGAAAAACTGGCTGCATCTTTGTTGCAGTCTCACTTGATTCTGAGTTTTTGTGGCCGTGTTTTGATTGGCCAGTATGAAAATAAATAAATAAAATAAAATAAAAAGTCTATTTTTGTGGATGTGACTTGAAAAACTTCACTCTAGACTGGGTCCATTACTTTGTCAATCATCTCTGCCCACACCTACCTCAGCCCACTTTGGCGGCTGTCCTTATAGTCATGATTTAATTTGTTAATGTACACTTTTTAAATGAAGATTGGCAGATCTGGACCAGTTTTTCGACACTGAATATTTATCTGCATGGTTTTTAGATCTGGACATTCATGTATTCTCAGATGTTTTCTGTCATAAAGGAAGTTCCTACGCAGGTGTCGGAATACAACTTCAGTGCTCTAGATTTTTGGAAAGTAAAATTAAACAAATTCAAGTTGGGGTTGAGATGCCCACAACAATATTGTGACTGTTTTAAGAGAAAATTTGAATTAAAAAAATTGCTAGGGATGCACAATATTATTGGCACGGTATCGGCCGATATTAGCACAATATAAAAGGTGCTGTTTATATATATATATAAAATGTCACAGCATTTTCAGCCCCATTTTTGGCATCTGCATTTGGTAGCAGGCCAAACTGACAAAGACCATGCAGAATAACAGGTCTCTCTTGTAAATTAGTCCTCAAGGTTGAATGAAAAATAATAATGTAGTATTTTATTCCACAACAAAGAAAACTATGTAGTCTCTATAAGTAGATCCAGGAAAAAAATACAGTATATCGGTATTGATGTTGGTTATCGGCCAAATAAGTTTTAACATGTTGGCATATTGGATATCAGCCAAAAATCCAATGTCGTGCATCCCTAAAAATTGCCATCCAAGCAAAGACAGTCACTACCCTCGATTATTCAAATCTGAAACCAACATAAAATAAGTATAAGTATGTTGGTCAACAGTGAAAAATGTTTGTCATAATAAGTGTAAAAAACAAATATGTTTTCCTACATATGTGTTTTTTTTCCACACTACTAAAGGCATTTGTTTTGAGTTTTTAAAATCAAGAGACAAGGACATGACATTAATGTTTGCAGTTTACAGAGCTGTTTGTCAACTCAGTGATAATGTGGAACTCTGCTGGCAAAATTGGTGCTACTGCGAAACCAGTTACTGTATACAACAACTAGTTGTTTATTTGGCGATCAAACTTGGGGAAAAAAAACTGATGCAAACTTTGAAACCAACACTTTGATGGAAAAAAAAAAAATAACTCAGAACGGTAACTGTCTTGCTATTAGAACGACAGAAAAATGTCCAACGATTTAAACCTTTAAAATGATAAGTAAATATGAGGGCATAGGTTTTAAAATCTGCTGCATAAATCTATGTTTTCTACTTTATATTATTAAATGTGTGAACAATGTTGATGTGTCCATTAGAATGAATCAGTGCAGCCTAAAGTTTCACACTCTTCCTGTTTATATAAATCACACAGGTGACAGGCACACTTGTTACAGCCAAACCTGAAAATATGTCAGGCTGTTGCAATATCTGAGCAAAACTCTGTATGAAATATGCATCTTTTTACTTCTTTCTCTATTTTTCTCTGCTGGATGATAAATAGCCCATTCGGTGGACCCTTGGTGTGCCCTCAGAGTTCTTAAAGGAACAAAGCCATGATGAATGGATCAATGCCAGCGGTCTAGGAAAACAGCTCTTCCGGCCGATGAAAAAGATTTGCCAATGACAACTGGGGGACAACGGTGACCCAGTGAGTCGGTCTTTGGGGTACAGCCCCCCCAGAGGGGCGCTGGTGATGGAGCTAGGATCACCATTAGGGGGAAGATTAAGTGGCCCTGGCTTCCTTCTCTTACTTAATTATACATGCAAGCCCCTTCTGTACGGCCCGCTGCAGCACCTCAGAAAAAGGCAGTGTGCTCCTTTGTCTCAGCCACCGGCCGCCACTTTGATTGCTTATCGGATGTCTCTCCTGACAACCGCCAGGCACAGACACAACTCCCATTGGCCAAGATGTCAGGAACGCATGGAGAGGGGATAAAATAAGAAGAGAAGAGAAAAGAACGTGTTGGATAAGACAGCAGGGGAAGATGTGCGTATTTAGTTTTCATTACACCAGGAGCTTGAAGACGATGGGGGAGGAAAAATATGTCCTTGTCAGAAGGAGAGTCTCTGGAGGTGCTCGGAGGCGTGCCGGTGCCATTCACTGACACTCAGCTGACAAATATGAATAGAGCAATTCATGCTTGAAAACAATGGCTTATGAATAATCAACAGGACCCATGAATCCCTCTCATAAACAAAAACATACCACTAGGGGCTAAAACGGACAAGCCTCTAATATATGCTAACAACATGCACCAGTACATGACAAGAGTTTTGTTAGTTCTAGAGGCTCCCTGGAACCGGGTTAGTGAACGGACTTCAACACTTCAAGTCTAACAACTTCAGAAAGCAACTATTTGTGACATACAGTGGCCTAATATCTCTGACAGATTCCCTTTACAGGCATTAAAGAAAAAAAAAAAAGCATGACAAAGGTAAATAGCACAATGACTTCCATCCACTCCTTCTTAAGTACCATAACCATATAAGTTTGAGCTCACACATGTTGATAAGAAACAACAACTCACTAAGTAACAGCAGAAATATAATGTCATTATATGAAAGGATTTTTTAAAAAGAAATGGAACTGTAAGTACACTTTTAGATCAGGTTGCGCAAAGGACAGAGTCAATAATTAATCATTGAGGCAACTCAGCTTCATCTCAACTCAACTCATCATGTTTTAAGAACATAAATCGGGATGACATTAATTTGTAATGTGACTGCAAAAATGCTTCCCACCAGCCGAGTTTTCACGAAGAAAAAGAAGAAAATCAACATTTACTGTATGTCCTGAGGCAACTTTGACTCAAACTCAGCTTGTTGCTGTCAATGTGAGCAGGTTTAATAAAGATTACAAAGTGTTAGTGGGTTAATAGCTAATCAATACATGGTCTATGATACTGGTCAGCCCTCACTCGTCTAATCTGCCAAGTACAGGGGTAAGCTGAGGAAAGATGAAGGGATCTAATCAGAGGTGGGAAGGTATTCCAGTGAACTGTATGGCAAGTGCCATATGTTAAAAAAAAGAGAAGAGAGAGAGAAAGCATTCCATTAGTAGATAGCCCTGTCACAATAAACAATAAAACAATAGCATGATAAATGAAAAATATCCACCTCATTTTCATTTATCCGCTTTATCGTTTATTCGTGTCTTTCTCTTTTTACTGAAGACACTGGATGACAAAAAGATCAACTCTGGTGCTCTTCACTGATCCCTCGCTTTTTCTTTTCTCTTAAAAATCCGTTTTAACGATCCAAAATCGCATTTTTGGATTGTGAAAAGCAACTAAGCCACGAGCTAAGCTAACAGGCTGACCTCGGGAAAAAAAAACTCTGTCTTGTCGAAGCTCCAAAATTCATGGTTGAAACCCGTGCCTTCGTCTAAAAATTTCTCTACAACAGAAGCTCTGAACTTGTTTACTGATTTTTTTTAGTAAAAGCTTTGTGTGAAAAATGCTATGCTAAAAGCTCAAACTACACCGAGCATCTGCCATTTTGAGAACCGAAAAAAGAAAGGAGAGACAGCCCATGTCACCTCAAGGGACCTCCATCCCATTTGCTTAAAGAGACACACTGCTTGCTACCTCACTAGCCATCCTTTGGTTAAACAGTCTTATACTGTCATCTGGTGGTTGAAAAAGGGTACTACATGCAAAACAATGAACATTTCTTCTTAAATTTGACAATTACTAATCATTGTCAAATTTCAAACAAAATTATTGTTTAGCGCAATAATTTCTGAGAATTAATCGCCCAGCAAAATTTGTTATCGTGACAGGCCTAGTAACAGATATAGATTTGCAATACCACAGGTGTCTATGCGGTAAATGCATTTCAGTGCGACTCTTGGGAGGTGCTACTAAAAAGAAAAACAAAATAAATAAAACACCGGATGTGAAACAAGGATTTAGAGATGGAATGAAATGTGCATATTTTCTATTGCAAGTTCTATTATATTTAATTTGATCCAATGACATCCATAAAATTGTTATGTCATAAAACTGCATAAACAATAATAACAGAAGACATTTATGTCTCCTGTTATTTCAATAAGTGAATGGGAAACATATTTTTGGATAATTTTTATCAGGTCATTTTGCACATGGGAGGGAAAGCAACCGTTCAGCTCAGAGTATGGGTTATTTTGAATAAATTAAAGTTGTAGGGTAAACTTTTGGCAACTTACGATTTATTTTCAGAAAACTTTAATGCCATTGTCTGTGTTTTATATGTTTCCATATTCAAACTTTCACTTAAACCTAAAAGAAACAAAATGTTGCTCTACACTTTAAAATGAAACATTTTAATTCAAATATCTAGAGTCAAGATCAAGGTTTAAGGTTCTTTATTGTCATTCGCACCAACTGTGGTACACCGAGTGGAATGAAATTGTGTACACAGGGTCCCAGTTACACCCAAAAATAGCAAAAATATAAAGTATAAAAGAAACAGTATAAAAGGATCTAGGATATAAGCTAAACACTAAAAATGTAAAATAATTTGATATATTAAACAGCAGCCCAAACATGAGTCTGTAGTGAACAGATGGATATGGATACAGCAGCTTAAAGGCAAAACATCAGCAGCATGGATAATCATCAGCACAAATAAGTCACATATCACCAATTCCAGTGGCATTACAGTGATTTATTTTCTCCTTGCAGTGATTATCCTGGTTAGGGATTTATAAGTCCTATAGCTTCAGTGTAGAAGCTGTTCCTCAGTCTAGTGGTTCTACACTCTATGTTCCGCAACCTCCTGCCAGTGGAAATCGGGGCAAAAAGTGAGTGTGCTGGGTGAGTGAGGTCATTCATGATGATCCTCTTCCTGCATCTGGAAGTGTAGATGTAAATGGTAAATGGACTGTACTTATATAGCACCTTTCTATCATTTGAAGACACTCAAAGCGCTTTACTCTCCAATCTGTGTCCTCATTTACACATTCATACAGCACTCTACTACGTAGATCTATACAAAGCTAATTGAACAAGTCATTCTAAAGAGACTAATAAGTGCTTTAGAACACATTCAAACAATGATGGGACACACATCGGAGGCAATGAGGGATTCGGTGTCTTGCCCAGGGACACTTTGGCATATAACTGCTGCCAGATTCAAACCCTCAGCTCTTGCATTGGAGGACTTCTCTAAACACTCAGCTACAGCCGCCCTGTCTGTGATGGTGAGGAGGCTGACTCCATCAATATTCTGTGCAGCCTTCACTACTCACTGCAGAGCTTTTATTTTCTTTTGGCAGCTGTGCAGCCCCCGTGCCACACGATGCTGGCGCACAGGACACTTTCCACTGCACACCTGTAGAAGGAGGTGAGGACTGAGCTTCCCAGTCCAGCTCGCCTCAGTCACCTGAGGAAGTAAAGTCACTGATGTGCTTTCTTGATCAGGCTGGTAGTGAGATAACTGTACTCTTCTAACATGCGACTGTGTGGCAGTGGATACCCATGCATCTCATGTTACTGAATTACCAATTTTGTCAGTGGCTTTGGTTCTGGTTTATTTGTAGAGTGTGAGAATGGCAGTATGATATCTTTACAATAGGATGATCATGTTCCAATGTGGCACTCGTCAACATGGCTGCCCCCTTTAACTTTTTCAAAGGTGAAGTACTTTGGACAATGGTTTTCAAGGCAGAAGGTTCTACTTGAATACTGTGTACTGCATTCTAAAAATTTTGGAGTTCCGCCTTTTGTAGGACATTACAGGACATAATTAACATTGAATGATAATTAATTGTTGACATTTTATAACGGCCTAAAAATTGTGCATCACAGTGCATCAAAGAATAAATTATAACCCACCCCAGTTTTATCTACTTTGTTGTATCTGAACTATGGTAAAGTTTTGACATTAAAAAAAAAAGTTTGTTTGAAAAGTTTATTAATCCTAGAAGAAACTTGTTAAAATTTCCCTACGATAATAAATAAAAACACTGAACAATGGTGTGATCTCTAATGAAATTATGCTCATTAGCAAATAAGTATGCATGGTTTTAGAAACTGAGAAACATGACTAAACATTTTAGTGTATAAATTAACTAAAACTATAAAATTCAAACTATCTGAACACAATTTAATAAACTAAAAAAGAAAGTAATTTTCCCAATCTCTTTTTTTTCTTGCCACTTGTTGGGCTCAGTAAAACTGTATGATAACGAATTACAGATAAATAAAAAGTGTAAATATTACAAAGCCTAAAACTTCAGGAGCCTTTTTGTTAAGAGTCCTTACATCATTTTTTAAAAATGAGTAAAATCAACAAGTCAATAGTTTATCACACAGAAAATGTCACCCATCATAACGTAATGGGCTTTAAAATGGAAAACCTGCCACTGGTTTTTGCTTTATATATATACTGTATATAATTTTTATTTTTTAAAGGAGACTTGTAACTAGTGCTGACATGTTATTGTAGCCAAATTAGCTAAAATAGATTTTTAGGCCTAAAGTCAATAATCAAACCAACTGTTTACCATTTATTTAGACTAAGTAGAAGCTTGGAGTGGAATGAAAGAATGTTTGAATGTTTGATTTTAGACTAAGATAAAAGTTTGTTGAGAAACTTCCGAAACTCACTGATTAGGACGCTTGGCATCTACATTTGGAAGAGGAGCTCTTTAATGTTAGGAGGTTAACTAAGGCCTGTCATTTCAAGAACATAAAAGTCTATGTAATTCTGCATTAACATTTATGCCCATAAGCTATCTATTATTAATTATAATTTGAGAATGATGAGCTGAAAGTGACATTAATGGCAGTAACGAGATTGATTTACTTCGACTCGACTTGGAACTTTGATGGAGGCACATGTGCACACACTTACATGTGCACGCACGCACACACGTGCATGTAAACACAAATTTGTGATTTGTGTTCATCACTCTTGAGGACTTTAGATTGACCGACACCCATTTCCTAGAGAACAACCCTGACTCAAAACACAACATTTACTTGTATAACCTTTAATTTTTTTTTCCAAGACATTATTTTCAACTAAAATTAAAATATTAAGAACTTAAATTTAGAATACAATATATAGATAATTTATGGCACTAATTGTATACATAATGGATAATATCACTATCACTTTAGAGCCTATAATTATGCTACTTTAATCATATTTCAAAGTGTCTTGGGTTTATTTATTATGCATTCCAATCATAAATCAAAGTAAGCAATGCTAATCTTGTCACATTATAGAACTAATTAACATCGGAATTATATCATCAAACACGAATACATGTTTCTGTCTTGAACAGAAACATGGACACAGAAGCAAAATCATCGGTAAAAATCAATTAGAATGTATTTGCAAGTATTGATCGACGCCTCAGATCATCAGTCCTATTGATCCCCTCCACTGTGATCTTCATAAAGCCCATTTTTGTTCCATCTAAAGTTTGCATATCCAGCCAATAAGTTGTTCTTTCTCCTTGTGATCTAGTTTGCAAACATAATATCATAAGAGGGGAGGGGAGCATAAAAAAATAAAGTTGTCGAAAAACAGTTTTAGTTTTCTTGAAAACAAATATTTTATAACAAAAAGTTTGAAAACCTATTTTGGTGCAAGCATGTATATACAGTAATAATGTATTTTGTAGTACGCATAATATGTATACAGTCGTTTTCTTTAAACATGTTTTTTTTATATATTGTGTGTACTGTACATGCTGTGCAATATTGTAATTTCATCTCATCACCAGTATCTTGATTGATTTGATTTGATGTTTATTTATTCATTTTAAAAGAACAATAAAAAACAGTTTCATCAGATACAAGAATACAAAA
>JARVGQ010000804.1:8446291-8464367 GCA_031762355.1 Hypsolebias martinsi | reverse complement strand
CACACCCCCCCCCCCCCCCCCCCTCCGAAACAAGGAGCCTTAAACTTTATGGAAAAGGACAATGTGTCATGTTTACAGGTGTGATGCTACAGGGAGTCGGAGGCTGTTTGTTGACAGTAGAGCTCCCAGGCTGTGGGGGCAGACGTTTCAAAGTTAGCACCTGTTCAGTGGAAACATCACCCACACCTGCACTTCTGTTTGAACTCAGCTGAGAAGAATCCCTGAAAAATGGAATAAATGACACTAGACTTTTGCTACAGAAACTGGACTTTATTTGCACTCTATGAGAGCAACAGACAAGGTAAAGATAAAAATTAAGAACCAAATGGAATGTTAAAAACATGAAAAAATAAAACAAAATCTAAGTTTAAATTGTTTAAAATCATCAGTACTACACCCTAAAGTCTCAGTGTCCTAAGTGTTGTGTACATTTGGACTTATGTCAAATATTTTGTACAACTCCAGATATAAAATGTTATAAAACTCACATGAACTCATTCTGGCTGCTGAACATTCTGTAAATGCACCAACTACATTTACCTGGTTTCAACAATCATAAGAAGAAAATATGCTGAACATCTGTATTATGAGTTTTTATATGTGAATTTTGATGAGAGGTGAGGAACTACTTCTGTTCATGATGTGAACAGATCACAGATGGTCAGGTGTGTTTTAGACACAGAGAACGCTGGGTACAAAGGGGCAGAAAATTGCTGCCTGTAAGAATGCAGCAATGCGAGACTGCCCCCTGGTGTCACACTGAAGAACGATAAAGTGCCCTCTTCACAGTCCAGGAACACTCCCAGTCTCTGCAGCCCGTCTGCCTTCACAGAAACAGACTCCTTGTTGTGCAGAGCTTCCACCTTCCTTCTGTCATAGGCCAGGCACCAGGAGGAGCTGTTGAAGCCCAGGCGAGAGCTGTCCTTCTGGCCTTTCCTTTCCATCTGACTCTCGCAGAGCCCCACCTTCCAGCGGCCGTCGTCTGTGGACACCATCACCTCCCAGTACCAGCGCCCTCCCTCCAGGGCAGAGGAGGCCAGAACTTGTGGGAAGGAGCTGAAGCGAGCCTCGTGCTCTGCGTAAGCCTGCTGGGAGTCGCTGTAGACCACCCTCCTGTTGTTGGCAGACAGCTGCAGCTTTGGGTGGGCTGTATCTGCATCTAAGACAGGAACGGTGCCATCTGCACACAGAAAATAAAGTTACAGAGTATTCAGACATAAGGACGCAGACTAGCTGAACACAGGAGGGCTGTGGGGCGCTCCATCAGCTTAATGAGCTACAAGCGTCTTACAGCGGAGTCTGTGGAGGTCTCTGTCTTTGCCAGGCATGGTGATGACAACCACATCCAGACGTTTTTCTGTCCACTTCTCCAGGCAGCTGAGTCTAGCATAGTCCAATTCCTGTGGACCCATCAACTGCTCGACAATATTCCCCACATCGCTGGAGGAAGAGCAGAGTCAAAACACAGAATTAGAATTGACAGAATTACTGCTCGTTGTCCCAAAACAGGCTAAATACTGCTAAAACAATACAGTTGTTTCTGTTTGATATTCAACACTGGGTCCAGCAGGGCGGGGCTTGACGGTTGTTTCAATCACATGGTCAGGGGTTCAACCCCCGGCCCCTGTAACGTGTCGAACACTGAATATACCAACTTCCCTGATATGAGATATAAATATGAGATTTAAAGTGCTGTGTTTTGTATTTAATGGGAAGCAGAGCAGGGGGCGTGAGAATTTCTGTAAAGTGCTTTGCAGAACCTGGAGATTTCAAAAGTGCTAAAAGCGTGAGCCACTTCTCGTTTGATGAGGAATATATACATTAAAGGACATTCAGACTCTGCTATAGAAACACTGATTCTGAGGAGGTGTGTCTTGAGAGAATTTGTATGAATGTTATTTTTTTCCAATGAGGTAAAATTAGATCATGGTCACGATCTTTAGATCGTCTCTAAAATTAGATCAATATATGAGGAAAGTATTTTTCATGTGTTGCATCAACTCATACTATTACAGTATTTTCTTTTAGCTAACAAGCTGCTAACTTTTCATTTTTTATAGTAAACATTAAATAACTTACAGTTGAGAGACCCTGCTGTATTCCTGCAAAGTCAAAAATGAGAACGTATTAATTAAAGTTCTGTTAAACAGAGAAAGCTGTTCTCTGAGAACCCAACTGACCATGATGAAGGCCTGATCCTGGACACGTCGCTCCCCCCTGGCATCAGCCAGACCCTCCAGAGTGTGGAGGTTGCTCTGGATGGACTGCAGGGAGCTCTGGAGGACGCCGAGGTCCTTCTCCAGACTCCCCAGGACCCTGTTCTCCTCCTTCATCACACACTCAAGAGCTGACTGCTCCTCCTGCTCCAAAGCTTCTCTGATGGTTCTGTACTGCTGCTTCACTCCTTCTTGTGCTTCAGTTAAAACTACCTGAACAAACACAACATAAACCAGCACCCTTAATGAAACAATCTCAACTGATAATTTGATCAGCACCTAAAGTTAAGGCTGTTATGAAGAGAGGAAAATTCCTTCATGTGGATGTGCAGAGATGACAAACAATTCATGGAAATGTTTAGTTGCTTATTGCTCAGCAGATGAGGCACATCGGATAGTGAGGGTAAATGCTCAAATGCTGATCACAAATCTGGATAATTTTCTTCAATTCATACAACAATTTATTTCAAACAACAGTATCTGATGTCATTTGTGTAAAATAAATAAAATCCTAGGTCACGTACTTTCGTCTAAGCACATAGATTACCGTATTTTCCACTGTATCTGCGCACCGCCCTATAAGTCCACCAGTCCCAGTGTTTCCCCTAGTTAACTTGCCATGGCGGGGTGCTCATCTCATCCAGGATTTTTGTTGATGGGGAGGGACGGAGACATGTCCGAGCACAGCTTGTATCAACAGTTATTGAACAGGGGCGGGGGGCATTCAGTAAGAGGGAAGAGGCACCTATAGCTTTTAGCTAGAGAGCCTGTATTTCGTGCTGCTAGCTCAGTGCTATGTCAGTGCCGGGTGAGGGTTGGGGGGGCAAGTTCGGTTTGGTAGGCGGGGTGCTCACTTCTGTTGACGGGGTGGGGCACCCCGCTTGTATAATAGTAGGGGAAACACTGATATATATATACATACATACAGTCAGGATAATAGGTAATAGGTAGGTGCTAGGTACATAACAGGTAGATTATAAGTTTGTAACAGGTAAATGCCCAGTAAATAACAGGTACATACTAGGTAGGGACCACATATGTGCTAGGTACATATATGGAAAGTAACCAGTAAATACCAGGTAAGGTACCAAGTAAGTACTAGATATATATTAGAGATGTAAATGAACTGTACTTATATAGCACCTTTCTATCATTTCAAGATACTCAAAGCGTTTTACACAATTTGTGCCCTCATTTACCTCCACACATTCATACAGCACTCTACTACAGTAGATATCTACAAAGCTAACTGAACAAATCATTCTATAGAAACTAAATAGTGCTTTAGATCATATTCATACACCAGTGGGACACACATCAGATGCAATGGGGGGTTCAGTGTCTTGCCCAGTGACACTTCAACAAGAAACTGCTGGTGGAATTGAACCCCTCTCCCATTGGAGGACGACCGTTGTAACCACTCAGCCACAGCTGCCCCAGACTGTATTAAGTATTGCTATCCTATATAATTTTATTTCTTCTACAACTAAATTGTTTACATTCAGAATCAGTCAAGAAACTATGAACTGCATTATACTACCTCCTTGTATAGGGATGACTTTAGAGTGTCCCAGTGATTTAAGCTAACATGGCAAAGCTCCGTGGAGCGTGTCATTTTCACCTGCTGACAGCAAGCATAAAGAAAGAAGCGAGAAAGAGGTACTGATAGGGAAAGAGAAAGAGTGAAACAAAGAGGAAAAAAGAAAAAGACGGCTCATCCCTGGTGGTGTGGCACTGCTCCGTGGTCTACCTTTCTGTCAGCAGAGAGACAGAAGAACGCTAGGCCAATTAATCAAAGTCAGATGTGGCTGGATGCCTGAAGTCACTCATGATCCCCGTGCTGCCCCTCCCTACACCCACTGCAACATGCACACAAACACTCACACACACACACCATGTATTTCAGTTTCAAAGGTACAACGTGTCTCAAGAAAACTTGTGCATGTGCACACACTTAAGAAAGAAAAGACACATGCACATTCCTGCACATGCAGACAGTAGTTGTGCTGTATAACACACTAATATTTTATTACTACACTTCTGGGAACCCTCCGTGCATGCTGTTCTTATATTGACCATAAACTGAAGCATTAACCTTCAAATAGCCCTTTAAAGAAGTGGGGATCAGCACAAGGTCCTCACATATAAAGGGTTTTATTCATCTTTATATTGTGGTAGACACTTGGTTCCAGCAACTCATCCTTAGCAAGCAACATTGGAGTTATTCCCACCTAGTGAGAGTTGAGTTTAGTCTTTCCATTGAGATGTAAATCAGTGATACCTCGTTCGTGTGTGACCCCAAAATCCACAGATCATCTCCTTTGCTTCTCCTTAAATCTGTCAAAGTGGCACTTTTGCTTAAAAGACAGTTTAAAAAACAGCACATATAAAATTAGATGTGTGTTGGCGACTCTTGATGTCTCATCAGAAACTGTGCTCACCTTCACATTTTCTTTTCACTCTATGTGACTCATCCTCAAGACAACTGAAAAATACATTAACAAGCCTTTACACTGTACAAAAGCACTTTTATCATTAGAAAATCGTTTTTCTTGCAGGCAATGGTATATATGCATGAACATGTGTTTTCTTTTTGCTTTCTTTTTTTGTAACTGCACACATTGTGCTCTTTACATATACAATTATAGAATTGACTTGGACAGAGTCAAACCAGTGGCATTAAAACATTGGTGCATTTATGGTTTCCTATGAATCACAAGAAAAATAAATATCACCAATTTTGCTTTATCTTAACAACAGATAGGTCAATTTCAAAAGACTCAAAAAACTGACGCAATCCTTTAATGTATGGTGGATTACCAAGATGTTACGTAATCAGACAGCATTTAATTTCTTACTTTAAATTAGAGAGTGCTCTTGCCAATGGCCATTTTGGACCTCTTGCCTTTTTATGCCTCCTAACTCAAGTCTAACATTAAATGCACTCATGGTTTCATTTTGTTTATATATGACAGAGCAGAAACAGCCTCTCTGGGTTCAGTAAGTCTAGTGAATATGTCAAAAATACAAACACTGAGGAAACTCCCATCCCAGTGGCGCTTTGAGCCACCCTCTGTGCTCTCTGAGCCGCTTCACTTCAGTACAATCTAAGACCATTCGTTGCACAACTGGGGTTTTCTGTTTTTTTCTTGTTTTGACTAATCTTAGTTTATGGACAAACTAAAAATCATTGACTGAATTGTGCAGTTTAAGGAAAATAATGTTTCAACCTCATTGATGGGCACTGACCACAGCTAAGTACAACCAGGACACGATGAGCTGCATATGTTTTTGCAGTACAACACAGGTAAAACCAGTTAAACTCATTGTTTTAATCACATATCTTCCTTTCTATATCTTTCCTCATTCATGTCCTTACTCTTGCTCCTCCTTTTTTTACTTTTCTCACTCCCCTCTCACCCCTTGATGTAAAAGTCAGATGAAGCTCTAATAGAGTCTGTGGGGAGTCAGCATTTACCACATCTGAAGCAAACAGGCAGGTCTCCTCTGCTTTCTGTACCGCTGAGGGCCTCGCTCTCACTCCCTCCATGCTTCTTTCTAATAACACCATCTCCAACAGCTTCTCCTGCAGAAAGCCCTCGGTTCTCCACCGTCCGCCCCACAGAGCCTTGCTAGCCAGTCCGAGTTTTCTACAGATCCTCTTTGATGTGTGCCAATGTTCAACATGCTGCCTTCTTTTGTCAAGGCACTTCTGAGACAACTGAGGTAGACAAAGATAACAGCCCATATCGCACCAGTGGAGACTACTTCCCATTGTGGATGAGATAAGTACAAAAGGAAAGCTCAAGGAAAACCCATATTGGCTGTGACAGCAAACCACAAGCATCCACAAGAGAACCACTGATATGGATACAGGTTCTTCCCAGAGCCCCTGTAAGAATACAGACAACTGTTGTGCATGGAACAGTGATTTAAAAGCACACAACTTTTTCTTCATTCATTCAGATAATGCTGGATAACAATGGCAAGTGAATCTGACATCAACCTACTCTAGACAGAGTGGGGCAGTGCAAAACAGACAATGACCTTTAAAAAGACAATATGCTAATAAATAGCTGTGGAGAGGGCCTCGGCACTCCAGACAAAGGGACCTTGGGAAACCGGCAGAGTTTTAATCAGGTGCAGCTCTTTCAAAAAGAGCCCGTGGCCACATAATTGATCCCAAAAGGTATGTCCCCACGCAGAACCTTGGGATGCCATTCCATTACTATAAAGAACTAATAGCACTCTTTGTTTTGCTCTCCGGGAGGATGGGGAGATTTAAAACTATTGTATATTCTTGTGCCTTCAAAGGCCACAAATGGTAAGCATTTTAATGATGAAAATGTTTTGATGTCTTACACCTCCTGAATATGGAGAAGGCCGTGTGTGTGTTTTGCCCCTCTAGTGACAGATGCATAGGCAAACAGCTTAGCAAAGATGAAAAAAGTTACTGAATCAGTGCTATTACTGATTCCAGGAGGAAGAATTGTTCATGTGTGTGTTTGCAGAGGTCTAAGAACATGAGGTGGAAGGGAAAAGTGCCGTCCTTGGTTAAACTGCACTTGCTGCTGCAGCCGTTTTGCCTCAAGTGGTGAGAACAAGGCACCTTATTAAAATAATATCAGCATTTTTGTTGCTTATTTAGCAGAGTATGCAAAATGTATATGCACAGACTCAAACACATCCACACCTATATAGCGGCTTTGCTTTTTCCAGGGCAAGTATACCATCTAAGTTGAAAAGAGATACCTAATGCTACATTACTCGAGACACACAGACATAAAAAAAAGTTTGCAAGAGGGAAAACCTACACTGTCCTCCTTCACTTATGAAAGCTGCCACTGATTTAGTGATAAAGATTAGATAAATGAGCATGGAGCCTGCCAGTGGTTTCAGTGGCGTGCCAGAACGTTGCTCCCAAGTACAGTTAGTCAAAGCTTTTGTCTGCCACCGCAATGTAAACACATGTGAAATCTTGGCAGAGGAAAACACATCTTGGCTAAACTGTGGTTTATACTGATTACGGACTTGCAGATGCTGCAAATTCTGCTCAAGAAAAACATCACATGAGGAGGGATCCTCTAACTCCCAGTTGTCAGGTGAAAGTGCAGTGGCCTGCTGTTGCCGCTGCCGAGTCTAGTTACATTGGCTCGAGCGTAAAGCTGTGATCTCTTGTTTAGAGAAAAAGCACAATTTCTACGCTCAGTTTAACAGTTTTGAGATGAAACTCCAGACAGAGGTGGTTTCGAAATTTGCTGTTTTGATACCATGTGCATTAGTGGAATCGTACAAACCTTTCTTGTTCAGCTAATGCATGGGGGTGGAAATAAAAACATAGCACGCTGTGGTTTTAAATG
This sequence comes from Hypsolebias martinsi, assembly GCA_031762355.1. NCBI lineage: Eukaryota > Metazoa > Chordata > Actinopteri > Cyprinodontiformes > Rivulidae > Hypsolebias > Hypsolebias martinsi. The sequence goes on along the minus strand of JARVGQ010000804.1, from coordinate 8,456,791 downwards.
TCGCCAATCTACACTGGAAGTGATCTTTGGAAAACAAATCAGGTAATTGCATTACACTCTCCAGCCATAAAGAGATCGTCTTTCCCAGCTGGATAAACGCAACATACGCAGCGCAAACATCAACTTAAATGTGAAACATTACACCGATCAAAAGCATGATACCTCAATTTATTCCCTGCAAGTTCAGGATAAACATTGAGAAAAGAGCAGCACAAGAAATCAGAAGTATTTTTCAATATGGAACTGAGTCCTGAGCCTGAAGCCAGCAGTGGGAGTCAGATACCAAACATTAACGTTTCGATTTGGAATAACAGCTAAATGAATCAAATCCAATTACCTCCTCCAAGAACAGTCAAGACTCAGGCATGCTTGCAGCCTAATTCTTCCAACTTGAGTAGGTGGTGTAAAGTCTAATGAATACATGTATTGCGCACCAAACATTTTGGACCTGGTCAACGGCTAAAGGTTTCCTTAATTGTCAAGGAAATTAATGGACAATAGAGGCTTTCTCACAATTTTCAAATTACCAACGAGTCCTTTAATTGTCAGATTGAAAATCCAAGGACAGAGTCGTCCTGCAATGCCTCCATCACGCTAACATAACGCCTTGCCTCCAAACCATCCTATAAAATCCCATTGCTGCACTTAATTGTTCAATATGAAGCCAAAGCATCTGAGGTAATTCGAATGTCTTTCTCCGATGAATATGTGCAATTGTCCTCTTTCCCTATTCTAATTTAATGCCATCTGGGGAAGGTGATTGGCTCTGTGTTGCCACTGCTGCCAACTGGGGTCAGCCTAACCATCAAGCTCTGTAATTGAGTAGTTAGTGGCAATTTTCTCCCCTAATTTCCATCTGCGAAATCCGGGCCTGGCATGGCAAATAGCACATTACGCAGGCACGATTGTGGCAAAGTGTAATAACATCGTTTCCACAGTTTGAAAACTTCCTCTGAACAAATGAGAATCACTGCCATACATGTCATTTTGAAAACTCCCTCCTTCCCCCTGAACGCCTTCCTTGATCGCACACACACAAACATGCTTGGAAACACACATCGAAGGGGGCTGAGGCACAAAATAAAGAATCTGGCGACGTCCCATTAACATATAGATAATTAGCTGCTCAAACTGCAGCCCAGCCCTTTAACACCCTAATCCTCTGACAAAGCCTCTGACTAGCTTTATCGGAAAACACCATGTTGACGCAGACACAGCTCTTAGGAGGCCATCTTGTTTGGCTTATTCACCATGACATGCTTCTATCAAGGCAAGATGAAGGAGGCACTGATTTATGTGGGTGTAATCCATAACCAATGTCATTTCTTGTGTATTTTCTTGGGCAGGAGGGAGCCAGGGTGGAGTTCTAAACTAATGGAGCAGCAGGTTTGAACACTTTTGCCTGAGAGATTTATAGTGATCATAAAGTAACGTCAGGGACAAAGAAGAGTGGAAATATGAGTCGTATATCTATGGGCTTTCGTTTATCACAGAATTTTACACAATGCAAAACACAGACGCATACAACTCCTCACAAAAGGAGGTTATATTATCATTTTATCACGTTGGACACATGTGCTTTATTCAAATTCTAATGATCTTGCTTTAGAAAAGGAATGAAATTAAGAAATTGTTATTTGGAGCAATACATTAAGCGCTGCAGACTTGCAACAGGGTTTTTCCACTAACATAAATTTAATTTTATAACTCCGGATGGAAAGACTCCCTGCTTTTCACCCCACCCCTTCATCTCTACCCTCTCGTTTTTAAACATTTTGTAATTACTTTGACGCAGAACATCAAAAGCGAAGTAATAATAGTTGTAATTTAATCTATTCATACAAGTCATTTTCATAAACTCCTGCCTCTCCCTGCTTAATGTGCATTTCATTCATTATTGATCAAGCCTTGATGATGTGGTAATGACAACGGCATTGTTTTTTTTTCCTCCTTTTCCTTAAATGTAGACCTTGTGATTCAGGGTTTTCATTATAGGGCAGCACACCAGGCCTCTGGATTATGAAGGGCAAACAAAAGATAATTAACATGAAGAGGGATGCAGAATAGTTATCCCCTCCCCGAGTACCACCAGGCGCTACCATCACCAGCGCCATTCTCCCTTAAAATGGACCTGGGTCTTTGTGCATGCTGTCTAACTCCCCTTCAGTCAAACAACATCATTACTGAGTACTATTTTTTCCTCCTTTCAATCCATCTCTCCATCACCTCCCTTCTTTCCGATTCTATTTTTTTCTGACGGGCGATCAAAATTGGACAGGATCCTCCTTCAGGTTGGACTCGTTTGAAACAGGAGACTGAAACTCAATGATTTCATCGCACGAGGATGTTTTTGAGTAAATGACAGCTGAAAAGTGGCCTCGTTGCCTTTAATTCTTCAGATTTTAGCAGGGCGGATAGATTGCAGCGACTCAGGAGAGCATTTGGTTCTTGGATCGTTATCGAGAACCCACCATGAGAAAAGAGGTGTAATTTCACAATAAAAGAAACTGGAAAAACATTTGAAAGAATGAACAAGAGGGCTTTTTTTTTCATATCACTTAGACAAACGTGTCTTCAATTTGCATGTTTGCACACGACAGGGTACTGAAATTTATTGGAAATTCATAAATTAAACCAAGACTTCTTTTTTTTCCCACTGTTTGATGCCGAGTTGCAGTTCCTTTCGAGTTCAGCCACATATTTATCCACTGGTTTGAACTCGTCTTCCTGTAGCTGACCACGCTCATTCCGTCCTGCCACATAACCCACTATAGTGGGTGACAGACTACTTCTAGTGAAAGCCAAGGAGTTTTTTTTTATTAAGGAGTAGGGACAGCATTCATTTTTTAAAACCTCCTCAATAAAATATCATACGGTCGCTCCACATTCCTCAGAATTATAATGACATGAATATTTAAATTTAAATGCATTCTGAGCACGCCGGTTTTCTCTTTTTCACTACGGCATCAGATCTCATTTTCTACTTAAGCTCCTCCATCATGTTTATGCATATCCACATGCATGATACATATCTTTTTTTGTAAAGCTCCTTAATGCAGGCCTGATAATTTTGCTTGACTTTAATGGGGAATGACTCCTCATTGGCACGCTTTTTCTCTTTAAGACAAAAATAAAAAACATGATCAAATGCCCCTTTCATGTGGAACAGAGGCCGCGTTTGAAACTTCCCACTCCCTCTTTCTCTCCGTTGCCTCGGCTGCGAGTAAATAGATCAAAAAAAGGAGGCACAACTTTATATTCTAGTTTTGAAGCATTCTGTAATTGGACACATTTAATTGATATCCCTCAAGCTCGTAATTATAATGCAAAAAGTACGAGAAGGAAACACATGCCTTCATCACAGCCATGCTATTTTGCTTCTTTTTTTAATGAATGAATACTTGATTAAAAGACAAAAGTAGAATGACAAAAAAAAAAAAAAAAAATCAGAGAGGTAAAGTTTATGACGCTTTTTAGCAAAAGAATGGCAAGTAGTGATTGATAATTTTACCACATATCATTATGTTGGATAACAGAACCCCTTATGAGACTGGAGTGGACCCTCGTGAGTTTAGCTCTTGGGGAGCTCGTAGTCTGATCTCCTCCTCCCCAACGAGGAGCGATCACTGATGGAGACGAAACAGAGCGCAGATGAAGACGTCTGCAAATTGTCTGTTCTGATGCACAGTCTGTCCGACTCATATAAAAGCTCTCAGTTGTTTTTATCTTGTTTCTAAGATGATTGTGTTCACGTGCGACACTGCAACTGAAACCAACTGAAACTCAAAAATTATACGCGTAGAATGTTTCAAGCAACATTTGATTTTAACGTTAGGACGATTTAAAGGTCATGCATTTCTCAAGAGATTGTCCTTCACTTGATGACTTTCATGCCAGTTTCCAACTAAGATTATCTTATGTTGAGAGACGTAGTCATTTTAATTAAACTTTGAAAATAATATGCACAAACCTCTGCAATATTGCAAGAAGACACTCTCAAAGTATGTGTTGTGAACGACTCCCAGCTACTACCACATCAAACATCTAACTATTTTTGTGTTGGCTAATGTTGATTAGCTGTGGTGATCTTTTTACATTAGACTGACTCTAAAAGGTAATGAGTTGCAGATGAACATTTAATGATTACTTCTTGAAATGTTTATTAAAATCTGTCCACATGATTTTTTTGTAAAGAGACAGGCAGGATTGACACCAACTAGTTATTTGCAATTTGTTTTTACTAATATGTTGCACAATTTGTTAGCATCAGGATATGTTTTGGGGATCATTGTCAGTTACTAAAAAAATATATATAATAATAATATATGTAAAACTTAATCAAATACAGATTTTCTTTTTTCTGTTTTTTCAGTGTGTGATCTGTGGTTGCCATGTTAAATTGTGTTGGCTGTAAAAGTTAATCAGTTATAAATGTTGAATGAGCTTTACTCCAAAAGCTAACAAGTTGTAAAAGAACATTCAAAAGTTAATTTTGCATGGTATTTAAAACGTGTCAAGGATTTCACGAGATATTTTAATAATACACACACAAACATGAGCAAAAACATCATCACCTGTCTGCCTCTGGACCATGAAATGCATCCATTAATGCACTTCCATTTCTAGTTCGTCTAAAAAAAAAAAAAAAGTCTTTATGTGCCTGACAACCTGTTGAGCAAATGAGTTCTCAGCCCAAAAAAAAATCTCTTATCCACCTGTCAGAGTGATACACTCACTGAAGTGCCAGAGCTGTCGAGCTCGAGTGAGACGAGGGAAGATGAGGAGGTAAAATTACGAACGCAGCACCTATAGGATCCAGTCGGAGCTGTCACACATACAATATGGAGGAGCCAAATGACTAAACGGGCCTACATGAACAAAAGTGTTTGGACTTCATTTACACTTTTTCCCTACGTGAGGACTAATCTCTTTCTTTCTACATTTGCCTTTACAAAAAGAAAAATTGATGCTACGTAATGACAAGGGACCAAGATGGAGCTCGGAGGCAAAGACAGCTAACTTTATGATCGCCCGCTGCTAGGAGGCAACGGTGGACCCCGTAATCGCCCCGTCTTTGTGAATGTCTTGTCTGTCAGCATAATATGAACCACTGCTGAACAACACCAACACAAGTGAATGGCACGTTAAAAAAAAAAAAAAAAGTACAGTAGTCCCTTCGTTAAGTCGAGATTGGACTTTCGCAGACTCGCTCTTTCACAACATTTCAACCATTGTTAACTTTATTGCTCACGTGATTGGGACAGTACAGATAAAAGTTAACAAAAAATAATAATACTTCGGACAGGTGCCACCATTTTGTAGTTTTCTTTACATAAGCCAATACTGTAGCATCAGTCCAAAAGAACTACACTACCCAGAAGCCAACACTGCTTCCGGCTGCCAAAATGAGGGAAAGTTTTGATCTGATCCGAACTAAAAAGTTTGGTTTATAGTCATAGTGACTTTGGTGCTCAGTGGATGCAGAGAGCTGATCAGAACTGGACCAGAGCTGGACCAGAACTACTTCCAGCCTCATCAGTCAATCTGGATGTTGCGGTCCATGAAGCCTCTCAAGCAGGGAGGCATTACTTGGAGGCCCGGTGACTTCTCCTGAGCTCACCTGGACTTTTTTCATCCGGATTCCTCCAGATTATTTGGACTTGATTGGGACCATTGTGTGGTTTTGTGATGGCTCTCTGAAGGTCCGGCTCTCTTCAAAAGCATCTGTTGCTCAATGGCTGCAGAGAGCTGATCAAAACCAGACCAAGGCTGGTGAGTTCCTCCTATAAAATTTTGCAGTAGCTACTGTACAGTACATATATGTATGTTGTTAAAATTACATAGATTTAAGAGTTTAGAACATTGCAAGAGTGTGGGAGGGGTTTATAAATACAGCGTTTCTACTTTGCAATTTTTCACTTATTGTTGAAGTGTCTGGAACGTAACCCCCACGATAATCGAGGGACTACTGTATTCAAGCTTTGACAGCTACAACTCTGTCATTTATCAACATAAACTGATTTTAATCTACAATTCTGGCATGAAAGATGCAAGCAATATGCATTCCTTTGAGAGGCATGAGGTCTTAAGCGGGGAAAACATTGCTTTGAAATTGTCAGGAACAAGAAGAAGAAATTCTAATCATGAAAGACCAAAAAAGACATAAATGACCATTTTTCCAGATGTTCTGCAGGTGTGGCTTGAACAGACGTCTATAAAGTGCAATGAGTGATGAGACGAGGCTAAAGAGGGCTAAGCAAGACCAAAGAGACAGGATCAATTTCAATCCTCTTGATCCCCTGACCCCCAAACCCTGAGTCTCCCAGGGAGTACCAGCGGAGTGTGCAGACGATAGGCGACTTTGAAGTTGGGTCTGGGAGGAGGCTACTGTAGATTGGGTAAGGACTGGAAAAACACTGCTGTGTGTGTGTATGTGTGTATATGCATGCCCCCCTCCCCACCCACCACACCCCCACTGCGTGTTTGTGCCTGTGGAGAGGAGTGGGAGGATTTGAGGTAAATGGTGGTAGCGTGGACACATCCATGGATGAAATGGGAGACGGAGGCAGATGGGGGTACTTGGCATTTCCTGTGCCTGCTTATTTGTTGGTGCCTAATGAGCTCTCGGACTCCATTAATGAGAGGACTGAATCCATTATCATCATCATTTCAAAAGGAGTCCCTGGCTCTAAACAGCTCCCCACATTAGCCGAACTTACCCCTGTTGCACCGTTTGATCAGTGGAGGCAACAGGGGTGGTGATGCGCACAAGCACACATCTACACACAAACAATCCCTTCCTTGTTAATATTGCACAGCTTTCATGTGGACACAGGCATGCAGATGCTATTAAAAACAAAATATATATATTATTGAGAACATCAAAACAGCTTCTCATGAATGAAACACTTAAAAACATCAGTTTTAGGGGCCAAATTAATGCATTAAAAAACAAAAACGCTATAAATTTCCTTCTACACTTATCAAATTTGGTACAGTATTTAGTTTTTTTTTCTGAAAGTTGGACATTTAAACAAGTAAGATATTTATTCCAACACCCTTACAGTATTTACAAGTTAGTTTTCAAGCGCAGGGCAGGCGCAAGAAAACAAGACCACAAATACGTGTAATTTGTGACTTTTCCACATCCTCCTATACTTCTTCAAGCAAGAGCACAAACTACAGCCTCACACGAGTACCCCATAATACGCCTGTCAGCAAACTATTATACAGCAATCCATAGCAATGGCCTGGACAAGCAAAGACCTTGCTTGTACTTTAACCTTGATTTGCGACCTTGACCTTAGAGATGGGGTTATGAAAAGTACCTGACAGGGCTAGTGATGAGCAAATCAGAAGTTATGGCCTGAGTAAGAGAACGTTTATGGATGTACAGACGGACGAAGACCAAAACTCAACAAGTTCATTTCTCGACAGGCGTAAAATAATAACTTTGAATTTTTTTATTTTATTTATTTGATTTTCAATTTATAGGGAGACTTCCTGCATAAAATATCAATCTGTTGTCGTATCTGCCAGTTTAAGTTTGTAAAAACAAGAAAAAAGTTTTATTTAAACCTAAAAACTACAATTTGTAAATCTGAAAGCTGGCTTAAATGTCAAATTAAATAAGCAAATAAATAAATAAATAAATAAAATGCTGATGCGTTCAGGCAGAGTTTGCAACCTTTACAATCAAAAAATACATTTTTCCCTCTTTGCCCACTAAGTTAAAAAAAAAATAAATAAATAAATAATCCAGCGCCACAAAATCTACTTGAAGATTGAAATAAAGATTTAAAAAAATTGGAATAATGCAACTTAATATCAAGTTTAATACAAATACTTTATTTAAAAAAAGTTTGTTACAGTCCTCGGATGAATAATGTTGTTAACTTGCTTTTTATGTATATGAATGTTTCTGTTCAGTGCCCTGAGTTGATTTCTGTTGTGACTTGGCGCTATATAAATAAATTGAATTGAACTGATATTAGAAAACTAAAACAAATTGTTTGCATTTCTTAGTATTTTTTACAGTTATAACATTTTAATGAAGTGAGGAAACACATTTTATGATTTGTTTAAATTTAGTCCCTGAATTATAAAGATCTTATGTTTTTGGAAAAATAAAAAGTACCTTACTTAGAAACTTTAAAGCATTTGTTTGAATCTCTGTAAATTATTTGAGAAAACATTTATGACTCACTGATTATTTTCTCTAATACTGACTGATACTTTACTTGAACTTTTCTAAAGTTTTAATGCAAGACAAGTCTTTACTTCTAATTCTCATTGTCCTCAGAATGATTCAAATAACTTGTAAAACAATAAAGTTTTTGTAAAATTACACTTTTTTTTTTTGGGGAGTGAATTTCTGGGAAATATCACACTTTAAAGCTGGAAGTAAAATTATAAACGGGCTAACAAACTGTTAGCACAAATTAATTATTGTCTTATTTTACATAACTGTGTTTCAGTAATTGTATTTACATATTGCAGAAACCTGGACAACTAATTATCACTATTATGGTTCTTAATGTAAATTTTGATTTCCATTTTATTTTTGGTCAAAGCTAGTCTCTGCAGAGGAACCAAAGTGCTGCATGTTCCCAGAGCCGCAGGTTGCAGACTCCTGCCTAAAGGCAATAAAATGGTGTGATTAAAAATATAACCATTAAATGTACATATCAGAAGGAAACAAAAAATACACTTTTGAAAAAGTTTTAAAAAATGACAAAATACTTCTATAAGTTAGTATCAAAAGTTCAAATGTTATGTCATTTTGAATTATTTTTATATGGTTTTCCAATTTTCTCAGCTTTGCTGTGGGAAAAAAATAATTTGGCTTTAAAAATAAATATTTTATATTTTGGACTAAAGTTTCAAAGCCCAACAGTTTGGGTTTGATAAGGTGAGAATAAGGCATTAAATAGTAGAACTTCATTTGCTTTTTTTCATATGCTCATTTGTGATAAGAAAGTTAAACTAAAAACTGGAAAAATAGACAATGTCAAGAAAATCGAAGGACAGCAACAGCAGTGAGGAAAGACGAACCAGGTGGAGAGAGAGAGAGAGAGAGAGAGAGAGAGCTGGGAGGATGGAGGGGGCGCTAACGTAACAATAAATAGGGCGCCCTCAAGGAGCACTGATAGAATAAGGCTGTGATTCATAAATAAACACAGAATACGCAGTGATATAATGACACGCCAGCAGAAAGGGACAGATACCATTTCCATCGCCTTCACCTCCTTTTCCAGTAACATCAAAGGACCAATTAAGGTCCCAGTGAAGCTGGCCGTCACGGCTGCAGTGGAGGTCCTGTCAGAGTTAGCCTGCCCTCGGTGCTGCTGTCTCTGTTTCAGCCTCGCTGCTGACACTAGTGACAGGGACCCCTTACTGAACCTGCCTGCCTGCCTCAATTCCACTTACCCAATATATGCATTCCTGTCTGTCGCCAACTACTTTTTTATTATTTGGCTCGTTCTTCCTTACTTTTTCCTCACCTGCACTTGACTCCTATAGTTTCCCTGTCTTTTGATCATCCCAATCTACAGCTCTGCTCTCTGTTAAATGGTTTGAATTTGCGTATTACGCAGCACCACTCCTCAGCAGTGAAACACAAGAGCTGGCAAACAGTTCTCAGAACTGAGCTTTGTCATAAAAGCAGAAGAAACACCCTCCCCCCTTCCCTCTCTTAGTTTGATAACTTCTTCATTGCACTGCTCACCCTCTCGCGTACTCCCCGTGTAACTTTGGAATTACTGAAATGTTAACGCGCTTTTGCTGCCTTTGATATTTAAGACAAAAGGGTACAGATGTGCAGGCTGCATGCGCACAGACACCGGGCCAAGTGGAAATGGGGGGGAAGGAGCTTTAATCTTGCTCGTTGTCATGCTCCGAAGAGTTCCTCCTCACTGTGTGTTTTTCCCAATGTCTTCGGTTCATCCTTCGCCTACCTCTCTGCCCTTTTTACACATGCAATTCCCACACTTAGAATGGCGACAAGAGCAGCGCAGCGCCGGAAGAAAGCGGCAGCAGCTAATGAAGGGATGTTTTCAACCCACTGCTCACATTGTGGCTCCTGCGATTGAATTTTATCAATGATGCAAACCTGGATTAAGAAAGGGGTACACTTCTGTGACAAAATAAATAAAATGATGACATTTGTGAAAAGATTAGTAATCTTAACAGCTGCAGTTAAAAGAAAAGTATAACTCTGCTTTTGGGACATTTGAAAGCTTTTACTCTTTAAAGAGACAGTTTGGATCTTTTGAAGTGGGTAAATGTTCTGAACTAGGAATGCACAATATTGGATTTGTGGCCAGTATCCGATAAGCTGATATGTTAAAACTTCTTTGGCCAATAATCGATACCGATATTTTATATACAGGCAGTCCTCGAGTTACGACGCCCCTGACTTACAGCATTTCGGACTTACGAACGGCACCCGGTGACGTCATCACGCCTCCATTGAGCAGTATTTTTCAGTATTTTCTGTGT
>JARVGQ010000804.1:8428027-8441123 GCA_031762355.1 Hypsolebias martinsi | reverse complement strand
TCTATCACTAAATGCATTTAAAGACAATCAAAGAACAACTTGACACACATATACACACACAAAAGAAAAATCTAATTTAAATAATTCCTAATGCAGTCTAATGAAAAAGAGCCCTAACTAATATTAGTAATCCACACTACTCTTCGTCATCTCCCATTAGCACATTGAACTTATTTGAAATTCATTATAATCCACAAGCCTTTTAGTGCACTGGAATCGGTAATGATGACAAAATGAATATAACATTATACTTTATTACAGCCGACTTGATTTAATCTGGGGTTGCCGCCATATGAGAGTCCTCAGAAAGACCCCTCTTGAAAACGGCGGGTGTCAAAAGTCAGCGTGTGCAGGTAAGCGAGTCAAAAAGCAGTCCTTATTAACGGAAGGCTTAAGGAGGGGTCTTGCTGTTTCTTTGTGATTCAAATCCATTTAATCAAAGGTTTGTTTCTATATGCTGCCACTTAATAGTGTATATTACTGCATACAATGAAACTCCAATGAATTGCAATCCATCCATTCTCTTCTAAAGAGAGGGAAAAAGCAGGATAAGAGCAGGAGAAGGCGAGGCTAATGGCAGGGTATGAGCAAGTTGTTGACGTGCTTTCTGCATATTCAGAGCAGTGTGCCTTTCATTTGTACAATAAACGAGACTTATTTCCCCCCCTCCTTCCTTTACCCAGTGGTATAATAAAATCTGTAGGAACAATAGGGAAATATGTTCACCGCGAAAGCTAAAACATTGTGGGGCAATTACAGTAGCTCTGAATGTTCCTGCTCGACGTGACGCTGCACACAGGTCCCTCAGCTGTGCACTCCTGCTGGTATTTTTTTTTTTTTTAAATTTAACAGCGTACCACTCATTTCACGAAGTCAACTCAGGTCCAGACCACTGGGAGACAACAGCTTCTTATCTTAGAGACAGTTTGGCATCTTGAAGGAAGAGCAGCAAGACGGCAGGATGAACTTTAAACCAGACAAAAAGATTAAAACTCTCTTTACTCTCACAGCCTCATAAACAGGTTTGTAACTTACATGAGAAGTTTATTTATTTATTTTTTTTTTTCAAATAAATAATTGCAGATGACAGAAACCTCTAGTCTAGTGCTTTCTCCATTAGTAATGCCGTTTAAAATCAAGCTGTGCTTGGTTACTAAACTGCAGTGTTTCAAGGGTCAGGGTGCAACAACTATAAAAAGTATTTTGGAAAATGGAACAACACTAAAAAAACAAAGACAACCAACAACACTAAAAAAAAAAAAAAAAAAAAAAAAAAAAAATTTTAGAAACACAAAAAAGGGAAAATTTGCATGATTTAAAAACAAGAAAACAATAACAATTTGGAAAACACAAAAAAAGCACAAAATATATATATACTGTATATGGAGATTATTATTCTTTATTCTAAAACTACAGGGTTTTTTTATGTAAACTGTTTAAAGTGAATATCTGATGTCTTCATTTTCAGAGTTGTGGTATTTGTTTTTTCTAACTATCTATTGTTTTAATGTTTTGTCATGTTAATTTTGTTATTTTTATTCTGCTTTGATGCTTTTTTGTAAACATTTCAAAAAAATTCTCGGAAATGCGGTTGCGCTTTGATATTTGCCCAATTTTGTATTTAAATCTTCAAGTTCACTAAATACTGTAATTGAAATATGAAATACTTTTATTTCTTTCTGATCATCTTATCAATGCATTCATCGACTTTCTAGTCTGTTTTAATGGCCTCCCACTGAATGCAGAATCATTGTTACCTGTGTCCACGTGCATGTTTTTGATTGTATCTACTGTTAGTAAAATATCTCATAAACCAGAGGATGATTTTTAATGAAAAAGTCTTAAAAAGTAATCACCGAATGTGCATCTGCAACTGAACAGATATACTTCCAGACAAAAAACTAACAGACAACAGGGTTTACTCAGCAGGTTATAGCTCATTTACTTTAGGAGTCACCCCAGTTCAAGATGGTCACCACAGCTAGCTGACATTGTCAACACAAAAATGTCTATACTCGAGTCAGATTTACTAATATTGAGCTAAAGTTTAGTGTGGGAATAGCTAAGAGTCACCCATAACATGTACTCCAAGTGCTAACAGATCTGGCAACATGGCTTGAGATTGAATGCAACATTGTTTACAAGATTTGACCAAAGCACCTATTACATGGTCTTCTCTCATCACAAGGTGATTTCAGTTTAAAACTCCAGCCAGAAGGCAGTCCTTGAAGGAATCCTAGTCCTTTAAATTCTTCTGATTAGTTTTTCTAATCTTCATTCAGATCAGCCACTTTAAGGCTGCAGTTTAGTGCAAATGGAGGGGTAAACAGTAACGCTTTCTGACTCCTGGGTGAACCTGGAGCCCAGCCGTCCTCTGTGCCATGCCATTATAGTTTCTGTGGATAAAAGCAGAAACTCTAGTGACAGCCAGCGAGACAAGTCAGGGAACCATCAGCTGCACACTCCCGGTCTCTTTCGCTGGATATCGAGCTGGTGATTAGAAGCTTCAGCATGCCATCTGATTAGCACATGGCAACAGGCCTTATTGATCCCAGGTGGGAAGAGGGTAAATGTTTATGGTAAATTGCTCGGGTGATTCGAACACAGCAGTCGGGCATTTAAGCTTGCTGGCCAGGAACAAAGAGAGATTAGAATTGAAATTCAAGCCAGTGTGGCAGGAACAATCCCTCTGCAAAGTAATGGGCATAACGCATTACGATAAACAGAGTAATGGAGCGCTGGTAGGCATCACTGCAATATATCCCTTTAGTTTGATTATCGCAATGAAATGTCATGGAAAGTTATCCCATTAAAAAGGCAAAAACAAGGAAGGAAAGCATTTTTACGATGGCTTCAGAGTGTGAGTAATGAGGTATGCTCATTGAGAGCAAAATGACTTGGAAAGTTATTAGTCACAGATTGCAGGACTAAATATCCCTGCAGTGCTTTGTTGTTGTCATGCAAATGCAAGGAGTGAAAAATGAGATCTCTTAAATCATCTTTGGTAAAGAAACACAACCTGAGCATGATTCACAAAAGGGTCGAGAGGGCGGGAAACGGGAAATCATTGCATCCTTTCCTCCCGTTCCTCTTGGTCGTTCCTGTGCGAGTGGAAGAGAAGGAAGCGAGAGGCGGCCGACAACAGGGCCCCAATGTTTTGCCTGCTCATTAAGTCTGCCCAGAGGTAAGCCAATTGATCTGCAATTCATTCTCACAAGCGTTAAATCGATGCGGGGAGACATGAAAAGCTCCGGGTTTTTATGACTTCAGTCAAAGAATTCCTGAAACGCTTTGTAACAGCAGATAATGGTAATCTGCCTTGTTTGTGTCTCAGTACTGAGAAATCAATATGGTTTGAGAAAAAAGAGGAGAAAAAGGAGGAAGTTGATTTGAATGAAAACAAAAGTGTTTTTTTTTTTTTATCTTGAGTCTATGTTGTCTTGAGATCATTGGAAAGATGTGTGCCTGTATGGGGCATAGAAGAGGCGCTATAAAATCTAAATACACTCAGTTCGATTTAGGCTCAGTATCTGGGTGGCTGTGGCTGAGTGGTTAGAGCAGTTGTCCTCCATTGCAAGAGCTGGAAGTTCAATTCCACCAGCAGTCACATGCTGAAGTGGACCTGGACAAGACAATGAACCCCTCATTACCTCCTTGTGTGTCCCATCGGTGTATGAACGTGATAAAGTACTGATTAGTCTTTGTATAGATCAAGTAGAGTGCTGTATGAATGGGTAAATGAGAACACAGATTGTTTTGTGAAGCACTGAGTGTCTTGATGAGACAGAAAGGCGCTTTACAAGTACAGTCCATTTACCATTTACAGACCTAGTCTTCTATGAGTTTTAATTTGAATTATTTTCATGACAAATTATCGAGTTGTAGACGTTTGTCATTAAAACTTCAAAATTTACAATTTTATGAGATAGCACTCTTAGCCTGTGTTTTGACTGTCTCTCAGCTAATACCATGCTAAATTTTAGCTCAATTTGTGCATCATTGACGGAGCTATAGCAATTTTTGCATTGGCAAATGTCATTACAGCTGTGTCAGCCATGTTGGGTTGACTCCAAAAGTTATGTAGTTGTAGAAGTGCATCTAATGATTATTTCCTGCATGTTTCATTTAAATGTGTCCAGTAGTTCACAGGATATTATGGAAACACATACACAGGTAAAAAGTTGCTGTCTATCTTTGACTTTTGGTGACGAGGAATAAAGCTGCTGCTTACAAACTTTATCCAACTAAAAGCATCGCACTAACCTAACAATAATTACAGCAATTTCTTCTGAGAGCTCCAGCAACAGCTGCGTTACGAGTACAGTACGAGACACCTGGGCGATCCATTACCTCTCGTTTCGTATTGATTGACAAAGCAGCAACATAAAATAATTAGAATTGATTCTCGATGAGCCTCTGCCTGCCATACACAAATCCTCCTCCTCTTCCTCCTCTCTCCATTTCACTTACTGCTTGGAATCTGAATATGGAGCTCGGGTAATTAGGTCACGCTGTTAAATTTTTAATGATCTCTGAAATCATATTCATGCTCACAGTGTGTCAGGTACACGTACAGCCAGCCTGGAGTGATACATCACCATTCTATGACATGAACAGAAGGCCTTAGCCATTTAATTGTATGACCTTTTCGACCGAGCGCCGAGTGAAACCATCGGGAGGAAGGGGGTATTTAGTAGGAAAATGAGTGATTGGGTATTGGTAGGTAGAACAGTGCACAAGCGTGTCATAATAAAACAGATTCACTCGTTTAAGGGGTTGTGTGTATGTGTGTGTTCGTGCAAAGGTGACTGCAGGGTAGGGGTTTGCAGTTTGATCGTGGTGTTCGTGCTCCATTTTTATGAAGCCGGAGGATCAGCTGCGGTCAAGGTTAAAGCTAAAAGGGCACCGGGGTCAAACGCTGAGAAAACGGCTGGGATAATTTGCAATGACAGACTATCAGCTTGTTTCTGATTCAACATGTAGCGGAACAAAAGTAAAAGATTAAAAAAAGACCACAAAAAAAAAAATCTCAATGTGTGGCAGGGGGTGTTTTTTGTACTAAGCTTAACCGGTTATCAATATTATGTAATACTTGTACTTCTTCTTCTTCTTCTTTCGGCTTTTCCCTCTTCAGGGGTCGCCACAGCGAGTCATCCTCCTCCACCTCAATCTGTCCTCTACATCCTCTGTCCTCACTCCAACTACCTCCATACTTGTACTACTGGTTAAAAATAAAAATAAAATAAAAAATCAAAGAGTATAAAATCTGCATAACTGTGTCTCATACCAATGGCTAATGTATCCTTGAATTAAAAAATGTGTAAGCAAAGTGTGTGAATGACTGACAACATGTGTTTAACTACAAAAACAGCAGAAGTGACTAAAAATATTGACATTTATAGAAGAGCCTTTGAGGATTGAGATATCTGACTATTTTAATGTATTTGATTTATATCTACACTTAGATTTGACTGGAGTGTGCAGATAAAATTCTGGTAGATTCAGCAAAGTGCTCAGTTTACAATGAGTGCAGACCCAATTTTTCAGAATTGCATATTGATTTATTTAGGAAACTACATGTGTAAATATCTTCAAACTGCACCTTTTGATATAATTCAAAATTAGATTGTGCACGTTTTATTTCTTAGTTTGCAATGAGTACCTTCGTTAGGCATTTCTCTCAGGTTACTAGCAGAGTTTTAGGATTCAATCTTAAAGTTTGATTTATTTTAATTTAATAAACAAAACAGTCCCATCAGCCTTTGTCTTCTGGTATTGATACCTTGAACAAATTGGGACAGATAAAACAGAAAACTTAATTTTTAGTTAAAAAAAAAACTGAGTCACAGAATACAGAAACCTGTCTTCTATGAGAAAAACAAAGCAGTTAGTTGTGTTAATGCAGGGCTGATGGAACTTGGCAAACACTAAAATGATTTTACAGATATTAAGCTAAACTTTGGTGTGGTACTAGCCAGGGTCATGCTCAACACATAATTCGAGCGCCAACAGATTGTGTGTAAACTTTCATACACTGGCATTAAAACAGCAGGTATACATTTCTTCAAGGAATGTTTGTTTCGTTTTGATATAAAATTCTGAAGATCATGTTTTCTTTGTTTGCCACAGAAATAAACAGTTTGTCCATTTTCTACAATGAGTTTATAGAAGACATAAATTTACCTTTTGCATTAATGTGTCAAACAAAAATCTGTCATAACAGTAAAAATGTATTTAATTCATGTCAAATTAAGACTGAGGCACCACGGAAACTAAAATTTATACAAACAGGTGTTGAGAACTGGAAAACAATCAATTTTAAGGCAAAATGTTACCAGACAGATGTCAAATAAGTAAAACTGTTCTTAATTAACAGTAGGGTTTTTATATTTGTTTCACTAACCTTGCGGTTTTGTGACTCTAGAACTCAACTTTCTTGAAATATTTATATATGCACATTTAGGAGGAAGTGTGCTGCATTGTCACTTGAAAATTACTTTAATGTGAAAGGTGGAAAAACATCTGCCACGGTGCCTAATATATGTTCAAGGGATGAGTTTTTAAAATGGAAATTTACGGTAGGAAATGTGATTGGTAAGCATCAAACTGTTGCCGTCTTTATAACAATTTATGTGGACGAAAATTGTATAAAGAATTAAAAGAGACCGTTACAAAAGCAGAGGAACATCTTGAGAAACTGAATGAGAGCATTCCAGAGTTGAGTAGCGCCACCTTCGTTCACTTTATACATGTAAGATCCTTCATTAGGGCGTGATTGTCTCATCTTTCGCCAGTGTCTGACAGTAAGGTGGGTTTGATCCTCTATAATTACCCTTCTCCTGGAAATGATTGCATCTCAAGTTTCCAAACTGACATCTCTATTTGGACACAAGTAATCCGCTTTCTCAGCTGCAGCTGATACCTGACTGTAATCTGCCCAGTCAAGCAGGGAGAAACATGGCATCGCGCTCGTCTGCTGCTGTGGCGTGGAATACAAACAGTGAAAACTGCAGTCCAGTAATTTATCCAATCTGGGGTTTATGGAGTTCTGATGTGTGCGTTTCTTTTTTTCCCCCTTTCATCATCGTTGTATGGGGCGGTGGTGGAATGGTTGAAGGTAAGTTAAGATGTAAATGGTGATAGGGTGTCCAGCCTAGTCAAAGTGATGTAAGACACAAGTCAAGGATCAGATAAAGCTGTGCTATGCAATTCCACCAAAAAGTGATGGGTACGAACAAGACAGAAGGAAACAAACTGTGCCACTTAATTCTTCAAAAATAAAACTCACAATAACGGTATAATGTACCGTTTTTATGTTTAATGTTATGCTACTGTTCATTTATTGGGTGTACCTTCTGAACAGCAAGTTCACAAGCAGGTATAACTTTGTACAGAGATGAACAAGTCAACAATAAAGGACATAGAAAGAAAAAACTATAAGCCCAGTTTTTAAAAAAATGTGTCATTGCACCATAAAAATAAGATTTTTATTATTTTTTTATTTTATTTTATGGCAGCAACAGAAAAAGAGTTGGGACAGAGGCAACTAAAGGCTGTAAAAGTGAGTGGTTAAGAATAAGAAACAGAAAGAGCTTTTTGCAACAAATTAGATTTACTGTAATGGCAAAAATTTGCACCAGGTCTAAAGAGAATTTTATAGACAAATCTCTTGAAAATAAAAATGGGCACAGGTTTACCAGTCTGCAAAAAACTGTCTTAAAACAGTGGGATGATTTCAAAATAACGGACCTCAACAGAACATTAAAGATTTTCACTATCCAAATTCAAAACTATTATTTTGTTTTCTAAAAATGGACGAGTTACCAAATATCAACGTTTGATGTTACTAAATTTTATTATGAATAAAATACAGGTTCACAAGATTTACAAAGCACTGCATTTTGGTTAGATTTTACACAAAGTTCCATTTTTCATTACTGGACTTTTAATAAATTGTCAGAAACTAAAGAAAGCAAATTAATAGAAGCATCACCTTAAAAGCAATTTAATATGACATCTTCCATTCATTAGCACGTCACTGTATAAATGGATGATGGACAGGCAGAAAAGGGATTACATCCTCATCTTAGGCACTTTTTGATTAAATTAAAGTTCATAGACAACGCATCAAACGAAATTGACTGAGGATAGTTGTTGGAGTTGATCAAAATTAAATAGAGGGTTTTAGAGTGCGGTGGTCTGGTGGATGAGGAAATAAATAACAGAGAATAAAACGACTCCAGTAAATAGAGCTGGAGTGTAAAAAGGCCATTAGGCATGAAGCAGCCAACATGACAAGGCAATGATGCCGGGTAAATAGTCTGTGTTTATTTAAATCTCCTCCAGCTGCCTCGAATAATCATGACAAACTGCTGCTGGAGCAGAAGATTAAGGCGACAAATAACACAGTAATTCAAAAACAATTTGCATCATGCATTTACTGGACAAAAATATCCTTTGACGCAGACGGTAGTGGCTGATTTGATTTTCAGTCGGGGATTCCTTACCATCAGATGAGCCTAATACAGTTTTTTTTTTTTTTTTGGTTACACTGTGTTTACATATTTATCTATTTATCTATTTATGTCACCAAGGGAGTTAGTGTGGATGTGTGGTTGTCATGTTTGCAGAATCTTTTCTCGCTAATAAGGCTAAGCCTCCTTCTTTTGAGCCTGGAGCCACAGAGCTAAGCTCTTTCACTCCTTGGTTGGAAATACGCAGTGAAAAGGAAATCAATATACTAATAAGAGAGGGTGTCACAGTGTCAATGTCTGGCTTTTTAGAATTAAAACAGGATGTGGACTTGTACTTAAAGCCATAAGTCCACTGAACATCTGACCTGACCGTAGGGAGGAGATCACTTTACCGTCCAAGTCCAATAACGCCTACAAACTAAAGAACTGATATAGGAGGTCATGCATATTGCCCACAGCTGTTCATGCAAGAGCTTTAAATAAAGATAATCATATGTTGAGAAATGACTCAGTAATAGCTGTTTTGGTGAAATCTTGAAAATAATGTGTGATCTCGTGCAATACTGGAAGGTGTCACGCTCAGAGTTAGTGTTGTGCATGACTCACGGCTACTACCACATCAAGTTTTAATTTAATATTTGTAAAATTGACTGACTTATAGCTGTTTTTTATGTTGGCTAGCCGTGGCAGCCATAATGAATTTTATTGATGGAAAAGTTTGATCAGTTGTAGATGTACATCCAATGATTATTTTCTGAAAGTTTCATTAAAATCCATCCAAAATTTCATGAAATATTTCCTAACAGTCAGCTTGAGTTAAATGTTTAATGGCAAAGTTCTAAATTAGGCTTTTGTTTACATTTGTTAGCCCTCAAAGCGTGTGTTGGGATCAGTCTCAGCCACTGCCACACCAAGCTTTAGCTCACTAGCTGTACAAGTGGCAAAATGAAAAGCCATTTGTGTGTTTTTAGAGGTCAGCTGACTGTGGCAGCCATCTTGAATCATGCTGATCTCAAAAGATAAAAAGTTGAAGATGCACATCCAAAGATTGTCTCCTGCAAGTTTTGTTACAAATTGTAAAATGGTTTGCAAGCTATTCTGGTAACGGACAGAATCACAAATAAATTCACACACAAAATCATCAGGGAAAAGGAAAAAAGAAAAAAAAAACAGTCATCTTGCCTTTCAGCGAAGGGAGAAAAGAAAACTTGCAGGAGGTGGAAGGAAACAGAAACTTTGACTGGTTCGACAACAGTTTACGTTCGAGCCACTTTTACTGCAAATCTCAAAAGACAGATGTTGAGCACTTCAGGTGATGAAGCTGAAACTAGAATGCTCTTCAGTATGCATCTGTGAACCTGTGTGTGTGGGTGGGGGTAGATGGGGGGAGGCTCAAATTGGTCCAGCAAGCAGAATAACAGGAGAGAAAAGACAGTTGTGCATTGTAACTTTATGATTTGATATCTCGGGGTGTTTAAGGTCACAGCTAAAAACTTGTTTATGCAGAGAGTGTGAGTATATTTGACTTTATCTATCCTCTCTCTCCCTGCTCTACCCCCCACCCCTCCTTCTCACTGCTTTTAAATATTTAGTTCTTATGAGTGAAAAAAAAAAAAAGAAAGAAAGAAAGAAATAAGTAGTCAAGCTTTTGGACATTCCTGATTCTGTGCTGCACTTTCCCTCTGAAACATCATGCATATTTAAAGCTAATAAAGCATATTCCTTACCTTTTATCCAGGGCTTTTTAATGCAGTGCATGAAACGACAGAGAAGTCTGTGTGCGCACGCATATCCGAGTGTCAAATCAGTTAGTGACCCTCCCCGATAAGTCAAGTCTCTGAAAGGCAAATCATACCAAGCATCAGCACTGCCACAAACTGCAGTCAATTCCTCCGTGATGTCATGACCTCTGATATAAAGCTGTGGGGGGTTTTATCACGCAGTCAAGCAAATTGAAACAAACCGCTGTATAGGTGCCATCATTTAACCGTCAAAGTGTCAGGAATTCATAGAGAAGGGAAAACAGTGCCCTAAGTTCAAAGGAAAATCATAAATAAATCAAGCTGCATCACCAAGTGACAGTATGTTAAAGGTATTCTAATGGTTACGGGCTGTTTAGTGATGTTTAAATAAAATATATGTCCTCGAGTTTAGGACTTTTACATAAGCTTGAGTAGAGATAGAACAATTAGTCAGCCAACACTGACCACTTTGAAAGATTGACAACCAGTCGTGCCTGTTCATAGTGGCCAAGAGACCAAAGTAGAAAATTAAGATGCAGCAGCAGCAGCTTTACAACATGATGTAGCATATAATTTAGCATTTTTAAGCAACACTAGTCTATTATATATTATTTTAAAGTGTAAAAGTTCTTCTAAGGGTAGTCAAAATGTTTTTTTTTTATTTAAATTGAGCAACTTATGTTCCATTTGGTTAAAAAAAAGACATACTCATCATGTTTTAAGAAAGTTTAGAACCCAAGAGTGCAGATAAAAAACTCCTGGAAAGGCTTGAGTGTAAAATTAGAAAAACTATTTATTCAAACAACAACTAAAGAGCTGATGTGGCAGCAAAATACTCACAAAGAAAAGCTGGGGAATACACGGAGGGAGCAAACAAGAACAACTTTACAGCTTAATGCCAAGATGGGGAACTAAAGACTGAGACTGAAAATAAAAGGACAATGACGAGGGAGAAATGACAAACACCTGGGGAGACGACGAGGATCAGGTGAACGTGGGAGAAGCAGGAGCTGACTACAGGAGGGGAAAAACACTAGGAAAACTGAAATACAAGTAAAACAAGATACCAGTTACAGAAATACTAAAACAAATAACGCAAAGGACACGAATCACGAGAATTTTGGCCAGCAGCTGCCATGAAATCAGAAGAAAGGTCAACCATAGAAAAGCTCTTATCAAACGACTACCTGGAAACTTTGTTTGTTTATTAGCTAGAACTCCCAAGTATATAAAACGCACCATAATAAGACTATTACAACCTATAAAAGGAAGATGAATAGCAACACTTAGGACTCAAAAGAA
The DNA here is from genome assembly GCA_031762355.1 of Hypsolebias martinsi. Lineage (NCBI taxonomy): Eukaryota > Metazoa > Chordata > Actinopteri > Cyprinodontiformes > Rivulidae > Hypsolebias > Hypsolebias martinsi. Next base: position 8,429,605 of record JARVGQ010000804.1, on the reverse strand, counting down.
TTATGTCCACAAATTGTGTTTTAAGTAGAGCTGTTAACATTAACACGTTAAGGAATGTGATTTATCTAAAATGATTAACTCGTCAATATTACATACGCAGATTAATCCATTAGTATACTGTTTACCAATGTTCCCTCTTAAGCCGTGCACCTGAGCCATCATGCACTCTTCGCATATTCTCCACAACCTTTCTGAGATGCGTTCAGAGTGAAGGGAGGGACCCCCCCCTCCCCCAGTCAAACAGACCTGTGTCACGTGATTTGTGTTGCGACAACGGAGGTTTACGAAGAGGTTAAAAAAATTTCAACCAATGAAATCACAGGAGAACTTTCATTCCAGCCAATCAGTGTCTTCTGGAGTTTTGGCGCTACGTAAGAAAGAGCTAAGTATCTATGGCTTCTAGCTCTTCTCCAAGCTTTAAACTCATTGCATATCCAGGAATAATATTTTACATTGTGGCTTAATCACAGAAGTTTATGGTTGTACACTGTCAAACAAAGGCAGTAAGTAAGCTAATCCCACGGCTTGTAGCCATTTTTATCATGCTAAGTGTTAGCAAACAGAAGTGCTCGGTATAACTGTATATCTGGATGGTCAAAGAAAAAGTTTACCAGACAGTGGCTAGACCAGCTATGTTGTGTGGTCTGGACACAATGGCATTGACAGTGGCGGTGCCTGGGGGACTCTAGAGGGTGCTATAGCCCCCACCCCGGAAAAGTCATTGCACCCCAAAGAAAATATCAGATTATTTTCTTTTTCTTCTAAATTAATATTCTTTAATATGTTGTTGTGAAATTTTCTTTCCAAAACACAACCAATTTAAAAAAGCAATCAATGATTATATAGAGTTTTAAAAAAAAATCTGAGCTTGCAACAGGAAACGAACTTCCGAACCCGAAGTGAAAATCCAAGTTACAGAAAGTTCAGTAAACATTTGTAAATTCCACGAAATGCAAAAATTGACATTTTTCTGTTACCCAAACTTCTTTCCTAGGATGGAATCAAAGGGGGAGGTTTTTTGGGGGGAAACAGACTGCGACCAACAAAGAAACAATCATTTGGAAGAAGGGGATCAAGCATACTGTCATCCTTCTACATCTACAGAGAATGCTAACACTGCTAGCGCTGGACAGCTGGAGGGTCTAAGCAGAAGTCCTCAAGACGACCACTTCTGCCAAAATACCCATCACGCATATTTGGATTGCAACAGAGACGTTTTAACAAAGGCTGGCTCGATCAGTATTTGTGGTTGGAATATAGCGTGGGTAAAGATGTGTTTTCATTTGCTTGTCGGCATTTTCTAAAAGTAGGACAGATTTCACAATAACAGGCGGATTGTCCTGTTCTGAAGACTTCTGATGGTGAGTGAATGATTTCAACCTTGTGACTTTATAACGTATTCAGCGTTGTGAACTGAAACTGTCCACTTATACCCAGATTTGTTTTTTTTTTTTCTTTTAGCCTTTATTTATACACACAGTCTCATTGAGTCACAATAACTCATTTTCAAGAGAGACCTCAGGTGCCCAGAATGGGGCAAATAAGGGTGGAGGCAGGTGTGGGTGTTTCACCCTTTCC
>JARVGQ010000804.1:8360931-8372020 GCA_031762355.1 Hypsolebias martinsi | reverse complement strand
AATAGGTGCGACTTATACGGAGGTGCGACTTGTCTATGGATTTTTCCCAATTATTGGACAAAATTGGACAATACGACGTATACAGAGGTGCGACTTATACAGCAGAAAATACTGTAGATGAGCACCTACTGCCAGCTCAACTCCTCTGATTAGACCAAAAGAGCTGATCACTTTAAAGTTAATCTTACTCATTAAAACTCTTTATCCTAAAAAAAAAAAAAAAAAAAAAAATCCATCTTCTTAGTTCTGGTTCCATAAAACATGACCATAGGTGAAGACTGGAATGTAGGTGAACAGGTAAAAAGTTTATTTATATAGTGCCAATTCACAACGGAAGTCATCTCAGGGCACTGTACAAAAACATTCACATACATTCAAAAAGCCAATTAGTAAAAGTTATCGACCGTATAATGAAGCCAGCAGATTTCAATAAATGCAGAGCTTCATCTTTTGGCTCAGCTATTTCTTCACCCCAACAAACTGAAGCAACAACCTCATTACTATGGCTGAAGCCTTGATCTGTAGAGCCATCTTCTGCTTCATTCACCTTTACTTATGAACAAGACACCCAGATACTTCAATTCATTCATTTGAGGTAAAGACTTACCCCCAACCCAGAGTCATACTCAAACTTTTTTTGGCTGAGAACTACGGCCTCAAGACTTAAAGGAACAGACTCCCATCCCGGCTGCTTCACACTCGACTGTGAACCATGCAGTCTATGCATGCTATCTACCAAAAAATGCTGCAAAAGATTGTGTGGTTCAAGTCATGTGTAAAGACCCTTGTGCACCTCTTACGATGGTCACAACACTCAGTTCAGCTCTTGAGTTGAACACTTTTCAGCTCTTCTCTTCAAACAAGATAAAACACCTAATGCCTATATCAGTACAGTCTGAATGGTCTCACTTGTGTTTGTGACCAATAGAAGCACTGGTGTCCATACAAATGAGTTTTATTTTTTTGACTGCAAGGGTTATCCCCTAACTATCGTACAGAATGCAGTTGCAAGGTATTTTGCTGAGAAACATTTGACACAGTAGTGGACATCAAGTGACAGCTCATTCAGGCAGGAAACACACATAACCATATTGTAGAGATTGTACGTCTCTTGTACTGTATGTGCTATAAACAGAAGTACAGTTTGGTGAACTTAAGTGTATATTTGAATGTCTTGAGTTGTAAAATTAAATCCAGTGTTTATTGGGAATTTCCTGAGAGAGCCTTGATGGTGTGAACTCTCCAACCTCATTCTCTCTCCAACTCTTATATACACAAACTCAGACCAGTTTTAGCTGCCTTCCTCCTCTTCTTTCCCTCTACCCTCCGTTGCTAGCAGGCAGGGTGACTCATTGTTTACAGGCCTTTTCACTCTGCTGTCCTATCACCCTGCACTGACGCAACTTTTCCATTTAATCATAACCCTTGCATGTGGGGACATGACACCAGGCCTGGCCTTGCACTTCCTCCTTGAAGTGTCCCTTGCTTTTGTCCACTTGGTAATCGGACTGGAGCTGGCTGAGGCTTTTCACAACTTATCTCTGTAGTTCTTATTTTAGGCAGCTAAGTGATGCTTGTATCTAAAGCAAATTTTAAATGCACACGGGGTTGATAGGGCATGATAAGAAACAATAATAACATATTTTGAGTGGAAAAGTGTTGCTTTATATGGTGTAAAAACAGACATCAATGTCAATTTAATAACATAAAACATAAAAACAGCTAAAGAGTGACCCAAGTGCTTTACAAATTAGTCCAATTGAAATTAAAACCAACAATAAGAACAAGGAAATGCATCTTGTGTCACTAAGGAAACAAGAACGTCACCAATAAAATACTATCCAGAGATACTTGTTGCAATTGGTTCAAAATTAATTAGCGAATGAATTAAGTATGAATGTTCATTCTTAAGCACCTTATTAAAAAAAAGTCAGACAACAGCTGAATGCACTTTAGTAAATAGTTGGCAAAGCTGCTGGAAAAAATCAACTATCAAGTTAGGCTTTGTTTCACCAGGCTGCAGGAGCAATTAGGCCCTTGTGTCCCTTTTTCTACAAAGGAAGAAGCTTTCATTCCACAAAAAAAAGGCAAAAGGCTATTTATTATAATACTGCCAAAAAAAAATCATAATTTAGTTTCTCTTTCTTTTAAGTGCTCTCTTTATTCATACTCTAAGACATCCACTTAATATCCAACTCCATCAAACCAATATTAAAAAGCTTAGCTGGTGATACTTTTTCAAGTAAATTAGAGAAAACAAAATCTCCCAGATTAGTCAATTAAGTGGCACATTAGTGCAAGACTTAATTAAAAGATAGCAGGACATCCAGTCTTTAAGGACACAGAGAGGCGTTGGGCCTGTTTAAACAACAGACTGAACAAATGGCACTTATTAAAAACTTGACGGCGAGTCACTTGACACTTCACATATGCTCCGTACCTTGAGCTACACAAACAGAATGTCAGCTCCCTGGGTTCCTGCTATATGCAAATCTCCACGAGGCAAAGAGAGAAGATGCAATTGTCACAAACCATCCCTGCCTGGAACGTCAAGATGTCATCCTGCCACCAGCAGCTTACCAAAGACGCGACGTAGCATTTAGCAACTGCACACTTTGCACCACTCATGAATAGTGATAAGTGTTTTTGAAGGTACAACTGAAGTTAAAGTCATAAAAAAGTAACTCAAACAACAGTTAAGATGCATCTTGTTCATGAACACACTAAGTGTTTGAGTGAGTTAGACTCCAAAGACAATTAATCCTCACAAACATGCACCTTTTATCAGATAATGCTGGTGTGGGTGCATGCTTCATGTCAACTCCTCTTTGAAAAGCATTCTTAATTAAACCTTTTGTTCTGCCGAAATGACAAAAAAAAAAAAAAAAAAAAAGCAGAGCGAGGCGAGCAAAAGGCAGTTATTGTGTTCGAGCACCGAGAATGACGGTACACTAAAACATCACAGTTCACTGCTCGTGTTTCCATTTCGGCGTCACTTTCTACCCGGAACAATGCGGCAGCTGACAGCTCACACCCAAGAATTATCACGCTAAACTGAATTATTTCTGCCACGTGTTAATTTATTAACAACCTGTGCATGCTCTAATGTAGACGGCATTTGCATATACATTTTTAACCTGCGAGCTCCGTCGTCTCGAGAATATTTCAAACGGCCTTTTGTTGCACTATAGGCTTGAATTTTGAAGGATGGGGTGGAACGGAAATAAAGACACAAATCTCACATACATCTGAGAAGCGCAGATTCTTTAAGGGCAGATATCTGCACTTCATCACCTCGAAGCGTATGAGTTGTGGCACCTTCGACACGAAGCCTCTTCCTCCTCATGACTTGTTCTGAGAGAGCTATAAGAAAGAGCTATAACTTCTACTTTTAGACGGCTTCAAACTGCAGCTGTTTTATCTAGGCGGGTCTTCAGAACTATTCAGTTAAAAAGGGAGCAAAAAAGTATTTATTTTCACCAGTGGATGCTCGAGTTCAATCAATACATGTAATGTATTACTACAACCTTTTCTAGACATGACAGAGCAGATTTTAAATGTGCACTCTCGTCAGTAAATCTATACTGTACAGTACATTTTCACGTCACACAAACTGCACATACAAAAAAAAAAAAAAAAAAAAAGGTCTGTTCAGCAAACGAAGAAGAATAAATGTCATGTACAAAACCAAACACCTGCATAACGTTTGTCTTCACTATATATCAGTATTTTCTCCAAACGTTTTTACATATGCAGCCATCACTGTGCAAGAGGCGAGTTACACCCTGATCCCAGATTCAAACTGGGCCGGGACATAACAATATGCAGGCTGAGTCGGTATTGGGCTTTGACGGGCGTGGCTGACGATCCAATTATATAGCAACATGGCTTGCCATACAATCACCAGCCGCATGTGGCTTTTTGACCGCACACTGACCGGCCTTGAACGAGGTAAAAAATTCAGTTCAGCTTCAGATGGACTACTGCCAGCGATCCATCAGCCCAAATGGACGTTCATTCAGCCGCTGCACTCAGTGGACGTGTGCGGTCGATGACCCAAACAGGTGAGATCACAAAATATCTGACATGTCAGAGCAGGGTCCGTGTCTAAATAATGCAGAATGCAGGCAGAAGCAGCTCTGAACTTCTGCCCCCTTTACTCAGTCGTACGCGACCATTGACCGTTAATAACTATATAAGTATTCAAAGCTCAATTGAAAATGTTGGGGGGGGGTGTTTTGGGGTCGGACATGTAATTACGTTAATTCATTGGGTTGAGTGGGGTTCGGAAAGTATGGCTATGGGCTGGGCCCGGGTTGAGTCTGATGTTTTGGGCCCGGATGCAACTCTAACTGAGATACCTGGAGAAAACCCATGCAAACATGACAAGAACATACAAATTCCACCAGAAAAACCTCAGGTCCAAGCCAGGAATTGAACCCAGGATCGTCTTCCTGCGAGGCAACAGTGCTAACCATTAAGACGATGTGCTTTAAGAGACAAGCACGCTATCAACAAGATGACCTTTAACAGGTCACGGACACAGAATGTGTGTTTAACTCTTCTGTTTGAGGTCCAAATCGGTCTTCAAGAGAAAATGCCGGACAAATTATGAGGAGAATCAAACAAAGTGCAGTTTTATTTTCAGAGGAAGACATTGTGTTTATGCAAAGCAATAAAGGTGTTACGATATTTTGTTTTTCAAATTCAATTTGCATCCCCATCAAAGCCAAAGCCTGTATCCTCACTTGCTCAAGACAACAGTATAAGAAATGCACTTCCAATAAATCTTTAGAGCCCTCTGCTAATTTGCAGTTTAAGTTGTTCCATTTTTTTAAGCCAGCAGATGTTGTCGGTGCACACCTAAAAACTCTCCCCACATATCGTATTCCCTGCGGCGTGTGAACACAACCCTCTGCCAGCGTGGAGTTACCCTTTTTTAATCTGCTCACATATCATCACAAACAACCTGTCACTGCGGCTGTTTGCTGCTGCGCAGCGAGTAAACAAAGATGCAACAGGAGATGTGTTTATTTGTAGCAGATGAAACAATTAGAGGAACGTGACAGGCAAAAAATAAAAAAAAACTGAGGCAAAACAGCTGGGGTTTTATTGCTGCTGCTGTTGTCATTGTAGTGGGAGCCTTGCTGAGACAAGCACAATAACAGTCACAGTTTTGAAATGTGCTTTTATGCAGGATTTTGAACAACTGACAAACAACTGGCGCTGTTTAGTTGCAAAAGAAAAAGGTTATAAAAAATAATAAAAGCTCAGCATGGATGTTTATAGGATCTTTTTCCCCTCCTGGTTTTACATTGTACTTTTTCTTGTTTGTGTACTAGGTTTAGTGTCAGTTATGTTAAAATATTGGGGCGACAATGTGCAGAAAGATAAGACCTACAGCTTTCCCATAATAGCTGAAGTTTTTAATCCATGTTCTGTGTGGAAAAGGAATCCTAATGTTCCAAACACCTCCCAGACACTTCTCAAACCAAAATAGTGAATATAAGAGGTGCAACACAGGAAAGAAAAGTATGTTCAAGTCATTCTGCCCTTCTGTTCGTACGGTCAGTGGTTTCACCTGGAAAATCCACAAAAAATAGTCAAAGGGGGAGAACTGGACCCTTTCTGTGCTGCCTAAATTACACCAAAAACAAGCCCACCAAGAACCTGCCAATCACGCTTGACATCCAAATGACTGCAGGCCAGCAGTCTCCATTCATTTAGATGACGACTAAGAAAAAACAATCGGGAAGTGTTGTTTGGGAGGCTTGCATCAGCAAATGACATGTAACAATGGTGACATCTAATTTATAGCTCAAGGAGCGCGTACAAGCAAATAAACAGGCACGCCTGATCCGCCCGTCCCTCTCAATTTGCCTCCACCACGGTCCGTTGCCTTTTACATGCAGAGGCGAAAGGAAAATAGAAAAAGTTGAGCGTAAACACTTTGAGCTGATGTCTTATTTACAGGTCCAAGACTCCAACTTCACTTTGCTTCTCCAGGCGCACATCTTTGAAACTGAAAAATCCTCTAACACAAGCACACAAACACACCACAGCATAAAGGCATCAATAAAAAGCTTCCACCTGCGCGTACACTTGAAAATGCTACAATGTGTTGGGGGGGATGTGAGGAAAGAGGTGTTTTCCTGATTGATCTCTGTGTTTTCCTTCTCTTTTCGCTTTCCTGACTTGAAGGCAAGATGTCAAAGGCACCTTCTTTCCAGGGCACTGAAACTTTGAACCTAACCGTGCCCCCATACGGGGGAGGGTTTGTGAGCTCCACTTCCATGATCTCGCTAACTGCCACATGTTATCTTGGCATCACGGCGGTGACGCCTCCAGGTAACAAGGAGATTAGAAGCAGTCGGAGGCCCATCTACAATACAGCAGCTAAGCTTTAGCAAAAGGGGGTCTTTAAATATTTAAGGTATGAGCAGGATCACACGTTGCATTTCTGGCAAGAGACGGGAACAAAGAATACAAATCTTTCCCTTGGAAATCATTTACATTTCATTGCCGAAGCTCTGTTCTGAGACTGATGTAATTTGGGAGTGTTGGATTTAAGTTGCTGGTAGCAAAACTGTATGCAAACTTCACCTGATGTGCAGCAAATACTTTTTTTTTTTAAAACAAGACTAACTTTTTTTATCAAGCTAGTACATCAAACAGAGTAGCAACCATATAAAAAATTCTGCAGGCAAAAAAAAAAAGCAAACAACACGTGGTGTAAGAAGGCAATTTTCTTCGGCCTCTTGTCAAAGCCAATTACAGTTCTCAGGTAATGACCCTATTTGCATTGTAAACCAGGCCCATGTGCAGGAGGGCTAATGGGGCCACTACCTGAGGTGATTAATTGAAAGTGACATTAGCTGAACTCCTCTCCTGTTTTTTCCTCCGTGCGCATCCCTCTGAAGAATCATCTCATCATATTTTAATGTCACGCTGCAACTCTAAACAGTGAGGTCAAGTCTTTTCAAACTTTGACGTTTGTTGAGTGATTGGGAGGGATTTGCTGTACACAAAATAAACACTTACGGAAACTTGATTGTGTACGTGACATCATTTTTAAACATAAATTAGACAATTTGGCGAGAAACGTTATACACTAATAGCTTAGAATAGATCGCAACAACTTGCATCTTCTTCTCTTGGGCTGAGTGAGCAGAAAACTGTACACAGGTGCTGATATGATCGTATGATTGCTTTGAATGAGTCAAAATGAACGACCACAATTACAGCAGCTGGATCATGTCTGCTATCGTGGATCCTATGGATTGAAGAGGGGTCAGGGAGAACAATCACATTTTTCTTTACAAAACCAAGCAGATGTTCCACCCAAACAATGTTATTAATTTTACCCTCTTGTTCTGTTAAATTAGTCATGATTTTAAAAAATGATCTGATTAGCATACACCTATTTCTTTTCTAAGTAAAACTCACAAAAGGTCGCTGAAATAACTAGAAAGTACAACTGTTAAGTGACTAAATCAACTAATGAAAATCTGAGATAACTTTTGAATTTCAGTTCACTAGAATTGTTTTAAACTAAGTAAATTGGCCTTGACCAAACAGGTGGTACCTTTAATTCTGAGGTAATCACAGCAATCAAGCAGTTTCTGTACCTCTCTCTGAAACTTCTATAACTGTCCACTAATATATTTTTGACCCACTCCTCATGAGGAAACTCCTCCTTTGGTTTGAGTGATGCTTTCTCCACACTGGATGTTTCAGCTCCTTCTAAAGATGTTCAGTAGGATTTAGAACAGGGCTCAGAAGACCACTTCAGTTTGTTCTGAGCTTTTCTTGGATTTTTTTTTTTTTTTTTTAAGTTGTGTTTTGGGTCAATACCCAGTTGGAGGACCCATGACTGGCGACTACGACCAAACTTTCTGACACTGGACTGCACATTTCACACCTTGTGCCAGTTGCAGCAAAGCAGCCCCAGAACATAACCAACTTCTCCATGTTTTACTGCAGGCGCCGTATTACACTGCCTGGCCAAAAAAAAAAAAGTTGCCACCAAAAAGAGGTCAAACTAATATTTTGTTGGACCACCTTTAGCTTTGATTACAGCATGCATCCACTGTGGCATTGTTTCAATAAGCTTCTGCAATGTCACAAGATCCATTTCATCCAGTGTTGCATTAATTTTTCACCAAGATCTTGCATTGATGACGAGACACTAGGCATGATGGGTGCATCACTTCCCCTGCCTCTCTTCTTACCCTGAAGAACCAATCACTCTGGAACAGGGTTAATCTGAACTCATCAGACCACATGACCTTCTTCCTCTGCTCCAGAGTGCAACCTCCTTAGATGTTTTCTCTGCTTGACGCCAATGATTTGACCCTTCTCAAACAGACGGACATCTTTTCCACGACCATGCGATGTGTCTTTCTACACGGTTGTTTAAGAAATGAGAAGCAACTCATCGCATCAGTTGGGGGTTAAACAACTTGTTGCCAGCTGAAAGATAATCACCCATGCAGTAATTATCCAAAAGGAGGCTCGTACTTAGTTGCTTAGTTAAGTCCAGGTGGCGGCTTTTTTTTGGGCCAGGTAGTGTATTTTCTTCACAAGTTTCATTTTTGGGTTCGTGAGCGTCAAGCTGATGTGACTTGTTGCTCCACTTTTGTCTCATCTGTCTTAAGGGCATTATCTCAGAAGCTTTGGCTTGTCAATATGCATTACGGAAAATTCCTGTTTCATTTTTCGATGAATTTCTTTCAACACATGGTGTCCTCCTAGGTCATCTACTTTGGTTTCCCTTCGGCTCAAACAGTGACTAATGGTGAGATTTGACACTGCAACACCTTGACCTTGGAGTTCACCTCTAACCTCTGGAAGTTGTCATCCATTTTCCTTTGATGGCCATATTCAGGGAGGCCGTCTCTAGGCCTCTGGCCCTAATCTGTGGAGCTGAAGTCACAGGAATTCCAAACATCGTGAAGATTATATAATATATAGCCTTACCTGTAACATAACTGTTAGTTTTCTTCCTAAGCTCCTGAGACAACTCTCTCCTTAGCTTTCTGTGGTCAAAGTTCAGTGTGGTACTTCCCAAGATGCCAAACAGCACAATGACTACCGTTCTTTTCAGCATTTAAATAGTGAAATGCCAATTACAGGACACACCTTAGTTTAACATGTTTATATGGTTAAATTAAGGCCATCTTCATTAGTTTGCTTTTTAAAATAATTCTGTGGAACTTAAAATTAAAAACCAGTGACTAATTGTCAGTGCTGTAACTCTTTTCTTACTTTTGTCAAGTAATTTCAGTGACCAATATTTATTTTTAAATTTCTTTAAACAAAGGGTACCAGTGACCCAAAAAGGAGGTAGGTAGGTGGAAGGGTGGGTGGTTGGATGGATACTAATTTGTCCATGTCTGTATATCACTTTTTTTATCGAAAAGACATTCATTTTCTAGCCAAAGTATATTGCTCCCAATTGGCGCTTCAAGAAGGGAAGAATAAAGAGATGCGACTAAACGGAGGAGCAGGCCATAGCCGCGCTTTAATTTATTTAAAACTCTAAAAGAAATGACCTTGTGATCAGAGAAGTGCAGACTTTCTTCCCAGACAGAAAACAGAAACAATGAAGCGGCCCTAATTGTGACATTACAATCCGGCACACAGCAAGCTATCAGAGGGGGATTGATTAGACGAGTAGAAACGTGGAAGACTTTGTGAAAAGGTCATTGCGCACTCCACCTGAAATTTTATTTCTAAATTTGTAGAAATAGAACAAAGTACAAAAGAGAAGGGAAAAATACAACACCTGTGTGATTACAGACTTTAAAAACAGCAATATGTTTTTCCAAAAGCATTAGTGAAATAAGACGGCAATTTCCTGAGGTCAGGGTGAATCCAGGCGTCAAACGATGAGGCAAAATAAGAAGAAGATTCTTTTCGCTGCCTCTCTAGCAGAGGAGCTGCCATGAAGGTTAATTGAGGTTAATGGGAGGTAATGTTGGCTAAAGGTCAGACGTCTGTCCCACCCAGCAGGAGGTTCATGCTCCCTGAGGACCTAACTGAATGTTGTTGGCTATGTACCCATGTTGCTGCTGTCCCCATGTTAGAACTCTTAGAGGACAGGAAGGAGACACCATGATGAGACCAACACTTTTAAATGTACATGTTAATTTCAATTGATCTGAATGTCAAGAAAACTCAAAAATATGATCATAACTATGACATGGTTGCAGAATGGCATAAACAGTAGTATTATGTGTTGAGCTAATTATTTGTTCCAAACCCAGAGCTCACTGTTTTTTGCAAAAAGGCATGTCCAAAAAAAACCCCATGTGTCATGAGCAACAAACTCCTTCCTGTAGCTCTTTGTGCCAAAAAATATGGTTGAAACGTGTATTGACAGAACAAGATCACTCTAGCAAATGCATTTTGGATAAGAAATGCCAAAAAAAATAGTTTTTTTTGACACAGTAATTTATGTTCAGTACCAACAAGTCAGCATAAAAAATAAAAATAAAAAAACAAGAAAAATACTTCCCACTGTAAAACATGGTGGTGGTTGAAGCTAAACAATGGTATTTGCTTCATTTAATCCCAAAGGGAAATGGTTGTGGTCGCTCATCCTGGTTTCATTAGAGTTGTTCTAGATGTTTATGGCTTTGTGCAGGAAGGATCTCTTGTAGCAGTCAGCCCCACAGTGGACCCGAAGAAACTATACAGATGTCGATCCATCCACCCAGACCCAGCAGACCTCTCAGTCCTCTTGGGCAGCAGGACTGCTTGAATGCTGGGCAGAACTCTTCTCCGAGAGATGGCCATTTCTCCCGGTAGCCTCGTCGCAGTGGACTTAACTGCAGGTGCCGGGGGACGATCTCGGTCCTCATGCTGTTACGAGCCGCATTTCCTACTACCTCCAAGATCTCTGCGGTCAGGCACTCGAGCACCGCCTCCAGGTGGACGGTAACGCATCCACGGCACCTCCTTTTCAACTCATTTGAGATTTGGGACTGTAGCTGAAGTATTATTTGAACTTTTGAGATGTTAATCAGAAGATCCCAGTTGTAAAAAAAACCACCTTGTTATGGTTACGCATCATAACAAATGTCCA
>JARVGQ010000804.1:8346550-8360489 GCA_031762355.1 Hypsolebias martinsi | reverse complement strand
AAGTTTCAGTAAAAATACTTCCAGCGGCACAGCATCAAACTGCACACCAATTGCGGCACAGCAGAAAATTGTAATTTAAAGGTGGTTGCTGGTACACAAATGAAATAACAAACCAAAAGCATGGACACAAATGGTAAAATAAGAAGCAAAGCAAAAATTTTTGCAACTTTTATTTTAAAAAGATGGTTTTATTTGAGATTCTATATATTGTGCAAAACTAATAAACTGAGCTGTGGACTCACTGTAAGCAGTTACGCATAAGATAAAACGACTAAACAAAAATAAAAAACAAAGTAAAAGTAGACATTTACTATATTTCTCCTGGAATATAAAATATTCACATTTTCTACATTCTTGACAGTCTTGGACACACTTGTGGTTTGAGCTAATCATAAACATGAAAATGAGGTTTACTTTATGCAGATTCTCTCTTAAAGAGACGTTTACTCAATGTCCTTGTAACATTGTACTGTTAGGACGGGCTGTGCATGACAGCACATTATCTTTGATGGAATTAGAAAGGAACTTTTTTTGCTACCATTTAGTAAGCAGTGCTAATGGGGGCAAGCGTTAAGTATCATCACTTCAACATCAAAGCAGTTCCAAGACAAGAAAATGACTCTGCTGGTGACGCACCACAAACTCAGCTTGAGATGCACAGAATTAAGGAACAGAAAATGTGAAGACAACTGCTGTTTTCCTGCATTAGTTTACCATCTAAGCTTGACGTTTTAAAATTATTTTCTTGGTACTATGAGTCACTGGGGTCTGATACCAAAAAGCTACTAATTTAGCAACTAGGGTCATCATTTTTGGGTCTTTTATCACTAATAATGAAGAGAAATCAGTTCAATAAGTCATTTTTTACACAAAATTAAAGGAAAATATGTTTACCTAGAATCCCATAAGGTTACTGCTGGTGGTGACCAGAACATTTGCTTGAATGTATCGCAACGGTTACCGTGTGTGTCAAAGTATTTACTTCATCGCAGGGACCAATGAGGTCTCTTGCCCCTTGAGATCTGAACAGGTTCAAAAAATTTGTGCGACCATGGGCGTTTCAAATCCTTCTGGAATTTGTCATGGGTGTCAAAACCTGTCCCAAGAGTGAGAGCTGTATTTTGACATTGCACAGAGCTCCCCTCTGACAGAAAACATTTCCAGATCTAAAATAAACCACACTAATGAAAAAAATAATAATAATAAACTGGTCTAATGTTATTTCTAAACTGTACATCGGTTTCATTAAATTATGATTGCAGCCACCCAGGTAGGTACAAAGCTGGCCGAGGTTGGTACGACGTGGGCAGAGGTGGTCAATGGAATAATGTCCACAGCCTAGAATACAATTTTACAAACGGTGGACACAAAATGTGGGGATTAAAAAAAAACAAAATAAAAAAAACTTTATCGCTCAGTTACAAACATTTAATACTGAAAATAAAAATCTGTATTTCCTCTCAATTTTGAGTCAAGTTTGGGTCAACAACTACTCTTGGAGCAGTCTCAGACTTGTGAGATGTTGTCCAGCTGGAAAACAATTTCATTGATAAGTAATGTAAAATATAAGCTGCACACAAATATTTTAATACAAAACGTTATCCAGTTTTACAACAAAAATTTACTTAATTTCCAGTAAAACAAAGTCTAACGACAATAGCAAACCAGGGAATGCGAGATGAAATACTTTGGAGATTTCAAACCAACTTGGCACTACAGTTTTACAAACCACTATGAGCTCTTCACTAATTCTGTGCAGTTCTATTGTGCAAAAGGAAATTTAAATAAACGATAATCCTAAGGAAAGCCTTATCAGTTTACACCAGGCAACACTGTTATCTCGACAGTTATTCGATGCACTGAACTCTTAAAAACTTTGTCTAATCTGCTCCAGAGTGCTACAGTAGATGTGTAAATGGAAGCCTGTTTACAGAACTACTGAGTAATGGTTGTATTAGCCATCACAACCTGGTACAGTGTTGTACAGTACTGAGAATGCAACCTGAATTGTTGCATTGAAAAGCTAATATATTGGAATGTTTGTTCAAGATGACTAAAAGAAGAAAATGAGATGCATTTAAACAACAATTCTGATGCAAATACGAAAAAACTTAAAGCAGTTTGTCATAATACTTTTTCTGGAAATGATGAAAATGTCATTTTCATTTTAGAAATGAAAAATTCTAAACACGTAAGATTTAAGTGACATGTTGATAGATCTGGGTTTAGTTCTAGTCTGCGCTGAGCTGGTTTTGATGGAGAAGCCCAGTGTCAAAACACATAAGCATGCTGCAACCTCACATTACAACTATCACTTTCACACACACAAACACACACTTCTGTCAGTCTGATGATTTCAAAGTGACTAAAGCAGAAGATTCCTTCAGTTTTTCCCCATGTTTAGGGATCAGTCTCTGGTGGTCAAGGAATCCTATGTGGGGAAGCAGATCCCGCAGCATTCCATACAGATTTCCAGGCAATCCGAGGACTCACAGCAGGCGTCCATGATGCCACAGTCCATGTCACAGGGGCAGTTGCAGTCGTCGCCCAGGTCGTCAGCACAGCAGCAGCAGCAGCAAGCCTCCGATGTGCACGCGCCGCACGAAGCCTGGGCCACCACCATGTTGCAAAGTGTCAGGAACTCACAGAAAAGACAGGCCAAGATGCAGTGAACGCAGCAGTCTGGGTCCAAGGCAAACCAGTTGTGGTGCCAAGTGAAGGACGTGAATAAAATAAGAACAAAAATAAATAAAACACGCTAACAAATATACTTTTTCTTTATAAAGGTATCTTTAAGTTGTACAATTTTGAATTTGATTAAAAAAAAAGAAAGTGCAGCGTAAGTAAGAGACACATGCTGAAAACAGGAACAGCAATCTGAGGCTGAAGCGTGATGGCAAACAGGGGCGAGTTAAAGAAAATAGAACATTTTTAAACTGAATTCTTCCCCTGCTGTTTTGATTAACAGCCTGTTAAATAATTGTGGCATTATCATGCAGAACTGCAAGGTTGATAAAACAAAGACGATTATCCGAGTCCAAAAGTCTCACCCTGACAAATAGGTGAATTAATGCCGGTGATGCTCACACCTCTGATTACCATTTAACCTCCACGCAGACCCTTCTTTGTGTTGCTGGATCAAGCCTTCAGTTTGTCTCTCCTTTGATTTACAAATGTGCCATTAGGCTTCATAAATCTGATTCTCAGCAGCAAAATTAGTTACGTTTTAGAAAACAGTATTGGTTTGAATACGCAACAACATGGGAAAATATATATATATTTTAGTTGAAACTTTTACTCAAGATGTGAGTAATGTTAGAGTATTAGTAATAACATGCATCAAACAAAATATATGTATTACATCTAAACATTTACTTGATCTTTGTGATAAAAGTTTTTAAGTGTGATTTTCATTAAAAAAAATAATTTGAGCATTGAGGAGAAAAAAAAGTTCATATTGTGTTGAAATCTTTACCTCACACTTTACATGTGCTAAGTAGATTACAGCAGTCAGAGATGCATCATCACCATCTATATTTTTAATAAGTGGAAATACTGTATTTTCCGGCGTATAAGTCGCAGTTTTTTGTTGGGCTTTTTTGCACAGATTTGTCAGTCCTGCGGCTTATAGAGACTTTTTTTTTTCCATGTTCATAACACAATTTTTGACTGATGCTTTAAATTTCGAAAAACTATGAGTCTTCTTGTGCCCGCTCGCTTCACTCAGCTGGTGCAGGCAGAGGAACACTGGAGAACTCATGGTTCCGGCCACAATGGATGGATGGTTGGATGGATGGTGCCACCCCGCCCATGTGAAATGAAGCTGTTCTGACCATTAAAATGTATTTATTAAGGAAAAGTCAAACTGAGACACACCTTTGCTATAATGTCAAGCTACTACTTGTTCTTGTTAAATTTTTAAAGACTGCAACAGCGAGTCCTCCCGTGCACACACGCTTCACTCAGTTGGTGCAGGCAGAGGAACGCTGGAGAGCTAGTGGTTCCGGCCGCAATGGAGAGAGGGATCGTGCCACGCCACCCAGGCAAAATGAAGCGGTTCTGACCATTAAATAAACGCAACAGGTCAGCGGTGATGCGTAATAAATGCGACTTATATGCCGAAGCGACTCATATGTTTTTTTTCTCTTCATTATGCTTTTTTGAACGGATGCGACTTGGGGTGCCTTATACGCCGGAAAATACGGTACTACAATAATTTCTGCTGTGCTTTAAATTGCCCAGAGCGCAGAAAGACAGCAGGATTAAAATGAGAGAATTTATTTTATTTTCTTCACCTCATCCACATCTGTTTTGATCAAATTTAACCATCAAAGCACAAACTGGAGGGATGGAAAGTTGTCGCATTTCACAATAAAGGCATAAAAAAAACAAATATATTTAAATATGATGTGTGAACAAGTCTCCCCGCGTCAGAACTTCTGTTGTATTTGTATTTTTCAGTGCATGAACTCGACTCGCACTCCTCGCAGCTGTCTCGTTTTTGATCAGAGTCCAGAGCTGCTTTGGACAGTTAAAAAGACACGATGTGGATGGATGCAGAAAAATAGCATTACAAACAGGGGCGCATTTGCATAACTTTCATCAGCCCATCTCCAGCTATCAGAAGGAGTCTGTTACTGATTGGCTTAGAAGGAAAGCAAAAAGGTGGCGAGTGTGGAGGACTGAATGTGAAGGCGAGCCGAGGCCCTCTGAACACTCATGTTTGATTAATCAAAGTAGAGGGGAGGATTTTTTTTTTCTCTTTTCCCTAATTTTGCAGTGCCGACGGCTGCAGAGCTGACCAGAAGCACCGGCTGATACAAACAAGATAGCGAAGAGGAATATGAAACGGGCAAGCGTGTGTGAAGTTTGAATGCATCTTATTATCCTTATCTGAGGCCAGGGAGTGATGGAAGATGCATGAGAATATACCTCACACTGTTGAACATCAAGCGGGGATATGCAAACTGGTGCAACAATGCCACATTTTACAATTTACTGGGATCCGACGTAGAGTGCTGCCTGGAAAAGCCAGCGAGTGCACATGGACACAGCTGCATGCACAAAACCTGAGAGTTCAGCCTAACAAACTCTGAAGGACCCAGAGGGTATAGCCATGCCAGCTTTGTGAACGTAACAGCAGAATGTGAATGTGATACAAACACAGTACATAGGCAATAAGCAGTGGCCAGCCATCTCAGCTATTCACTTGGATGTATAATTCAGCACCAGCGATTAGTCTGGTTCTGAGCCAGTGTGGAAAAGGGGAAAGAGAAAGGGGGGTCGTACATTGTACACAAGAGAGCTGGGCGCAAGGCACATCTCTATGAAAACACAGCAAGACAGACAGAAAGGCAGAGTGAAACCAAGCAAAGGACAGACGGAGCAGAGAAGACTGACAACGCTCCTGTTTAATGTCAACGTGCAGAAATGAAGCCCAGAGTTTGCCTGGGCCAAAAGCAGCGTCCGGCCTCTGAGGAAATGCTACGAGACATCTGGAAAGCCAACATCAAAAAAAGGGAGGGGAGAGGCTTGACACAAAACAAGCTAGAAGGGCCTCAGAGCAGCAAGCTGTGCAAAACATTCAAACTCACAAAGAAAGAGAGAGTGGGCAAAATGGCTAGACTGATCAGACTTTGGTGCCTTGGTGGCCAATGGAGAGCACACGTGAGTAAAGAGTGCAGAGGATATGGGACGGATTGTGAAGGTCCACCACATGCAACTTAAAAGCAGCTCTGTTTATAATGCATGACTGGAGGAAAAGTAAAAAAAAAAAAAAAAAAATCAGAGGAGTGGAGCTCAAAAAACATGGCTAAGAAAACAGCAAAGGCAGGGATTTAAAACTGCACTCAAAGCAAAGAAAGGAATAAATCTTTAAATGAGGCTAAAGCTGCTTGGAAACCTAAACTGATTACACACAAACAAACCAAAACAAAACCAAAAAAAAAAAAACTAGCTGGCAAGAGCTGAGAAAGCCCACCCTGATGCAGCGTGGTAAATTACCCCTTCAGTATTATCACACATTGGCTCCGGTGCCAGCAGCGCGTGCCAAGAAACACAGAAAGCAAGAGATTCCCCAGGAGCTAGCATCTACTAGCTCACGCCTTTTATATCCCGTGTTCAGAGGGCTGTTTAGGAGGCTAATTTCACAGGCAAACAGATTATGTTAATCCATGTAAACATTCAAACACAACAGCTTGGCTGGTTTCCAGGGGGAAATAAATAGCTGAGAACGAGCATATTGATTCTGAAAGCTCGCACGTCTTCAAATAAGCACACAAAAACAGCCATAATGAGACTTGTTGAGCGGCTGCAGTTGTTTTTCTGCACCAATTAGGATGTTACGAACATGACAACTCTGAAATAACTCTGAGTGCTTCCTAGCTTTACCCTCAAAGTGTTGTAGATGTGTGCGCGCGTTTAGTTTTGTTTATGTGAAAACGGTTTGATGTTTATTTCCAGCGCACAGGCCACGATTTTCCCCTCATTCAAAATTACAGCATGCTCTCATTTATGCCAACGTGGAGTTCAGTAATTAGATAAAACGTAAAAAGACTTGGCTTCAAAAATCTGTTCAAATAAATAATAATCGCTAATCTGCTTTAAAGAAACATGCTTTAACTCAGATATTGCGCGTTAGAGGTAAAGAGAGCTCAGTCCATAAACACACACACATATGCGCATGAAGTGGAGAAGCTGGAGGACAGAGGCGACGGGGCCCTATTAATGAGGGCCAAGGTGTTGCTGACGGGATGTAGGAAGAGCCAAAAAAAGGCCCAGAGAGGTGTGAGGGGCCATGAGGGGCCTGGCGAAGGTTGGCCACGACTTATAATAGGCACCCCGTGCTCTCAGGCCTCGTTAGACGGTCGCACCTATCTCCCCAACGGAAAAGGAGCGGCCAGCCGCCTTCATTACCGCGCTCACCTCGGCCTTGCACCTGACAAAGTGACGGCTTCCCTGCGTGGCAAACGGACCCTCTGACTTATTGTTAAGGAAAATAAAAGCCACAGGAGAGAGATAAGATGTCATTTGCTTGACGGGAGTGATAAATACGAGAGGTCATGCACCGTCATCATTAAAAGGTGAGAGATGGTAAGAATTTATTATCAATATTATATGGAGGGCTTGGTTCATGAGCATCCAAAGAATAACTCCATTTGGTTTAATGCTGTTCACATTTCACTGAACTATACTTTATAGTGCGTTTTTACCCCGTATCTTGAGTTAGATTAAATGTTTATAATTTTGCATTTGAAGATTGGTTCATTTCATACCATTGAGAATTTCTTGTTTTTCATTGGAGTCGTTTTATTTGAGGATCATTGTGCAAAAAGAAGCACATATTTTAAAATTCATTAAAATAATACAATCAGAAGTACATCAAGTGTTTAAAAAGTGCTTTGGAAGCTTCTGACCACATTTTTACTATTAAAAAAAAACTGCTTTTGGGGCTTTTGATTAAGTCCTGCAGTTGAAACTGACCCTGACACAGGTAAAATTAATTTATGATCATTAGAAGAAGTTGAGACGAAGATAAAAAGTATGCCAGCGATAAGAAGTTAGAGAAGTTAGTATGCGTGTGAGCAGTTTTGCACTTATATAATTTCTTGTTTTGATGTGGGGATACTCACCCTCTGGTAGAGGAGGTTTCTGGGAGCCCATCGAGCTGCCTTTGCTTCGCCTGCTGCCATCACTGTTGACTGACAAGCTGGACCTCAGCTTCCTCTGCACCCTGTGCGACACGGGCGTGGACGGCTGCCTCCTGGGCTGCTCTGTCATCGGCGCGGTTGCCGCTGCGCTTGTTCCAGGCCCTGACCCGCTCGCAGTCCTCGCACTGACGTTGGCACCACAGGTGCACGTCCGCATGGGCTCAGGGCCTCCAAAACCAGGGTTGATGCCATTACCGTTACTCACTGTGGGTGTGCCCGTGCTGCCGTGGTAAAAGCCATTTGGGTCCTTGGCAACGTCTCCATCGGCCACTTCAGAGGACTTGAGATCAGACTCAGACTGCGGTTGGGCTGTTGAGGGAAAAAAAAAAAAAGAGAAAGGATATCATTTGCACTCCAATTTAATAAAATGTTTGAAGATATCACATTTCATTTCTAGTGCCATTATTTAAGGATTGCTAGATGAACTTCCTCTGTAGAACTCTCTAGTCTTAAGATAAAACACAGACAAAGAGTTGGAAAATAAAATAAACTATAAATCCCAACTTGATTAAGCAAAAATACATTTTAATGAGCGCCAACAAAAGACTACCAAAAAAACCTCCGGAGGTAATCTAACTCCCGTCTCCTTGCACTTTTTTTTACCTTTCTCAAATTTACTTTTAATGTTCAACATTTTCAATGGAAAAAGCCAAATCCTTCTTCACAAATCATGACAGCGTTTTCTAAAGAAAGATCACATGAATTGTGCGACTAATGTTTTAACCCGGAGTGTCAAAGAGAAGCAGACATGCAGCTCCATGTATTTCAGTATCTGTAGTGAAACCAGACTTTTGTGAGAACAGTTCCTCTGCGAGTTGAAACGGTCTGACTGTGAAAGAAAACGAAAGGCAGACTGTGATAGTGTACAAATTTCTAAAATGGCTGCTGTCTGCAACAGTAATGATCTTTTTCCTCCGCTGAAAGCTCAGAGATGGCCCCTACTAGACGTTGAGTGTATGTGTGACAGCTACAGAAAATCAGGAGACAGCAACCTGTCTGATAAGGAAAAGACAGAAAGGATGTGATTGAGTAAAGGAGGTGGCATTTTACCGAGGGGAACACCTGCACATTCAGCTCTACTGGGAGTTCCTCCTGCATTACCTCTCTCTCCAAATCACAGTCTGTGCATGTGCACACGCTGCCAGAGTTTGTGAATAATTCATCTCTTCTTAAGTTTGTCTGAGTGAACCCTTAGTTATTTTTATCATATATATATTTATATAAATTTCACAATTTTAATTCAGTTATATTAAACTGTATACTGAAAGCTTTGGGCTTTGAGTAAAAAAAAAAAAAATTTCCTAAATAAAGTGGATGGAAACATGGAACTTAAAATGATGCCTGGTAATTTCTTTCCGTCTTTATTTGCTTTCTTTCAGCTCACCAACAAGTGCAATTATGGTTAACAAGAGAGCCGAGTGTGAGAATGGTGCCTTGCAGTTTTTAACAACACATCACCCTGGGAGAGGCCGGACGTGAACGTGGATGTAAAACAAAGCAATTAAATACACACTGGGTTTTTGCCTTCTCATTCGGGTTTCTGCATATTGCTTCAATAAACAAATACGGACTTTGGGGATCGGGATTCCACGCAATTTGAATTAGACAACTGGGTAATGCACAATGGAATTCATTATGCAGTGATTTAAGGCCAGGTTGATGGATTTTCTTCTCCAAAAGACAAAAGCCGTACAGCCTGGCCATGACAATGTAGGGAGACTATAGCTTACTAATAAGGAGACGCACAAGAGGTTACATCTGTTACTTTTTCACCATTTTTAATTTATTACCAATGCATAATGTTTGGCTTTGTTTGTAGAGCACAATGACAGCAATAACAAGGTCAGAATCCAGGTTAGAAAGCTGTGGCATTAAGAGGCAAAGATGATGTTGATTCCAAACAAAACACAAGTAGCAAATGAATATTAATGAACGTTGGTCCTTTTTCCCCAAATTCTTCTGTTAGTTTTAGCCAAAGGAAGGGTGTCTTGTTTGGGAATGCCAGGGCTGCTTCTCTGTTTTATTGCAGATGGTGTGGTGCTGTTGGCATCTTTAGGACCTGATCTTCGAATGTAACAGAGTGGTTCACAGCAGAGTGTGAAACAGCCAGGATGAAGGTCAACTCCTCAAAATCTGGGGCCATGGTTCTCAACAGGAAAAAGATGTAACACTCCCTCCTCGTTTGGGAGAGTTTCTCCCTTCATTAGAAGAGTTTAAGTACCTTGGTTTCCTGTTCATGGACAATAATAGAATACAGTAAGGGGTATAGAAAGACAGATTGGGGTTATGGCTGCAGTAATGAGGGTATTGATCTGGTCTATGGTGGTATTGAAGTAAAACCGTCAATCTGGTTCCTCAACATTCCAACCCTCACCTATGACCATTGAGATAACATCATGACCAGATTTAGATATACTGAAGAGTTCCTTCATGCTGGAGGAGCTTGAAGAAGAGCCGCTGCACCTTCACCACAAAAGAAGTCAACTGAAGTGGTTAAGGTCTCTAACCAAGATGCCTCCTGGACATCTCCTTTTGGAGGTTTTTCAGGCATGTCCCACTGGGATAAAACCCTAAGGATAATATAAAACTTACTAGAGAAATAAAAAGGTACATCTGTTTTGACCTGGATGCCTTGGACTCAACCAGGACGAACTGGAAAGTGACAACAGGAATAGGAATGAATGGATTTCCAATCCAGAGCTGTTGCATAAGTAAACGGATCCCGAATAAGCTGTGCTTTCAATCACAATGTAGACGGTGAATTATTTTAAAGTTGCTTTAGCACCATGTGCAAATGGAATCACCTGTTCAAAAACAGTTTCATGCAAGACAAATATGTTTTTGTTACGTTTTATATTTTCCACTTTAAAATTCTGAACAAAAAGCGTCCATCTGACAAGCCACTGCTAAAACAGCCTCAAGATACAGTTTAAAATATCTGCTTTGCCATGCTATCTTTTATGAGTAGATAGAACCTTAGCTCATCTCTTAAATTTTGTATCTTTTCTGTGGTTGAATGATTTTTGTCAATGTTTCAAGGATTACAGAAAATAATTACTGAAACATTTCTACTGAAAATAGTCAAGACTCAAGGGGTATAGTGGAAAATGAGTGTAAAAGTCCAATGATTATTTATAGAAAAAAACTTGATAGACCTTTTAGGAAAGCACTTAAAAGAAATGTTGGCTCTTGAAGCAAAAAATAAATAAAATAAATTACATATATAAATGAGTGGCAGCTGGAGGTTTTTGCACACCACAGTAATGTACATAGTTGGAAAGACAAACATTGATTAAATATCTTTAAAGATTAATGAACTTCACTCTATATACACAGTGCAACTCTGTATATATTACAAAATTGTCAGCGCAAAACACAGCAAACTTTTCTAAGTCCCTTAAACAGTCCCATCAATAAAAATAAAATAAACCACAGCATCTCAACAAGCATAATTACGTTTATTTTTCTCACTTTGGTTAAGTTGACCAGACACGTGGGTCCTTGCATACAAACACACATCCATGCAAAAATTTAAAAAATAAAAATTAAAAAGAAATAAAAAGGAAAAAAAGGGGGGCTAAAGCTGACCGCGAGGCATAATTACCTTTCCTTTTGAGGAAGTTGAGCCTTCCAATTTACAAAAGTATAAATACTTATTAAGAAACCACCATGTGAAAATCAAGAGTACATTTGCGGTGAGTTGGGTTTTACTGCAAAGCCCCAAAAGAGTGGCTGAACCCTGAAGAGCTTTGCACTCCAGTGGCAGGTCCAAGGATAGTCTTTACACAGCTGCAGTCTTTATTTTTAACCTGATGAGCCCGGTGACTGAGATAAATGGACACGTTGGAGCAATATTCATAATCATTGATCATAATAATGATGATACTGTCAGAGATGGCAATGACGGACTTATACAGTCACCATGAGACAAATGAAGACATAATGGGAGAAAAGCAGGATTATGGTAAAAATGGGAGAATTGTGCTACACAGAGAAACTTTCACTGTGTATTTATTTAAAAAATAAACTACTAGTCTACTTAATGTTTGCTTTGTGATGTTTACAAAAGAATACAAGAAAATTAGCAAAATCCATCATTCATGCAGCACTATCAAACAGCTTTTGGGCGGTATATTAATAAATCAGAATTATTCACATTGTGGATGTACCAGGTCTCTCTTGTAAATGAGTCCTCGAGGCTCAGTGGGATTAACCTGCCTAAATAAAGGTTGAATGAAAACTACAGTGATGTGCACAAGTCTAGGACATCCTTTCTTTCTTTACACTTTGCTCCAAAGAAGTTGATTCTATGACTTTTTTTTTTTTTTTTTACTTTGTCTTGATTAAAATGTTGTTTTTCGTTAAAGAAAATGATTGGATCATTGTTTTGTTTAGTACCTGAGGATTTTCAGAGGAATGTTTGTATTTTGTTTTTGTGCATTCAATTCTGACCTAGGAAATGACAACATAGAAGGGTACCTAAACTCTGGTGTTTTGCCTACCCATAACAGAGAACCTATTTTAAACAGGCTCTTCAGGGACTCCTGTTACAAACATGCTGTCCTAAATACGCAATGTGCTCTCATTTCTTTATTGCAATTAAAAAAAAAAGAAAAAAAAAAGAAAAAACAGCATAATTTGATAGACATAAAATATTTTATCTCCAAGTAGAGAATTCCCAAAGAGCAATTAACAAAAACTTAACAGATGATCCACTAAAGGACGATAAATCTCTCAGTTTTGGTGTCAGACCTCAGCTGGATGCTGGTGAAGATTCTCAGTCATCCAGGACATGATAAATTCAAAAATGTTCAATACAAAAACAACTGGACTTTATTTGTAGCATAAGACGTTTTGATTCTCATCCGAGGAGCTTTCTCAATTCAAAGAGCAATGAGTGTGGGGTTCGGGTTATAAGGCTGAGATAAGATACACATACATATGCAGATTGACAAATCACACCTCACACCTTAAAAGTAGGGGTTTCTTAAGGTATTTGTTAATCTAATTCACAGATGAGGCCCCTCTGTTCCCATCTGATAGGTGTGAAAACTGTTTAAATTTGATGAATTTTGATGTTTAAAGTCCCTTGGAGAGGTCATGGTTGCGAGCTTATTGAATCAAGTGTTACTTGTGTAAGTAAAACTAGATGTTAAACAACCTGTTAAAATACACCAGAATGCAGGAAATGGCATCTAATTTATTCAAAATTTTCTGGGGGAGGACCTCCAGACCCCTCCACCAGTGTGTCCCCACCCCAGATTATAAATGCTTTTGACAGCAATGGCCACCATATTGCTAAACAAGTACACATGTTGTGTTCGAAGTGAACTCAATTTTATTCAGTCTTGGTGGTTTGCTAAACGGGTGGTGGCTTGGGATGGTATCAAATTCCCCACCTGAATAAGTAGTGGAGATACCGTTTAGTATTACTAGAAATCCTTTGGTGTCTTTACTTCCCTCTGTGGGGTAAATGTCTGTATATACTGGAACACAACAGTTCCATTAGTGAAGTTCAGAGTTGGCTGTCTGTAGCAGAAAATGGAGGAGCCTTGGTCACAATTTTAAATCAGCTCTTGATAAATAAAAGAAGAAAAAAGTTTTTCCTCCCTTGCTCTAGTCGAAAGTGACTGCTTCTGCCTTTCCTCCCAGGTCTCCCTTCTTCCTGCTCTGCTCTCTGTGTGTCTGAAGCGACTGGGGTACTCATCTCCCGAACGTAAATTGAGATTAGGGATCTACAGTGGTATCATGGACAATCAACTCTATTGACAAGATTTTTTCCAACAAAACAACAAAGTCCTGGGGAACCGGCGTGTCCAGCTGAGACACACACTGCGGGATACGTCATGGACTCATGGAGAGTGTGGCAAGTGATGTGTCTCACAATCTTGTCTCAGGAGGATGTTGAAAACGTTTACATAATTAGACTTATGATAGCAGGGACTCTGCTTTTTGGCATCGGCAGGGCTCTGTTCTATCGACAACTGAAAAAGGCATCGGCAGCAGTTTCGGCCCTGACTAAGCTTCCGAGGCAGTGTGACGGTTTGAGCCGTGCTGTGACCTTGCAAAATCAGCTGGTTTACGAGCTAAACCGTAAGGTGGAGGTGATTTATGAGAATCGCAGGCCACCTGCAGTTTATGGGACTCGTCAGTGTGGTGGGCTCGACCTTGAAGGAGGCTCATAGCATGGATCAGTGGAATGGATTCCCACAGTTAGGCCATTTTGGAAA